>CM062816.1:1002272242-1002872242 GCA_031772625.1 Pinus tabuliformis
AAAATGCATGATTACAGGAAGTAGAAGTTAAGCTTCTATAAATGAAATCATAGACTATAGCAAGTATGAAATTATGAAATAACATTAGCAAATATGGAAGAATATGCTCATTCAATCCTTAATAATCAATCAAATGTTCTTATTTTATAAAAAGTTAAACTATTGCAGTAGAGATGTGAGACAATTAGTGTGAGATATTATTAGGAGGTCTGTAGAATAATCTATGCAAACCCTACAGACTATACTAAAGATTTAAATATAACGTTAATTCCTTATTCATATATGGGTACGGGCTACGATAAATCGAACTATTGCATCAATGAAACAATAGTAAACCAAATTCTTTTCAGTAGTATATATATATTAAACAAATCTTGATCGGAATCATAGATAAAATTTCATTGAAACAACAAATGCTTCAATAGAAAATGAAGGGCATTCTCAGCGCAAAAGGCAAGCTAGAATGAAAATAATTTCATTGCCTTAAATGTATAACAGGCGGAATATATTAAGCAAGTTCTAAATATAATAAGTTAAACATTCAACATTTCCATTCAAACGTTCTCGACAGCCAGTATGGGCCGACATAACTAGGACCTCAAAAGGAACCGCATAAATAATTCATGACCTTAATTTAGGAAGAAAACCCTAAACCCTCTGTCGTCTAAAGGAATGAGTTATCACAAAATTTAAAGCGCCATACACAGTATTCGAATAAACACTGCATATTGTTAAATAATTAAAAACCAAAAAGAATAAACTCAAGCCAGTTTTAGCTTAAAGCTCGGCAAGAGACTCGGTCTATGTTTCCGACCTTGTGAACATTGCTTTCATAACTTAAATTCATGCCTAGAAGTATTCCAACTTGGAAGAATCAACAGAGACACCATAGGCGCTTAAGCCCTTGAGGGTAGTGGCCATAGTCAAATGAATAACTGAGAAACGATGTGTGGATACGTGACATAAACACTAGAATAAATAAGTCAATAAACCTTCAAAAAAGTACAGTATAAGATAAAGAACAAAGCCATCTAAGGAGAGTTTACATGAGAGTTAAAGGTTCCCACTTTGTGTAGTCCACTTGTATGTCATCAATCGAACGACCATAAGGAAAGTGTAAATCGACAACAAAAACCTATAAACAAGAAGCAAAGCTTGCAAAACTATGGAAATGCAATGGGATTCACCTTCCATAGATAAACATGGGAACCAGGTATTCCCTACAGCATTTGAAGTCCCTCGAATCATCCCTGTGCAGCAGAGGCAAAGCATTAAACATTGTACCAGACCAAAACCCCAATCTACTGCATTCATACTGTGCGGATAAAAGAAACGATAGACTACCAGCCCATTGGGGTTACCTGCCACTATAGGGACAACCACCACTGCCATCGCAACCCTTAGAAGAATCAGAAGAAAGATTGAAACCTTAGCATTTCAAACCCTCATAGAGCAAAAAGAACCCTCAGAGCAATAGCAACAATGAGACAACTAGCTATCAAGCGCAGAGAGTTAGTTAGGGGATTAAACCATAAGTTTCCTTCATCATCAGATTGATGGTACCAGATCAACATATGCAAAGTTGAACAATTGGCACCAGGAGTTGAGACCAGTTGGTAGGCGCGTGTAGCCTCTTGGAACAGTTCTATGCCGCATGTCTCTGGGTACAAGACCAACAGATCAAAGTCGGGGCAAGGACAGAGAGATCACCACAAGTCCTATTCGCATTAAAACCCAATCTACATACCCACATTGCAATCTGTGTAATATCATTTCACATGTTATAAACTTCAGAGCTGTCCGGTTCTACGGGCGCAATAATAAATGTAATCAATAATTCTGTAATATTTGATAAGCCCTGTAACCAAGGCCAGAGGTGGGTGTAGGTCCAATATTTTTTTATTTTTTATTTTCATATTTATTTCGTAAGTTTAGTGTTTCTCTGTTACAAATGGTATTAGAGCTTAGGTTCGTACACTGAGAGGGAATAGTTATGTACTGGAAAAAAATGAATGTGTTCTTTAAAAATAATAAATAAAAATTAATTAAATAAATGTATGTGTGAACACCGAGATCGCATCAATAAGAGAAAAGGGCTAGAATGCAGGGGAACCCAGGACCACCCGATGAGCCTGAAACAACGTATGTGAATGCTAATCCTCATATTTGGATACAACTGGGTGAGGAATCCCATCAAGCTAATGCGGTTTTACTCGAAACTATTTAGCAGTTGCTTCCTGAAATACTATGCTTAGAATAGGGGAAAATTCTCAGAAGTCTGCCCAATCGACATAATCAACAACATCCAGATCCCAGCGATGAGGACCTGGAGAAGACCCTAATGGCTTAGAATAGAGAGGAAAATGCTAAGTCAGCTGAAAACATGGGGAAGATGAAGAAGGACGGTCAGATAATGTCTCCGACCAACGCAAAACAAAAGGGCCGAAAACTGAATTGCAAGGTGAATTTAAAAAGATTGAGCCATCACTATTTGAAGGGAAATTGGAAGAAGAAGGAAAAGCTTGGATAATTGATATGGGTAAATGTTTTCATATTTGTGAATACATGAATAAACTCAAGGCACGATTGGTAGTTTATCGTTAACGAGTAAGCCCACCCTGTGGTGGGAAGAAATCAAAAAAGTAAGGAAAATCAATGAAGAGCAGGTTAGATGACACAAATTCCAAAAGAATTTCAGAGACAAGTATATAATTGAACGTTATTATGATGAAAAGGAAAAAGAGTTTCATGAGTTAAGATTGAGAACCTTAACTATGGATGAATACGTGACACAATTCACCTCCTTGCAACATTATGTGCCTTACATGCAAGAGGAAAAGGTTAAAATTCATCTCTTCATCAATAGCTTACCCATTTTATGAAGGAGAAACTAGAGTTTGACTACCCCAAGACAATGGATGATGCTGTGTGGAAATCTCGCATCTACTACCAGAAAATGAAATAGAAGAATGAAGGACCAAAAGGGGGGTTAAATCGGAAAGGTAAAACCCTGATTCCAAACAAACACTCAAAATTTGCTAATAACATAAATATACAGCGAAAACCTCTCAGCGAATTTTCAACCAGGAATCAGCCTAGCACTGCATATTCTGAAAATAGACAGTCGGAAGGAGTTATTAAATCTGTTAATGACCAACAATCAAAATTGTCGTTGCAATGTTGGGGATGCAGAGAACCACACTATTACAAAAAATTTCTGCATAAGGCAAGGACATAACAACTATCAAATATGCAAGAAGCATCCACGGTTGGGGAAGTGGCAAGGAGCATGCCCATAATTAACATTGCTTTGGATGATCATGAGGCAGAATTTCAGCCCACCATGATCGAAAGTGAAGGTATGTTTGCTAAGCAACCTTCTGTGTTTTATTTGACCCAAGTGTTAGCTTAGGTTATGCTAGTCCAAAAGTGGTAGAAAAGTGTCAACTCCAGAGCAATAAGTTTTCAAAACCATGGGTAGTTCAATTAGCCATTGGGAAAAAAAGAAGGGTAGTCGCAAAAATAAAATGTTGTCCCATAATGATTCCAAGGCAACGTATTTACATTGACTTAATATACTTCCTTTGGGTTCTTACGACATTATAATTAGAATGGACTAGAAAGAAAATTTTTCGTCCCTTGTTGATTGCAAACGGAAAACTGTCAATTTTATTGCTGAATCAGGCAAAAGGAAGGAACTCCAAGGAATTAAAACCAATACCAAGTTACGTCCTATTATTTCTAACGAGTTAGGAAAATGTATCAGAAAGGGCTGCCAAATATATGCTGTTCAGGTGGGGTTTACAAACAACAAAAATACAATGATCTCCTTGGAAAACATCCTTGTCATTCAAGAATTTTTTTATGTATTTCCAGAATCCATTCTAGGTTTACCACTAAAGCGAGATATGCACTTCACCATCGAGCTAATTCCAAGTGCAACTCCTATATCCGAGCCCCTTATCGCATGATCATACCTGAGTTAACAGAACTCAAGATGAAACTTCAAGAGCTTCTAGAAAAAAAGTATATCTGTCCAAGTGTGTCCCCTTAGGGAGCTCCTCTATTATTTGTATGGAAAAAGCACGAGACCTTGAGATTATGCATCAATTATCATCAATTAAACAAACTAAGCATTAAGAATAAATATCCTTTACACGTATCGATGATTTATTTGATAAGGTGCAAGGAGCTAAAGTATTCTTGAAAATCGATTTAAGATCTCGCTCGCATCAAATAAGAATAAAAGAGGAGGACATTAGCAAGATGATGTTCTAATACTCGTTATGGTCATTACGAGTTTTTGGTTCTACCATTTCGCCTCACAAATGCCCCAACCAGATTTATGAGTCTCATGCATGATATTTTCGAGCCCTACCTTGATAAATTTGTGTTGTTTTTCATTGATGACATTTTAATATACTCTAAGAATCAAGAGAAGCATAAAGAGCAACTGAGAATAGTATTGCAAACGCTACAAGAAAATCAAGTATATCCTAAGTTTAGCAAGTGTGATTTTTCAAAGATCAGACCCAGTACTTGGGTCACGTTATATCAGCAGATGGAATAGTGGTGGACCCGAAGAAGATCAAAACAATCATGGAATGGACAACTCCAAAGAATGTCACTGATATTAGATCATTCTTGGGTTTGGTTGGATACTACCATAGATTTATTGAGGGATATTCAAAAATTGGCTTCCCATTGACCTCCTTACAAAAAAATCGGTGCGCTTTCAATGGACATCAGAGTTTAGCTAGCAATAGAGAGAGATATAGCACCTGCTTACCACTACTATGTTAGAGGTATAATCCAAAAAAGTCATTCATATTTGCACTAACACAGGAAGAAAAGGTACAGAACACAGGAAGGAAAATCACAACACAAAAAGTTAAAACAATATCAAACACTTACAACTTGAACTGAACAACAGTAGTGGATGCACTTAAAATGTGGCGACGCTACTTGTTGGGGAAGAAATTTTTACTATTAACAGATCATAGCAACGTTACAAATTTTTTCAACCAGTCTAGCTTAAATGCTCGACAGGCCAGATGGACCGCATTTTCAAGTGAATTTGATTTGACATGAAACATCTTAAAGGAAAGGAAAATTGAGTAGCTGACGGTTTGAGCAGAAAGATACATTATATTTATGAGGTCCAAATCAATCAAGTACACTCAAACATTCTAGAGATCATAAAGGAAGCATCTATTGAGGATCTATAATACACTTTTCTTTGGTAGCAGACAAAGGAAGATTTGTTGAAAAGGGAAAAATTAGATTTCAATATCAATTCCAACGACATCCTCACTTTCAAAGACAGAATTTTCGTACCTAACCAAAACTCTATTAAACAATTGATATTGGATGAATTTCATGAGAAACCATGTGTTGGCCACCCAGGTTATTAGAAACTATTTTCAGCGATCAAAAAAGGGTATTTTTGGCCTGGGTTAAGAAAGGATGTTACAAAATACTCGTTAACTGGTGAAGGCAGAACACCAACACCCCGCAGGTTTGTTGCAACCATTACCTATTCTGGAATCGAAATGGAAGACGATATCACTGGACTTCATCACAAGTTTACCTCGCCCCAGGAAGTAGCACAACTCAATTATGGTGGTAGTAGAAAAATTAAGTAAAAATACTCACTTCATACTTCTGAAGCCACTTATAAAACTGTGGAAATCATATACATATTTATTTAGGAAGTTTTTTGTCTACACGAGATACCTACAGTAGTAATTTCGGATAGGGATGTAAAATTTACATCACATTCTGGAAAACTCCCTTTTGAGGATTGGGTACTCAAATTCAATTTAGTACTACATACCATCCTCAAAAAGACAGAAATACCAAACGGGTAAATCAAGTGCTGGAGGACACGCTACGCATGTTTGTGATGCAGCAACCACAGAAGTAGGAAGATTATCTCCACTTAGTAGAATTTGCATATAATAATGGACATCATGAATCACTGGGCATGAGTCCCTTTGAGGTGTTGCATGGAAGAAACTGTAGGGTGCCCATAGACTAGAATAATCCAATTAATAAGATAGCGTTGGGTCCTCACATGCTAGCAGAAATGGAGGAGACTGTTAAGAAGGTTCGACACAATCTAAGGGTGGCTAAGGATAGATAGAAAGTGTATGCAAACAAAAATAAGACATATAGAGAATTTCAACTAGGGGATCACATATATTTAAGAGTAAAGCCCCAAAAAAGTTCCTTACAGTGGCAAAGTTGTGCTAGTTATCACCCGAATACTGTGGGTCCTTTCAAGTCTTGGAACAAATTGGGCCGATGGGCTATAAACTTGTGCTACCAAGCCACATTCGGGGCCATAATGTGTTCCACATGTCTTTACTAAAAAAATATGTGGATAACCTCAGCACATCATTAACTGGGAAAATATTCAGGTAAACGGTTAGGTGGGATACATGACTTGGATAGACTATTTAAAAAAAATGGGGGGTTGTAACTATGAATTGTTTCTTTTGTGCATGTTGAACCGGAAAGAGAGTTCCTGGCAGAACCTCTTCATATTCTCGATCAGAGAGAAACCACCTTGCGGAAGCGAGCCATCATCTAGGTTAAAGTGCAATGGAAGCACTTTGGCCCGAAAGAGGCCACCTTGGAGGAAGAGGAATTTATGTGGAAAGCTTATCCGTCATTGTTTTCTGAAAGTAGAGAGAACACCAGGGACAATGTTCCTCTTATGGGGGAGGGAGATGTAATGCCCCCAAAATGCATAAAATTACTAAGGTTACTGAGTTGATATTTACTATTTGTTACTTTAAGTTTTATTACATTATGGTGTTAAATATTAAGTGATTGAGGTTGGAAGGCCAAGAAACATATTTTATGGTTACCTAAATTTTTGGTAATGATACTTTAACAAAAATAGAAACTGTTATATTATTTAAAAGAAATAGTTATAGAAAATAGTTACCCATCTGCCCTGTAGGGAGATTTAGATGAGGAAAAGAGAGTCCATGGGAGCTATCCTAGAGCTAGGTGAAACAAACTAGTGGGAGAATTCTCAAGAACATTCAAAGAAGAATTACAAGACTTGAGGCAGGACAGGAGTCCAGAGGCCCAAGGTACTTGACTGTAACTGGAAATATTAACGTGAATCAACGAAAGTGCTCGGGGGAGGGTTTGGACGTCATTGCCAGACTCGTGGCTGGGAGGAGAGACTTTCTGGAAGTATTTGGAAATTGCAGGTTGAACAGATAAGTGTTATAGGTAGTTTCTTTCTAGATTAATGCTAGACTGTGGAGCTCAAATTTAATGATAGAGTAGAACTTGTTATTTTGGACTAATATTAGAAGAATTTCTTAAATAGCTTAATAACCCCAGGAAAGCAATATCCTGAAAATGCATGATTATAGGAAGTAGAAGTTACCCTTCTCATAAATGAAATCATAGACAATTTATTATAGCAAGTATGAAATTATCAAATAACATTAGCAAATATGGAAGAATATGCTCATTCAATCATTATCAATCAATTGTTCTTAAATATCAAGGTTAAACTATTATAATACAGTTGTGAGACAATCGGTGTGAGATATTATTAGGAGGTCTATAGAATAATCTGTGCAAACCCTACAGACTATAGTAAATATTTAAATATAATGTTAATTCCTTATTCATATACATGTACGAGCTACGATAAATTGAACCACTGCATCAATGAAACAATAATAAACGAAATGCTTTTTAGTAGTATATCTATATTGAACAAATCTTGATCGGAATCATACATAAAATGTCAATCGAAACAACGAATGCTTGAATAAGAAAACGAAGGGCATTCTTGGCCCAGAAGGCAAGCTAGAAAGAAAATAATTTCATTGCCTTTCAAAACGTATAACAGGCGGAATATATTAAGCAAGTTCTAAATATAATAAGTTAAACATTCTACGTTTCCATTCAAACATTATCGAAAGCCAGTACGGGTCGAGATAACCAGGACCACAAAAGGAACCAAATAAATAATTCATGACATTACTTTAGGAAGAAAACCCTAAAACCCTTCGTTGTTTAAAGCACTGGAGTTCTCACAAAATTTAAAGTGCCATACATAGTATTCGAATAAACACTGCACATTGTTAAATAATTAAAAACCAAAAAGAATAAAATCACGCCAGTTTCAACTTAAAGCTCGGTAAAGGACCCTATATTTGTTTCAGGCCTTGTGAACATTGCTTTCATAACTTAAATTCATGCTCAGAAGTAAAGATTCCAAACACGAAAAATCAACAGAGACATCGTAAGCTCTTAAGCCCTTGAGGGTAGCGGCCATAGTCAAATGAATAACTCAGAAACAATGTGTGAATACCTGACATAAACACCAGAAGAAAATAAGTCAGTAAACCTTCAAAAAATTATAGTATAAGCTAAAGAACGAAGCCATCCGAGGAGAATTTACCTCAGAGTTAAAGGTTCCCACTTTGTGTAGTCCACCTATATGTCATGAATCGAATGACCATAAGGAAACGTAAATCGACAACAACAACCTATAAACAAGAAGCAAAGGTTGCAAAACTATGGGAAATGTAATGGGATTCCCCTTCTGGAGATAAACCAACCTATAAACAAGAAGTAAAGGTTGCAAAACTATGGGAAATACAATCGGATTCACCTTCTAGAGATAAACCTAGGAACCAAGTATTCCCTTCAATATTTGAAGTCCCTCGAATCATCGCTTTGTAGCGGAGGCGAAGCATTAAACGTTGTATGAGACCAAAACTCCAATTTACTACATTCATACTGTGCGGATATAAGAAACGACAGACTACCATCCCATTGGGGTTACCTTCCACCGTAGGGATAACCACCACTCCCATCGCAACCCTGAGAAGAACGAGAAGATAGATTGAAAACCTCAGTAGTTCAAACCCACGCAGAGTCGCAAGAACCCTCGGAGCAGCAGCAGCAATGAGACAACCAGCTGCTGATCGCAAAGAGTTAGTTAGCGGATTAAAACCTAAGCTTCCTCCGTCGTTGGATAGATGGGACCAGATCAATGGATGCAAAGTCGAACAATTGGCACTAGCAGCTCAGACCAATTGGCAGGCCCGTGCAACCTCTTGGAACGGTTCTATGCTGCATGTCTCTGGGTACAAGAATGAGGTTTATAACACGCGAGGTGGGTACTACGCCGTTTTTTTTTTATTATCTAAACGCGAGGTGGCTATCTCCTGCACATGTAGCCCCGCATTAATGAGGCTATGGGGTTGGAAATAGCATTTTCCCAAGAATGAGCAGGTCTCCGGGTACAAATGCGAGCAAATCAAAGTCGGGGTAAGGACAGAGAGATCACCACCAGTCCTATTCGCATTAAAACCCAATCTACATGCCCACATTGCAATCTCTGTAATATCATTTCACTCGTTATAAACCTCAGAGTTGTCCAGTTCTACGAGCCCAATAATAAATGCAGTCAATAATTCCGTAATATTTGATAAGCCCCGTAACCAAGGACAAATATGGGTGTAGGTCTAATTATAATTTTTTTTTTTTCATATTTATTGTGTAAGTTTAGTGTTTAGCTGTTACAAAATCGCATTTTGTTTTTCAATGCAGGAGTGGACGCTAAAGGAGTCTGTCCCAACTTTCACGAAGATGGGAGAAAGGAACAAGGTAATGTTCCTCTTCCCTCCAGGGTAATCAGAGAAGACCCTTCGTTGGATTTATCTAGTCATAAAATGTGTCCTCCATGTCAGTCTCTTACCCCATGGATATAAATAAAGAATCTTCTTTAACGGTCGATCAGGATTATGTTTATTTGTAAGGGATTTGACAGTCCATGTATCCTTCTGGCTACATATCTAGTATCAAATCCCTTTGTTTTTCATATATCTATTCTATCAACTGGTTCCATAATTCGTTTAAATGGAATTTTTTACCACGATTTTATTGAAAATGGGGTTTTTCTTATATTTTTATTTTATTAAATTTTACAAAACTTATCTCTAATTTTGTAACGAATAGAGACTCAGAGCATCCCTTTTGGTATCCCACGGGGTTATCCCTTTGCTCGTTTTTGGCAGAATTTGTTACGAGATTATAGTTCGGCTATGGCGACCAGGATTAAGACCTCATCCTTGCTATGACTGTCCTGCTCATGTGAGCTACGATTTTATGCTCATGGTTTTTTTTGTTATTTCGGTCAAAACCATGAAATGACTAGAAAGAGTTGAAATATGATTTATTGTTGATGTTATTTCCTCTAATATAGTTTTGCTATTTTTATAACTTTATTATTACATTTATGTTTTGGTTTCCAGATAAGGAAAGTTGCATATCTATTATGACATTTATGTTTTGGTTTCCAGATAAGGAAGGTTGCATATCTATTTTCCAATATCAGGTATAATTTGCATCCCGACGGTGTTATAGAATACCACATTTTTCAATATCCACTGGAGTCCGTCCTTTAAGTTTATAACCTTTATCCTTTTGTTTTGGATACAGGCATGTTGTCTAAAGTGGAAGTGAAAGTAGAGATTGATAATACAGAAGCATTTGTACTTTCCAAAGAAAAATTCATGACTTCTTATGCCTACAGGTTTACACTTTATGTTTCTCGCATTTCTATGAAGTATCACAACACAACACATCACCGTAGATTGATGATATGGTTGTAGCCTAGATCATGGTCATGCTTTTCTGTAGCTATAGACAAACCTTTACAAGGTTATACACTACGTTCTTCGGCCTTGGGCTGTTATAAATTATATAATCCTTATTCCTTTACTGTCTCAGATAGTGGTTCGTACTATTTCAACATCGAGCTTTCTCTTATTGCAGAATTTTGTATGTAATTGCTACTGAGATTTGTTTAGACCTAAAGAGTTTTGGAAAAAGGAAAACTTTCCTTTATCTTTACTATTGAAAATACTTCGACTTTCTGTTAAAATCTCTCTCTCTCTATATATATATATATGGTGTTTCATTTTCGCCTGTGTTACATGTTGCTATATCTCTCAAACTATTTATTTTAATAAGCTGAAATATAAATTTTCATAGACGAGAGTAGTTCAAGTATTCTTTTTTATGATTGTGCGTAGAGGCACTCTATAATTTAGTATAGGTTAGATGTATAGATATAATGTAATTATGTAAACAATTTTAATCTAGTATAGGTGAGATGTATAGATATAATGTAATTAAGTAAACAATTTTAAATCTAAGTTTAATTAAAAGATAAAATATGAAAAAATGATATTGGGAATGAGGGTAAACGTTTAAATGTTGTCTCCCATAATAATAAAAAGTTAAAAGTAACAAACAAGAAGATAAAAGTAATAAATAAAAACATAAAATTAATATAAACCTAGTATCAAGGATGAGTGTAAATATTTAAATGTTGGTTCAGTTAATAATAAAAAGTTAAAGTAACAAAAATAATAAAATTTAATTTGTTATATTTTTATTTTGTTATTAACGTTTGAATAACCTTTGTTACAATACCATGTCTTATCAATACCACATGCCCAAAAACCATAACCTATTTCACAACCAAAATATTTTATAACAATACAAAATTCTTAACCATTATATTCATCCCCACTTTATCGTGGATATTATTAACATGTAAAAAATAGGTTATCAATACCACATTCCCAAAAACCCATAACTTATTTCACAATCAAAATATTTTATATGAGTATGAAAATATCCTTAACCATGGACATTCTCTTCCACATTACCATGTATATTATTAACTTGCAAATATGTTTTGTTACAATACCATGGACCAATACCATGGCTTATCAATACCACATTCCCAAAATAAATAACTTATTTCACAATAAAAATATTTTATAATAGTATGAAAATATTCTTAATATTTATAATAGTATGAAAATATTCTTAACCATGAATATATACCTCCACTTTGCATTGAATATTGTAAGTAAGCTTTCTTACAATACCATGGCTTATCAATACCATATGCCAAAAAAACATAACTTATTTCACAATCAAAATATTTTATAACAATACGACAAGATTCTTAACCATAGATATTGACTCCCATTTTTTCCATTGATACTTGTGAATAAGCTTTGTTACAATACCATGGGTTATCAATAACACATGCCCAAAACTCATAACTAATTTCACAATCAAAATATTTTATAACAATATGACAAGATTCTTAAACATGGATATTATTAACTTTTAAATAGGTTTTGTTACAATACCATGGGTTATCAATACCACATGCCCAAAAACCATAACTTATTTCACAATAAAAATATTTAATTTAATTTAATTTTATAACATTTTTTTAATTGAATCTAAAAGGAAAAAGTTATAATTACTTTTGAGATATATCTAAACCTTGTATCCTCATGACTACAAAAATATTCATATATAAATTAAATTAAGGTTTCGATAAAGTTAAAAATGAGAATACTTTTATATATAAAGATCTGAAATTTACATAATATAAATAATTTTATTAAAACCCAGTATAGATCCATCCTATCTAAGGATATAAGTGACGGGAGCAAGCAAAGTGACTAGCAATAATAGAGGAAAGAGACTGCATGATTTTTTTAAGTATTTCATTATTGTATTTTAGTTTACACGATTGATCCAAAATATAGGTTCAATATTTTATAACCAATTAAGTTTTTTAATTTATATACTTTTGTAAACAAAATACAATGGGAACAAATTTAAGAGGGGAGGGTGAGAGAGAGAGGGAGGAAAGAAAAAATTCATAGAGAGCTATAGGTGGATAGAGAGAGGGAGTGACAAGGGAGAGATGGAGAGAGAGTAAGGGAGAGACGAGAGGGGGGAAGACAACGAAGAGGAGAGGAAATATATAGGGAGAGGGGGAAGAGACATATGGAGGGGAGAGAGAGATGGTGAGAGGGAGGGAGATAGTGACAAGGTTGGAGGGAAGAGAGATAGAAATAGAATATGAGAGAAGGGGAAGAGAGAGAGGGAGACGAAGATGTAGGGGAGAGAGAGAAGGGGAGAGGGAGGGATGTAGTGACAGAGTTGAAGGGAAGAGAGAGACAAAGAGAGATATGGGGGAGGGGGGAGACAGAGGGAGGTGGGAGAGAAAGGGTGAGAGAGGAAGAAAGAGAGTGAAGGAGAGAGAGTTGGAGTTAGAGGGGGAGAGTGATGGAGGAGCATCCAGCTAAGGGCACCATGACTGGGTGTTGGTCTCAGCTAAGGAGGATAGGTTCATCAGTATTTAAATTTCATTTATGTTGTTAATTAAAAACAGTGTTAGGAACTTGTCTTATGTCATTTTCAGTTAATAGGTATTTAGGGTCAGCACAGTTAGGTGGAGGTGGTTACAGCCACATGGTTGTCTGGTCTTTCTTTTGGTTATTTTTACAGTTATTTACTTAAAAAAAAAAAACAAAACAACAGAAAGAAATATATTATCTCTGTATTCTACAGAACGAGAAAATTAAAACAGCAAGATAGTTATCAACTGTATAACTGAAGAAGCAACTGCAAACAGTTTGCATAACCATATTGTAACTTTACAAAACATAGGTACCACAGTGAGCAAAGGGTTCGACATTTTCAGTATAGAAGAGTAATAAAAAGAGAGATATTTTTCGTTCCTGAATCCATCTGTCAAGTACTATGTTATTATCTAATTTCCTATCATCTGTAACGTAAAGACAACTGTCACATTTACCAAGAATCCTTCCAAATTAAACAAAGACGAAGTTCCAGTAATCAAACAACAAGCAAAGATACAACTTCAAAATCGAATATAGACAGAGGCATAATATTAATGCGAAGACTGAGCAAACAAGTTCCAGTCATTTTGACAACCTACAGAAGTACCAGAGTGCACTACAACTGAAGTCATTCGATAAACAAACACAACCACAGGGAAGAGCATTCACCAAAGAGGTAACCCTGTATACCAAAATTTCTTTTCATTCATCTAAAAAATAGTGTTACAATATCAAAACCCGCATATAAACAAGTTCTAAAGTCCAGTGACCCTAAGGCCGAGCAAACCCTCCTCCGAGAGCAGAACAGAGAAACGAGGGTTAGGGTTATAACCCTGGAACCATTACAGACCACTCAAGAATCAGCGAAACCAAATACAACTAAACTCGAAGGCCAAATTACCATCAACTAGACAACGATATAACAGAGACCCAAGTCGACCGACTCCACTATGGAAAGAAACGACTAAAGAAACCCTCGACTAAACAAGTTGCAGCAAGGAATGATCCTACCGGTTCCGGTCGAAGGATAGGCTGAGTAGTAATCCAACCAGAAGTCGCAACGACCTGCACAGAAACCAAAACAAGGCATTAGCATCATCAACTGAAGGTTAAAGGAGGAAAATGGATGACTGACAGTAAGCAAGAAGAACCGCTGAAAAAACTTACCAATTCAATAGCCAAACGCTGGACGAAGGAACCCACACTTGGGTCGTAGCCATTGCAAGAACCCCTGCTCGCAAGGAGCAACAACTGTTAGTGAATAAGAAAAGCTGTGGAGTCAACATTTAGTAGAGAACAAATTCATACCTTGCCGGAGTTGAGCAAACGCAAAGGAAGGGGTCCTTTTGAGGCCACAACCTGTGTTCACAACACGCAAACAAATCAAACAATCGAATAACCATACATGAAGCCGAAGAAACCATTAAGAAACCTCAGTAGAACGCATGAGGAATGAAGGAGAGACAGTGAGCACCGAACCACCGAAAGAGCAGAGAAACCCTCACAACAAAGCCAACAATCGAGTGACAGAGCCGAGCTAACAAGAATCTTAACATAAACGCTGAGCATAGTTACCCACTTACCAGCAGAGAAGCCATAGTCGGCACGGACAGAGCATCGGCTTGAAAACAACTACAATGACCCATAGAACCGCAGAGCTCTCACAACGAATAGAGCAGAACGAAAATGACGGAGAATAACAAACAAACTAGGGTTTAGCCAAGAGCGGGAAGGAAACCCGTGGCCAGGACAACTATCCTCTCGACATACAGAGCAATCAATACAAACATCAATGCAATCCAAAATATCAATGCTAATCCTTGTTTAAAAAACTAATCATGTGATCGTTAATTAAATCATTTGCCAATTAATAATTATTGTGGTGGTTAAATCATAAGTCATGGGCTGGTCCCATCATAGTGGTATCAGAGTAGGACTTAGAGTTTGCCTAAGAAATGGAGGTAGGAAGACAAGGTCGTGGAAGAGGTGCTCGTAGAATAGTAGAGGAAGGATTGCGAGAGGAAATCAGGATCCTTACTGCCCATTTTGAGGAAGTTGAAGCAGGGAGGAGAGGGGATCCAGGGGTAGGAGATGATAGCGAAGAAGAAGCCATAGTGACAACAGATGGATCAGATGAAGAAGGGCAAGAAATGAGGTTGTTGAGGTCAGTTCTATTGGCTAGTAGCAAGCCTAAACCACAAATACAAAATTATGACGGCAGCTTGTCCACAAAAGTTTTGTTGGACTCGATCAGTAAATTGGAAAAATATTTTGAGTGTGAAGAGGTCAGTGAAGATTAGAGAGTTAAGTTCGCTGCAACAAAGTTGAAGGGACACGCAGCTCTGTTGTGGGATAGTGTCTAGCAGAGAGAAGGAGGATGAACAAGTTGCCAATAAAGAAATGGTCAAGAATGGTGGCCAAGTTGAAAGGCAGATTTCTGCCCAAAGACTACCAGATTGCACTGCATCGGCAAGTGCAAAATTTGAAACAAAAAGGGATGACAGTAAGAGAGTATACTGAAGAGTTCTACCGGGTAAATTTAAGAGCTGGTTATATAGAGGACACCCCGGAGAAAACAGCAAGGTATGTAAATGGTCTGAGATTGGAAATATTAGATGAAATCAGCATTCTTTCCCTGAAAAATATAGAGGAAGCTTACCAGAGTGCCATGAAGGCAGAGGAAAAGATCACTAGAAAACAAAATTCTAGGAGAGGATGGGGAACCGGCAGAGGAAGAGGACAGTCTTATGGCAGAGGACAAACTGCTAGCAATAGTGAAGAAGGCAGCAGTTCCAAAACTTTCGGGACAACAGATAAAGGAGACAGCACTAGAGGTGGCAGGCCATATTAGCAAGGAAGAGGGAATGGCCGAGGTAGAGGAGCTAACTATCAGTGCTACAGGTGCCACAAGTGGGGGCACAGATCTTTTGAATGTCCTGAAGCGAAACACGCTGGTCAAAGAAGAGTGTTTGTTGCACAACCCGAGGAAGTAGAGGCACCTCCCCAGGAAACAAAAAATGTGCCGGAAACAGGGGAAGCCTTTGTGTTGAACAAAGTATTGCTAAAACCAGCCAAAGAAACAGTTGAACAAAATCAAAGGAAAGCATCATTCCAGACAATTTGTAAGTCGCACGGAAAATGCTGCAAGCTGATTATCGACAGTGGGAACACAGATAATCTGGTTGCCATGGAGATGGTGGAGAAGTTTGGGTTGAAGCGTTTGAGGCACCCCACTCCTTACAAGGTATCATGGCTGCAGAAAGGCCATCATCTATTGGTGGAAAAACAGTGCGAAGTTGAGTTCCATATTGGTAGGTATAAAGACAAGGTTATTTGTGATATCATGCTAATGGAGGTATGTCACATACTACTAGGAAGGCCATGGCAGTATGACCGGAAGGTAGTGCATGACGGGAAGCCAAACTGTTATAAGTTTGTCAAAGATGGGATCAAGCACACACTTGTGCCCATCAAGGAGGAGGAGACAGCAGAAACAAGCAGGATGAGAGTGTTATTAATGGGTGGAAAACAATTTTTGAAACAAATTGAAGACATTGAAGTAAGCTATGTTATTGTAAGAAGAGAAAAGACAGTGCTGTTACACATAGAAGTGTCATATTTTCCTACGGAAATTCAGGAAATGCTGCAGGAATTCAGCGATATTGTAGTGGACGACTTACCAGATAAATTGCCTCCTGAAAGAAGTATAAGTCATCATATTGACTTTATCCTTGGAGCAAGTCTACCGAACAAGGCAGTGTATCGGATGAGCCCCAAAGACAATGAAGAAATCAGAAAACAGGTGTAGGAAGCGTTGGATGATGGGCTGATAAGGGAGACTTTGAGCCCTTACGCAGTTCCAATAGTTTTCGCTCCCAAGAAAGGAGGAGAATTGCAAATGTCCACAAATTCGAGGGCCAACAAAAAGATTACCATTAGGTACAAATTTCCACTGCCATGGATGGACGACATGATGGACCACTTGAGTAGGGCTGCATACTTCTCGAAGATGATCTAAGGAGTGGTTATCATCAGACTCGAATCAGGGAAGGGGATAAGTAGAAGACAACCTTCAAGACTAATGAAGGGCTGTATGAGTGGCTAGTAATGCCATTTGGTTTGAGCAATGCACCCAGTACCTTTATGCGACTGATGAATGAAATGCTGAAGGAATTCATTGGAGAGTTTGTAATAGTGTATCTTGATGAGATATTAATTTTAAACAAGACGAGGGAGGAACACTTTCGACATGTTCGAAGTGTGCTAGAAAAATTGCAGTAGAATAAGCTGCTAATAAATATGAAAAAATGCGTTTTTCTGCAAAAGGAACTGGTTTATCTGGGTTTTGTGATTGCATAAAACGAGTTGAAGATGGACCCAAAGAAGATTGCAGCAATTGTCAACTGGCCATCCCCAAAAAGTTTGTTTGAGGTACGTAGTTTTCATGGGCTGGCAAGTTTTTATCGTAAATTCATAAGGAATTTCAGTGAAATCTGTGCACCTATGTTGGACACTATAAAGAAGGCAAGTCAACCTTTTCGTTGGACCGAGGCAGTAGAGAGGATTTTTCAGCTACTGAAGAAGAATATCACAGAAAGACCAATCCTAAGATTACCACACTTTAAAAAGCTTTTTCAGGTTCGCTGTGATGCAAGTGGTACGACCATCAGAGCTGTACTTAGCCAAGAAGACAAAACTGTTGTGGTTTTCAACGAGAAGTTGAATGAGAGCAGGCAGAAGTATTCATCCTAAGATAAAGAATTCTATGCTATCATCCAAGCACTGAAGCATTGGAGACACTATCTGCTAGGTAATGAGTTTGTTTTGTTTTCAGATAATTATGCACTGTAATACGTGATGCAACAACATAAGCTGAATCACAAGCATGCTAAGTGGGTTGAATATTTGCAGAGTTTCACCTTTGTGTTGAAACACATTAGTGGGCAGGCCAACAAGGTGGTAGATGCATTGAGTAGAAGAGCCTTTCTCTTGTAGGAGAGTACGATACAAGTGCTGGGCTGTGAGCATTTGAAAGACTTGTATCAAACCAATGCGGATTTCAAAGAGGATTATGAAGCCTGTCAGAATCCTTTGCTAAGAAACAATAGTCCGTGGTTGGACTATAATTTTTAGGAGAAGATATTGTTTAAAGGGGGATAGTTATGCATTCCCGATTGTTCAATGAGAGAGAATATCATTCGGGAGAAGCACAGTGGAGGTCTCGCTGGGAATTTCAGCATAGAAAAAACATTATAATAGCTCAGCCATTTTTATTATTGGCCAAGAATGCGAAGGGATGTGCAAAGATTTGTGACCAGATGTAAAGTGTGTCAGTTGGCGAAAGGACACAGTTATAATATGGGACTCTACACACCATTTCCCATTCCGAGTAGATCGTGGGACTCAGTCAGGTTGGACTTCGTCTTGGGTCTACCAAGGACGCAGCGGGGTTATGATTCGGTGATGGTAGTAGTAGATTGGTTTTCAAAAATGGCACATTTCATCCCTTGCAGCAAAAGCAGTGATGCCACTCACGTGGCCCACTTGTTCTTCATAGATATCGTCAGGCTACACGGTCTACCTAAGTCCATTCTTTCTCACAAGGATGTGAAGTTTACAGGGCACTTTTGGCACACCTTGTGGAAGATGATGGACACGCAGTTAAGTTTCAGCTCTGCTTATCACCTGTAGACTGATGGGCAAATAGAGGTGGTAATCAAGAGCTTGGGGAACTTGCTACGAAGTTTGATCAGTGAAAATTCACGAATGTGGGATCCGGTAATTGCCCAGGCAGAGTTCGCTTACAACGACTTGCCCAATCGCAACACAGGTTATAGTCCTTTTTAGATCTTATATGGAATGCATCCTCACGGAGTGCATGAGTTACAAGATCTAGGACAATAGGAAAGATAGAGTGCTGATGGGGAAGATTTCACTAAAGAAATGAATGATCTACACGAGCAGGTGAAAATGAAGTTGCAAGAAAACAGTGAATGGTATAAGTAGCAGGCAAATTTAAAACGACGAGAGGTACAGTTTAATGTGGGGGATGAAGTCCTCGCGCATTTGCGCAAGGAAAATTTTCCTAGAGGTGCATACAACAAATTGAAGTACAAAAATATAGGCTCTTGCAAAATTCTTCCGAAATTTTCAGCCAATGCCTATGAATTACAGCTGCCACCAGGAATAGGCATCTCGCCCATCTTTAATGTGGCAGACCTGTTTCCATACACTGATTGTCCAGAGGAAGACAGTACAACACAGCCTACATGTAGGGGTGATTTTAGGGGTGAATGTTCGCCCTTTGGCGAAATTAAGGGGTTTTAAATTTTTTGTGGGCGATTATTTTGTATCATAGTACACTTTTACAAATCACCTCAAATAGCTCACCTTCTTTTAAGGGAGAGGGTAAAAAAGGTAAATTTAGCCCTTGAAATTAGGAGTTACAACCTTCCATTTGCCCATTTTCAAGAATAGGTTTTATTTAAGTGAATCCATTCGCCCATTTTCAAGAATAGGTTTTATTTAAGTGAATCCTATGGGCCAAAGGCCCAAATACCATATTTATAAAAGATGTATGATAAATTAATAAAAATATAAATAAATGAGAAGTATGGTAAATAAATAAAAAATAAATAAATTATATTTACTCCATAAATCACCTTATATACATGCAAGGGTGTAAACAAATAAAAATATAAGTAAAGTGGAGGTATGGTAAATAAATAAAACATTTTTTTTGTTAGATAAACTTGACTCGGGATAGAGTCAAAGCTGACGAGGTTAAACAATGATGGTTTTGGGGCACATGGTATTGTGCACCCATAGTATTATGCCCGTGGTATTATATGTAATGGAGCTTATAAAAGACTGGAAGGACTTCATTGTAATGCAAGACCTGGAGGTGAGCGGCGAAGGCTCACTTGGTCGGATTGGCCAGGGTTTTTGCCAATGCTAATGAGATCTTATTAGGTTGAGTTTTTCACCGGATTTGGGGTTTTCCTGGATAAACATTTGTGTTTATGTGTTTATGGTTGTTGCTGGTTATTTTTATATTTATTCCTCTTAGTAATTATTTATGTTATGCAGTAAATTTATTAACATTTTTATACTTACTCAAAAGGTATGGTAAATAAATAAAAACATAAATAAACTAGACGCATGGTAAATAAATAAAACCTCTTTTTATATTTAGTCCATAACCCTCGTTCTATTTATGAAGGCTCAAGAAAGAGGTTTTATTTAAGTGAATCCTATGGGCCAAATACCATATTTGTAAAAGAGGTATGGTAAATTAATAAAAATATAAATAAACGAGAGGTATGGTAAACAAATAAAACATTTTTTTATATTTACTCCATAAGTCACCTTATATTTACGAACACTCAAAAAATGCATTATATTTAGGTGAAATCTATGGGCAAAATACTATGGGACAAATACCATGGACTAGATTGTTATTAATACCATGAAAAAAAACATTATTAACCCTAATATTAGTATTAATAAAAAGAAAAATGGCACATGGTATTGACCCATGGTATTCACCCGAATGGCACATGGTATTGACCCACGGTATTCACCTGGAATGTAGACTATTTAAATGGGGGAATTAAACCAGCATAGATCCATCTTTACTCTAGATCTACTAACCCCCGAAAGGTATCAAATATTGGTAATTTTGATTTCAAAAGATATTTTAAAGAAATGCAATGATTTCATTTGTGTATTCAATAAACACAAGATTTTATAATTGAGTAAAATATTCGCCATGCCTGGTGAGAGATTCGCCAAAAAATTATATATACATATCATATTATTGATAAAATCGCCTTCCATTTTTCCTATATACCATGGAGATTCGTCCATTTATTATACATGTAAATTTAGGGGGGCTTCTTAAAATTTTCCCTGCCTACATGGGACACACTGGAAGGAAGTGAGACTTTGATGAGATAGATGCCTTACGCTCAGCCCCTTGAGATCGAGAGGATCCTCGACACTCAGGTGGCCAAGCGAACTCGGCGAAAAGAATATCTGCAATATCTGGTCAAGTGGAAGAACCATCCCATTGAGGAAAGTTCATCGCTTAACGCCATACAGATACAGCAGGCAGGCTATTCAGTCGAGAAGCTCATGGACGAGAATCATGAATCTTTCCTACCCCGGGAGCCTAATGCAGGAGCATGTAGCTAAGGGCACCATGACCGGGTGTTGGTCTCAGCTAAGGAGGAGAGGTTCATCAATATTTAAATTTCATTTATGTTGTTAATTAAAAAAAGTGTTAGGAACTTGTCTTATGTCATTGTCAGTTAATAGGTATTTAGGGTCAACACAGCTATGTGGAGGTGGTTACGGCCACACGGTTGTCTGGTCTTTCTTTTGCTTAGTTTTACAGCTATTTACTTAAAAAAAAAACAAAACAAAACAATAGAAAGGAATATATTATCTCTGTATTCTATAGAACGAGAAAATTAAAACAGCAAGATAGTTATCAACTGTATAACTAAAGAAGCAACTGCAAACAGTTTTCATAACCATATTGTAACTTTACAAAACAGAGGTACCACAGT
The DNA here is from genome assembly GCA_031772625.1 of Pinus tabuliformis. Classification (NCBI taxonomy): domain Eukaryota; kingdom Viridiplantae; phylum Streptophyta; class Pinopsida; order Pinales; family Pinaceae; genus Pinus; species Pinus tabuliformis. Next base: position 1,002,294,048 of record CM062816.1, read on the forward strand.
GAGGAAAGGGTTCGACATTTTCAGTACAGAAGAGTAATAAAAAGAGAGATATTTTTCGTTTCTGAATCCATCTGTCATGTACGGTGTTATTATCTATTTTCCTATCATCTGTAACGTAAAGAAGACTGTCACATTTACCAGGAATCCTTCCAGATTAAATAGAGATGAAGTTCCAGTAATCAAATGACAAGAAGAGATACAACTTCAAAATCGAATATAGATAGAGGCATAATATTAATGCGAAGACTGAGCAAACAAGTTCCAGTCATTTCGACAACCTACAGAAGTACCAGAGTGCACTATAGCCGAAGCCGTCCAATAAACAAACACAACCACAGAGAAGAGCATTCACCAAAGAGGTAACCCTATATACGAAAATTTCTTTTCATTCATCTAAAAAAGAGTGTTACCATATCAAAACCCGCATATAAAAAAGTTCTAAAGTCCACCGTTCCTAAGGTTGAGAAAACCCTCCTCCACGAGCAGAACAGAGAAATGAGGGTTAGGGTTATAACCCTGGAACCATTATAGACCACTGAAGAATTGGCGAAACCAAATACAACTGAACTCGAAGGCCAAATTTCCATCAGCTAGACAACGATATAATAGAGACTCAGGTCGACGACTACACTACAGAGAGAAACAACTAAAGAAACCCTCGACTAAACAAGTTGCAACAAGGAATGATCCTACCAGTTATGGTCGAAGGACGGGCCGAGTAGTAATCCAACTAGAAGTTGCAACGACGTACACAAAAACCAAAACAAGGCATTAGCATCATCAATTGAAGGTTAAAGGAGGAAAATCGATGACTAACAGTAAGCAAGAAGAACTGCCGAAAAAACTTACTAGTTCAATAGCCAAATGCTGGACGAAGGAACCCACAGTTGGGTTGTAGCCATTGCAATAACCCGTGCTCACAAGGAGAAACAACTGTTAGTTAATAAGAAAAGCTGTGGAGTCAACATTTAGTAGAAAATGAATTCATACCTTGCCGGAGTTGAGCGAACGCAGAGGAAAGGGTCCTTTTGAGGCCGCAACCTGTGTTCACAACATGCAGACAAATCAAACAACCAAATAACCATACAAGCAGTCGAAGAAACCATTAAGAAAGCTCAGCAGAATGCGTGAGGAACGAAGGAGAGAAAGTGAGCACCGAACCACCGAAAGAGTAGAGAAACCCTCACAACAAAGCCAACAATCGAGTGACAGAGCCGAGCTAACAAGAATGTGAACATAAACACTGAGCATAGTTACCCACTTACCAACAGAGAAGCCATAGTCGACACAGATAGAGCATTGGCTTGAAAACAGTTATAGTCACCCACAAAACCACAGAGCTCTCACACCAAACAGAGCAGAATGAAAATGACGGAGAATAACAAACAAACTAGAGTTTAGCCAAGAGCGGGAAGGAAACCCGAGGCCAGGACAACTGTCCTCTTGGCGTACAGAGCAATCAATACAAACATCAATGCAATCCAAAATATTAGCGCTAATCCTTGTTTAACAAACTAATTATATGGTTGTTAATTAAATCATTTGCCAATTAATAATTATTGTGGTGATTAAATCATAAGTCACTAGTTGGTCCCATTAGAGAGAGGGAAACAAGTAGAAATACATAGAGGGAGAAAGGTAGAGAGAGAGGGAGTGCCAAGGGTTAAATGGAGAGAGAGTGAGAGAGGATAGCGAGAGGGGGGAGAGAGATAGGGAGAAAATGGGAAGAGAGATAGAAAGAATCGGAAGAGAGGAGATGGAATAAGAAAGAGACATGTAGATACAAATATAGATATTATATAGTATTATATAACCAACTTAGATCCATCTTAAGCCGAGATCTATCAAGTGTCGAGAGGGATCAAATTTCTCTAGATAAAATCCTTTCCTTAAATTTCACATTCAAAAAATAAATTTACACCTCGAAAAATTAAATCCCTCTCAGTGTTTGATAGATTTAAGTTTAATAGTAGAAGGAGACACGAGGAGCGAGAGTGGGGCGGAGGGTGATTTTACAGCTAGCAATATAGGTTAGCAGAGCTCGTTCTCCATGGAAGGCCGTAAAGGAGGGAGCTCCACTCCCTCCTACAAGCAGGTAGTAGCCAGCAGAGGAAAAAAACTAGTAGAAGAGGATAGAGATCCTTCAGCTGAAAAACAAAGAAACAGAGAAAGGGAGCAGGAGGGCTTTGAATCCAAGGAGAATAACAACAATAAAGAAAGCAAGGAAGCGGACAAGGAATAGGGAATAAAAGACAAAACTCAAAGGGGACCATGCAAACCCAAGACTACTATCACTCTTAGAGTTGTTTTGAATGATCCTGCTCTGCAGGCGCATAGGGACCACATGCAGACTTATGCAATCATTTGTAAGTTCATGGGTTTATGGCCCACTGAAAAAGCATTACAATCTTGGATTAAATACCACTGGAAACCAAAAGGAAGCATAGAACTACATCTTGGGTCAAAGGGATTCTTTACTGTAGTCTTTGCAAACATTGAAGATAAGGACAGAGTATTTGAAGGAGGGCCCTACTTTTATGCAGCAGCAGGCCTGTATATGAGACCTTGGATCATGAATTTTGTCCCAGAACGTGAAACTTTTACCTCGGTCCCGGTCTGGGTAAGACTCTACTCTCTACCTTTGGATTACTGGCAACTGGAATCCCTTTCTGCCATAGGAAATAAGTTAGGACGTTTTGTCAAAGCTTCTGAGGCCACCAGAAGAGGAAAATACACATCCTTTGCAAGAATATGTGTGGAGATGGATCTTTCTGGAGCTCTGCCGGATGAGGTCATATTGGAAGTGTTTGATGAAGAATGGGTACAAACAGTGGATTATGAGCACATCCCATTCAGATGTCGTAAATGTCATGAACATGGGCATCTATTCAGAGATTGCCCTCTTAGTAAGACTAAAAATAATAGTAAAACCAATACCATGAAAGACACTGAAAGCTTTCACAAAGTGGTCCAGAAAGGAAAAGGGAGCAAGAGGGGATCGAAGACACATCAAAATGAAAGGCAACAAGCCAGTCAAAACAGGTTTCAAGCACTAGAAGAGGAAGAGGGAATTACAAAAGCAGATTAGGCCAAGGGAGACACTCTAGTGAACGAGGAGAACGAAGAAGAGGATGAGCAAACACAAACCATTAACAAACAGAAAGAAGACATGATGAGTGACACAGAATTGGAGATGGATCTGGAAATGACCCAAAGTGAGATGGAAATGGAAGATCACGAACTACAGGAGATTCTTGAGAAAGAGAATCTAGATCTAGAAGGATTCCTGAAACAAGGAACTAGGGAGGGAGTGGATTCGTTGCCTCCAGAGGAGTTCAATAGAGTTCAACAGTTGTTCTTATGGAAAACTCAGAACACAAGGCTATAAAAGCAAGGGACTCATAAAAGGCAGAGCAACGAAGGTGTGAAAGCTTTGAAAACCACATCGAGCTTGGCACCTCGATACACAGGAAAGAAAAGAGGTAGGAAAAATAAAAATGCGTTTTTGATGGAATGTGGAAAGCTAATGATAGACTCAGGTAAGATGAAAGACCTATCCAGTTACTCCTTTACAAATATTTATTAATGAAGTTCACTTCGTGGAATATTAGAGGCCTAGGCAGTAAAAGAAAACAAAGGTTACTTAGTAATATAATGAAACAAGCAGCACCAGATGTAATCTTCATCCAAGAGACTAAATGTTCCATTCAGAAAATAAAAGAGATTCACAGTAAATGGCTCAATAAATTTGAGTTTCTGGAAGTCAAAGCAGAGAATACAACATGTGGCATTCTCACTGTTACAGGGAAAGTGTCTATGCAGAACTGCTAATCCCACTAAGGCTGGTAGCTACCTTAGAAACAAACAAAGTAAAACTACTTTCGTTTTCCTTTATGAAAGATAGATGAGAGAAGAATAAAGGAGACCAACCTCTGTCTGGTGCTTTGTTCCTTGCTCGATTCCTCTCTCTTCTGATAGTCCTTTGCTGCTTGCTTTCTTGTATACCCAGCTTCACAGAGTACCTGCAGAATCAAAGCAGCATAACACTATAAGAGAACATAGATCTATTATCATAAACAATCTAGGATCGGATGTAAATTGACCATACAAATGCATAAAACATAAATAACACAAGAGTATGGAGGAAAACTTGAATAGCTTTATTGATAATCGAGAAAGAGCCAAGAGAGTTACAACCAATTGTTCTGACCCAGCATCATCCTCTCAGTAGGTAAGCCCTTCTTCACCTCATGAAAAGCTTAGATCACCCAACACTATGATGTTGCCTCAAGAAACTAACCGCAATTCCTTACAAGATGCAAAATTCCAGCCTCTGGATCTCTGGGATGAGGGATCCATATATAGATGTTTGCAAGGGAGATGAGTCATCTTGTGATTTGATTAGTGTCTTCCCTTTGATAGTTCTTGCTTCCACTTGGAGATTGATGATCTCTTACTCATCCCTAGTCGAATTCAGAGAGGCAAGTGTCACAGGAGAAGTTTCTGGAAGATTCCATGCTTCTCCACCTCGTGGATTGACACTGCCACTTGTTTCTTCTCGCCCATCGCACCCCATAGAAGGGATTTTTGAAATGCAACGCACCTACTGTGTGTATTTAGGTGAGATGCAATGCACTTTGCCTATGGAGCAGGTGAAATGATCCAGTTTTGACCAGTTCTAAGTAGTTTTTCATGGAGAACTTCTGGGAGAAGCTGTAATCAGTTGACCTTGTTCCTTTAGGGGTTGGAACAACACTTTTAGGGACTTAGGAGCCCTTGGTTTATGGACATTTTATGCTTGGGGTTGCAGTGCCCAAAAATGTCTATAATAGTTTCTCCCTAAAGCATGAGGTCGTTAATCTTTTTTATGTCGGGTGAAATGCTTTATCATGAGGATCCGAAGTTCTTTTAAGCTGGAAGGAGACCTGTAATAAGATACAATACAATACATTATCTTCATAATATTTTCATGATCTAGCTGAGGCAGGCATTCCCATACTCAGCTTTATAAATTCATTTTCATGTACATAGGCCAGACAATCGTCTAAGTGTAGACTGATGATTCTAGTAGAGCCATCATCCCTTAGATTGGATGATTATCTGTGCAGCAACGATGTACATTTGATGTCTTTATTTCTTGAATATATATCGCAGCCCGGATGGATGAAACTAGATCCGAGGTCTTCAATCTCGTTCGATCTTCACTCAAAGTACAAGTCGATCCATGTGAGAGATGTTCTGGAGTCGAACATGGAAAGCCATCCCTTGATTACTAGCCAATGATGTAAGCTATTAACAGGCGCGAGAGGAATCACCGATAATGATAATGATCCTCAAGGTACTACAATACAATTCACGTGGTGTGAATAAGGGACTTGGCATCGAACACCACGAAAAATCTTTCGGTCGAAGGCCATTGATGTAAACCTGTTGCCGGAAGTGAGAAACTTGCCATTGAGGCATGCAAGCTTCAAAGTACTGAAATGGGTGTTCCTAGATCGACTTCTTGGATAGTGAGCTGATGTCGACAAGAAGTGATCTGTCATAGGAGGGCCTTAATGAATCCCACATCAATGACACGGAATGGAGAAAATGATTTTAATGGAGTTGAAAATGGTCTGGTGATATAAGGTTTAGGGTGGCGGTCATGAAAGAATGGAGTGTAAATGTATTGCAGTGGGTGAGACATAGGTGAATTCTCTGAATGACTTCTCTTGAACATATCGATGACACTAACATGATGGATTGGTAGCATTAACCCCAAATGTTGATGGTGTGATGTGACCATGGTGATGTGACCGGTGAATGAAACAACCCAACCCGACTTGGATGCGGAGTGAAAGTGTCATGTTCAAGAGCGACTTGCTACCAACAAAGTTTCTTCAAGTTTTCTTCCCAATTTTTCCCCAATCATTGCTGACCAGTACCTTTTTATTTTTGTCAAGCTTGAGGAGGATAACATATGCTTGCTCTATAATTTTCCCTTCGGGCAAACCCATCTCTATGCTTTAACGAGCCTAGCGATAGTGAAACTGGTACTTGTCTGTTATGGACAAGTTTGTCGCTATTAGGTTTTAACGAGTTTAACGAAAAAGATAACTCAGTCCTTTTCAATTTTAGAGCTTCTGAAAAGGGATGTAAAGGAAACTCCAAAAATCCTTTTTCGTCATCTAATCCCTTAGGTCCGAAAAAGTATAAAACAATACAGAAGTGATGAATTTTCGGTACTTTTAACGAGACGAACAAAACAAGCGCTCGATCTTTTTGTGTAATAATCCCTCGGTCCAAAAAGATTAAAATCTAGAGGAGGGATAGCACTTCTAGTCACTTTAACGAGCTGGAGACGCCAATGGCTCGGCAAACTTTTCATATTTTACGAGTCAGTTGAAAAGAGCTTAAAGGAGACTCGTCTTTGAGGAACGAGTGATAAATTCGGGTAGCAGCTGATTCCAGGTAACGTTTGGAATTTCCCAATCACGGCAGTGTTACAAGGATGGCTAACAGGATCACTCTTCGCAGCTGTTCCTCAAAAGGGGTAAACAATCAAGTGGAGGTGAATGATCGGCCAATACAAAGTGGAGGTGATTGATCGGCAAATACAAAGTGGAGGTGATGATGAGAACACGACCAAGGCTTTAAAGGATGAAGTACTACATTCACGATGGTTATTTACCAGAAATTAGTTCATTTTTTAATGAGCTTAAACGCAGGGGGAAACACTTGCTCATTGCTTATGTTTATTTTTTAACGAGCTTGAATTCCGCAATAAAACTGCTCGATGCGGGTTTATTTTTTAACGAGATTGAACCTGTAGTAACACTGCTCGTGGCGGGTTTATTTTTTAACGAGCTTGAACCCTGCAGTAACACTGCTCGTGATAAGTTTGCATGCCCCCAACATAATAACAAAAATCGAGGTGCATGCCCCCCAAGCTTCATTGCATTCAACATGGTGGTTGGAATGAAGGTTTACCTTCGAGATCTTTGAAAGAATCGACTTTGATTTTACGAGATCATAATCAAAGACTCGATTTGGAAAGGGAGTCGTTTCATTTTTTAATGAGGTTGACACAGTAAAAGAACTATCCTCATAATCCACCGTATTTAGAGTATTTGATAGAAAATCAAAAACTCAACGATGATTAAGGTTATTGGAATAATCTTCGTTGTAATCCAGGAGATGGGAACGATGGTGGTGATCTTCCCATGGTGCCTCTCCTAACATCATTGACTGAATGATTCCTTTGTCTGTAGAATGTACATGCAAGCAAAGATCTGAAGAGGTACCATATTCCTTAGACCTATCTATCTAAACACTCGATAAGCATTGATTTGGGTTTGCCCCCCAGGCCAAGAAAATTGATTGCTACAATATTTCTAAAATGGCGATGATCCATGCTGAAAAAATGTTTAGGAATCTCCCGAATCCATTAGATATAGAAGATTTCATATTGCAAGTTTCCACTATGGCCACTTCCGCTAGATTACTCGGAGGCGGTAGGGAAAAAGTACCCATTAAGGCAGGGTATTTTAAGATACCTACTCCGATATTTTGAAGCGAATGATTGCTTCCATGGATCATTGGAATGCTTCCCGTAACTTGTGAACTGTTGGGGAGAAATGTTTGTTGGTCGACGATTGTAATTATTCCTTGAAAGGGAAATGCAATCTTCCTGAAGTAGGTCGACACAACTACGGCCATGGCATATATCCAGGGCCTTCCCAGTAGGATGTTGTAATTGAGGTTTCCGTTGATTACTTCAACATCAATTTCTATTGTTTTTCCCCCTAGCTCAGCTTACAAGTTACTTAAAATCCCGTATGGAGTGTATGATCGTCCATCAAATGCTTTTAACATTGTTGATGATTGCGACAAGGGTGGTGAGCCTAAATTTTTCCAGCAACTCATCGACATAATACATGTAGATGCCCCCTCATCACTAATTGTTCGATGAACAGTTTTGTTGAGGGCTTTCACTTGAATAAGGAAAGCTAGTTGCGCTGGTAACTGAGGGTCATATCCTTTGTGATTAAAGGATACAAGGTTGGAATCCATTGGGTCAATCCCACCTATTGCTGATAATAAAGCCTGCTTTTGGGCAAGGCAATTTTGCGGTACCTCAAGTTTCGACATAGTAGACGGAGATTGGGCCAGGTCCTCTACTATATTATAATTTTGTGCTACTTTTGCATGAGGATTAAATGTCGATTTGTGTACTACTCCCTTTGGCAACTTTATCATTGGTTCAGGAATGATGGGTGGCACAACTTCGGTCAAAGTTGTTGTCGAACTACTAGGTTGTTCATTAGCCTTGTTATTCGACAGCTGTGGATTCCCGTAATCTTTATTCCATGTCAAAGCATCATTTTGCTTCTTTGAGATAGACAACATAAGTACTTGGGATCGGGAAGCATTTTGATTAGCAACCAGTTTGGTTCTCGGGTTTAGAAGCGGATCGGTCAATATTGCTGAGGTTTTTGAACTCTTAAAGAGTTTCTTAACTTCACTTTATGTGGACAATCTCTCGTCCGATGATCCTCATCGCATATCTGACACCCCGCAGGGGGTTTCCTTTACCCAGAAGGGTTTGCAGAAGGTTTTTCAGGAGATGACTCATCTTTCTTCTTTTTTCTCCATTTCTTTTTCTTCTTGCCTTCTGGTTGCTTGGTTTCTTTGCCTTTATCAGTCAAGATGGAATTTACTTCCGAGGAGAGAAGTTCTTCTTTCGCATTTTGACTGCAAATCTTACCGGCCTTTTTAGATGTAGCTGTTGTGGATTTCGTGTCTGTCGCGCCAATCACGCCATCACCGACATGAGATTCATTGTTCGATTTAGGAGGAGGGGGAACCGTAAATTCTGGTCTGGGAGCGTCAGGTATTTTATCATAGAGTGTGCCAGATTGAGTGTAAATCAAGTCTAAATATTGCACATGAGCAATAACTTTCTCTTCTGTGATGGAAGGCAATAATGACTTAATAAACCATTTAGCTAAAACCTGAGCAGGAACATACATTTTTACCATTCTACGATGACATCGCCACTCACGAATATGATCGGATATGTGAGTGGCCGTTGTTTGCTTGAAATTGGTAAGAAGTTATGTTCCCGTTTCGTACCTTATCGGTAACTGAAAATGGGTTAAAAAGGTTGTGGCTAGGGTACTCAAGTTGTCAAACAAAGCTCTGGGTAATTCGATATACCATTTTGCTGTTGGACCAGTTAAAGTTCGCTGAAAAAGGCGAAGCCTAATCGAATCATTGTTTAGGGTGTTTGATGAACACCACAGATGAAAGGTCATCACATGATTCGACGGATCTTCACCTGGATTTCCATTAAATTTAGGAATATCTGACAGAAGTTTATGCGGAATCGCTAGCCACCAAGGGGCATAAGGAATTGGATCATTCATCAGCCGGTTTAGATCTGGTAATTCTAGAGTTTCTACAAAGGGCAACTGTTGATTCAGGTTAGGCGAAGCATACCCAGGATAAGATGGAATCGCCTGAGCAGTGGGTCTTTGCATACCAGCATAATGCATTTGATGCTGGTAACTTTGGTAAGGTTGATGGGCATAACCATTGTAATATGGTTGTTGATAACTGCTTTGGAAATGCGGTTGCCCATTACTTACAAAGACTTGTTGCTCAGGTCCTTGATATGATTGCTGGAATGGTGGTTGTTGAGATTGAATCAGCCATGGTTCTTGGACCATTTGCTGTTGCCCAATACTGGATGATTGACCAAGATGAGGAGTCATAGTACTTGTTTGAGCCTGAGTCACTCCAGATAAGGAGGCACTAACCTGAGGTTGTGATTGAGTCATTGAGACAAGAGGTTGTTGTATTGCAACCTGAGAAACTTAGGGTTGACATACAACAGGTAGCGCTTGTACTTGCGATGCAGTCACCATAGCAGGTATAGTGGGAATATTTGAGACAGGGTGGAATGGTTGCATTGAATATACAACCCTTGGTTGCTGAGGCAGTATTGGTACCCAACTGCTGGATGTAATTCCAGTTTGACCTAAACTTTGTTGTAAACTCCCATGTGGTTGTTCTCCGGGAGGGAACAATGAAAAGGCATACTGCCCTCCATATGGTGGCAATCTAGTACTTAAAGGGTAGATTGGCCTTTGAAGACACATTGGATCAATTTGTTGAGTTTCAACATAAGAAATACCAGATGATAATCTGAATGAAGAAATAGGAACTGACCATGTCGTCGAAACAGTCCCTGGTTGGACTCCAGCTTGTTGTTGATAACTTTCCAGGACAGATGGTATACCAGCGAACATCGTTGGAGTAGCAGCAGGAGGCTCTGCCACTGTTGCGTTAGATGACACAGTCCTGGATGTCGACAGTTGTTTAGACATATCTAGTCTATCCAAAAGATTTCCTAGCGATTCTACAAAAACTTGCGATGAAGGGAGATTAAATTCTAAGACCTACGAGGGAACAGTGATGTTATTCCAATTAAAATAAATTTTAGACACTTTGACATAACTTGTTTTTTAAATTTTTAAGAGTCGAGAAGAAACAAAAGATGACTCTAGTCGCCTTCGATTTTTAATTAGCCTGAAGTGACAAGTGCTCAGATGCACCTTTTCCATTAAGGAGTTTGAAAAGGAACGAAAGGGACTGCTCTGGAAATCTAGACAGAGGGATTACCAAACCAATCACGAAACTGTAGAATACTTTTTATGGTACGGCAGTCAATCTTCCCGAATGTTGTGTTCAGTGCATTGCGATCGATAGGGCAGAAAACACGGCTTCCTATGGATAAAGGATTAAGCCTATTGTGGTCTCCCAAAATATACTCGACGGTACGTGGGAGCACAAGTCCGTACTGGCACTTATCATCTCAAAGTGGAGGAATCACCCAACCAACAGTGAAAACAACAGTTACTAGGCTTTACGACGCCGGAATACGTCTCTAGCCTAGACTTCTAGATGTTGTGCGTTAGGTTCCAAAGCGTTGTTAGATTCATTAAATTTATTTTATAGTTGATCTTGCTTATGAAATTTTCCTTTCAGGTTCACCGCATGATGTAGATGTACAATTCCTAAAATGCAATCTAAGATGATAAACAATCGTTTTATCTTCTTTGTGCAATGAAAATCCTAGCTACTAAGGAAAGAGAGACAGTATTCTTTCAGCAAAGAGCATAGAGCACACACTATATGCACTGTCCTAAATCAAACCAATCAAACAGTCTAAATGCAAATGCACATGCATGTATTTGTTTTCAGCCTTCTTAATATGTGAATGATAAAAAGAAAGCTAATGCGAATCTCTGAATTATTTTTCAAAGCGACAATTACTAACAAGTTTCTTTTCAAAATCAAAATGAAGACAATGACAACACTTTGCGATTTGGAAATGAAAACTTGCTTTCGACACTAGAAAAACTACTAATTCATATTAAATACAATAGTAACAGGGTAATCGACTATCAAGAACAATCAGATTCTCTTCTATGACTGAAAACGACACTTGCGACACTTTCAAATCAAGAAACGACAGTACAATTACGTTACTTCTTTGTAAAGGAGAACTGAAAATGACTCAAAAAATACATAAAAACATTTACAGTTCTTTGCACAATGGAGGTGAAATAACAGCAAGGAAAGGGGTTTCAAACAGAGGTGTACTAACTATAGGCAACAAAACTCTTGAATAGATCTGAAAAGAGCGAACACAGAAACCAAAATTTAGGAACAATGCCTAGTCTGATCAACGCACCTCTAACACAATGAAACTGAAATGCAACGCACCTACTACACTTGGGAAGTGCGTTGAATTTGAGATTCACAGAATAGACAGTGCGCTGGACTAGGGACGAGACTTTGATTGGGTTCGGGGTCACAGTTTGCAGTTCAGTTCAGGGATTTTGGCCGAGCAAGTGGTAATCAGTAAATCAATCACAGGGGTAGACCTAAGGAGGTTACTAGAGCCACCATAAGGGCAATTAGAGAGTTTGTAAATCAATTGTTTAATTCATAAACAAAACCTGGAGATTGACTGAAGCATCATTTATCTACTTTGCATTTGCATAGAAAATGCAGTTCGAAGGCTACCTGGCTCGACTTCAGGCTCCGTCTGTAAGTTTATAAAGTAAACAAATGTAGATAAACAAACAACCTAGTCGCTCCCCAGTGGAGTCACCATTTTGTTACAGGGAAAATTGTCTATGCAGAACTGATAATCCCACTAAGGCTGGTAGCTACCTTAGAAACAAACAAAGTAAAACTACTTTCGTTTTCCTTTATGAAAGATAGATGAGAGAAGAATAAAGGAGACCAACCTCTGTCTTGAGCTTGGTTCCTTGCTTGATTCCTCTCCCTTCTGATAGTCTTTTTCTGCTTTCTTTCTTGTATACCCAGCTTCACAGAGTACCTGTAGAATCAAAGTAGCATAACACTATATGAGAACATAGATCTATTATCATAAACAATCTAGGATCAGATGTAAATTGACCATACAAATGCATAAAACATAAATCACACAAGAGTATGGAGGAAAACTTGAATAGATTTATTGATAATCGAGAAAGAGCCAAGAGAGTTACAACCAATTGTTCTGACCTAGCATCATCCTCTGATCAAGTAATCCCTTCTTCACCTCATGAAAAGCTTAGATCACCCAACACTATGATGTTGCCTCAAGAAACTAATCGCAATTCCTTACAAGATGCAAAATTCTAGCCTCTGGATCTCTGGGATGAGGGATCCATATATAGATGTCTGCAAGGGAGATGAGTCAGCTTGTGATTTGATTAGTGTCTTCCCTCTGATAGTTCTTGCTTCCACTTTGAGATTGATGATGTCTTACTCATCCCTGGTCGAATTCAGAGAGGCGAGTGTCACAAGAGAAGTTTCTGGAAGATTCCATACTTCTCCACCCCGCGGATTGACACTGCCATTTGTCTCTTCTCGCCCATCGCACCCCATAGAAGGGCTTTTTGAAATGCAACACACCTACTGTGTGTATTTAGGTCAGATGCAACACACTTTGCCTATGGAGCGGGTGAAATGGTCCAGTTTTGACCAGTTCTGAGTAGTTTTTCATGGAGAACTTCTGGGAGAAGCTGTAATCAGTTGACCTTGTTCCTTTAGGGGTTGGAACAATACTTTTAGGGACTTAGGAGCCCTTGGTTTATGAACATTTTATGCTTGGGGTTGCAGTGCCAAAAAATGTCTATAACACTCACACTTTGGAACCCCCAAAAAATTGACATTATAGATGCAGAGGCAGCCAGGGATTATCTATCAGTGGTCATATAGCTAGTGGGAGATAAGGAAGCCTACCTAGTAACAAATGTGTATGGTCCCCAAAGATTGGATGGCAAACTCAAGCTTTTACACTCCCTACAGGATCTCAGGGAAAGACATGCAAGTATCCCTTGGATCTTGGGGGGTGATTTCAATATGATCAAATCTTTGTCTGAGAAAAAGGGGGCATCAGAACTCTAAATAAATATTCTTGTGCTTTCCTTTCTTTCATAGACAATATGAAGTTAGTGGATATTGGTATGAGTAATGGTACCTTTACTTGGAACAATAAAAGAGGAGGAGAGTCTCAGGTGGCTTCCAAATTAGATAGATTCATCATCTCAGAGGATCTTATGCTCAAGGACAAGGACATAGTTGCAAGAGTTCTCCCCTTTGGAGGCTCTGATCACTGGCTCGTGCAACTAGAAATGCAGGGCATTGGCACCCCCAGGAATAGACCTTTCAAATTTGAAAACATCTGGCTTTCCCACCCAGATTTTGCCAACAACATAGCCATCTGGTGGGCTGAAGAATTAAACATTCAAGGCACAAGCATGTTCCTACTCCAAAAAAGACTAAAACATATCAAACTCAGACTCAAGGAGTGGAACAAGAAGGAGTTTGGTAATATTTTTGAAGGAAAAAAATCTGTTGAAGGAAAAATGCAGGAACTCAACCAAACCCTTATCAGGGAGGGTTTTGATAAGGTTAGAAATGAGCAGGCAACCAAGTATCAACAAGAATGGGAGAACTTCTGTAAACAAGAGGAGATTTTCTAGAGGCAAAAATATAGAGTGCAATGGCTAAAAGAAGAAGAATGCAATACTAGATTTTTTCACAGATCCACTGTGGCAAACAGAGCTCACAACAAGATTTCTTCTATCAAGGATGAAGGTGGTAATCTTCTTCATTCTCATGAAGAAATAGCAGCAGTACTGGTTCAGCACTTTCGTGGTATTGCTCAAGAATCCTGTTTAGATAGGGAACAATCTATTAGGGTTATATCAAGACATATTCCAAAGCTGGTTTCCAATGAGGACAATTTCAACCTTAATAGACCAGTAACAGAAGATGAGATCAGTGAGGTCCTAAAAGAAATGCAAAATGGTAAGGCACCAGGTCCGGATGGTTTCAATGTTGATTTCTTCAAAGCTTGCTGGAATATTGTTAAACGTGATGTTCTGAATGTAGTGGAAGACTCTAGGAGGGACAAAACCATTCTGAAAGCGCTCAATACCACCTTTATTGCCTTGATCCCTAAACAAGATTCAGCTCTAACTCCTGACAGGTTCAGACCCATTGCCCTGTGCAATGTGGTCTACAAGATAATATCCAAGGTTGTGGCCAATAGACTCAAACCTCTTCTCCCCACCCTGGTGTCAGGGGAACAATCTGGATATGTGGAAGGTAGGCAAATCCTCGATAATATAATTCAAGCTCATGAGGTGGTGCACTCACTAACAAGCAAGAGGAAAGCTGGAATGATCATGCAATTGGACATAGCCAAAGCTTATGATAAGCTGAATTGGAACTATATCAGAAAATTTCTCATGGCTTTTGGGTTTGATCACAATTGGATCAGATGGGTAATGGCCCTAGTAACTTCTCCTAGTTTTTCAATTCTTGTTAATGGTTCTCCTTCAGAGACTTTCATTCCTTCAAGAGGCCTCAGACAGGGAGATCCACTCTCTCCCTTTCTCTTCATTCTCATGATGGAAGGGTTGGGTAGATCTATCAGGCATGCTAAAGAAGTTGGTAAAGTCAAAGGTCTCCAACTTATTGAAGATGGTAAATCTTTAACTCATCAACAATTTGTGGACGATACCATGCTACAAAGCATCCCCACGGTCAAAAAGGCTCTAGCTTATAAGCAAATCCTGAGAGACTTCACCATGGCTTCAGGTATGGAAGTTAATCTCTCCAAATCTAAGATTTTTTTCTTCAATACTCACATTGCTATTCAGAGAAATATTTCAAGAATTTTGGACTTTCAAAGGGAGATACTCCCTTCAAAATATTTTGGAATCCCTCTAACGGTCAAGCCTTTCCAAAAGAGCATCTAGGAGCTAGTGATTAGAAAACTGCAAGATAAGATTAGGAAATGGACTTTCAGATCTTTAAATTTGGCTGGAAGGTTGGCGTTAACCAAGGCTGTCCTTCAATCAATTCTAGTCTTCATGCTATTAGCTCTCCCAGCCCCCAAAGTTGTTCTGCAACAATTTAGAAACGTGCAAAGAGACTTTCTTTGGGGTAAGGGGGAAGAAAGAAAGAAATGGGCCTTGGTAGCATGGGAAAAAATCTGTAAACCCAAAAACTATGATGGACTCGGTCTGGATGATCCTGAGATTCTAAGTAAGGCTTTAGGAACTAAATTATGGTGGAGATGGGTTAAAGATCCTAAGGCACAATGGGCAAAGATATGAAAATAAAAATATGCACACATGTGGCACAACAAAGATCTAATAAGAATGTTAAGATTCAAAAAGGGCTCTCACATCTGGAACAAGGCCTGGGACAATAGGGGCTTAGTCCAAGGAAACAGCTTCTGGGAAATCAGAGATGGAAACCTTGCCTTATTCTAGGAGGACAGATGGCAACAAGAACCTATTTTATTAAAGGAAGACTTGAGGGATCTCAAGGAGGATACAGATACTAAAGGGTTATATAAAGTAAAAGACTTTTGGGTCCAAACCAACAGTAGTGGAAAATGGAGAAGCTGGAGGAACTTTGAGTTTAGGGATGAAAACCCCCTGAAGGCTAAAGCAGAGACTCTAAAAATAATGCTAGAGCAAAGGAAGATTTTGAAATCAGGGGAGCAAGATCAGCTAAGATGGGGTAAAAAAAGTGAGGGTACCTTTAATCTCAAAGAAGCAAAACTCATTCTCCTTGACCTCATCTCACAAGCTCCAGATAAGACTTGGCAAGACCTATGGAGACATCAAGGATGGATGAAGATTAAACTCTTCATGTGGCTGGTTCAGCATAAGAAAATCCTAACCTGGGAGAATATCAGGAAGAGGGGTGTCCTGGGGCCTTCCAGATGTCAGCTTTGTGAAGCCCAAGAGGAAACTATGGAGCACCTTCTCAATAATTGCATCTTCACCTCCAGTTTATGGGATTCTTTTGCCACCATTTTCCAACAGACTGACAGGGACAAAGGGAGCATCATCAATACCCTAAACAGATGGAGAAGAACCTTTTCAGACAATGAGATTCTTAGCTCAGCATGGGCCATCATGCCAAGTTTCATTATTTGGAATGTCTGGAAAGAAAGGAACAACAGAATCTTCAAGAATGAAAAGAGGTCATCCCAAAGCCTTTTTGAGCAGATCTTAAAACAAATCAAGGAAACGGTTGGCACTATTGTGTGAAATCTCCCCAAGAACCCTCCTTCTGCTGCGGATTTGAAAACTCTCGGTGATCTAGGTCTGCAGGGTCTTATTCCTCAGGGATGGGATAGGAAAGTTATCTCCCTGGTTTCTGAGCAAGATTTTTGGCATCCTCCCCCCAAGGGCTTTTTGAAATTCAACATTGATGGGGCTTCAAAGGGCAACCCAGGCTCTGCGGGTTTCAGAGGAGTGTTAAGGGATGAGTATGGTGGAGTACTTTTCATCTTCTACTGTCATTTAGGAAGAGCAATGAATAACATGGCGGAATTGATGGCTATGGAGCAGTGCTTAGATTTTTTGAAACATGATAACCGGAAAAATGTGATTGTTGAAGCTGATTCAGAGTTAATCATCGACTCAATCAAGAGAATTAGTTGGGGCTGAAGACTGGGAAAAGTCCCAAGGAACTGGCATCTAATCCAGGGCTTTCAATGGATTCAACAGCACCTCTAGAGCCTTCGAACTGTTAGCTTTAAACATGTAAGAAGATCAGCAAATAAATTGGTTGATCTTCTTGCCAATCAAGGAGTGCTCAGCACATAGAACATGATTGCTTTTGGCTGGCAAGAAATGCCTTAGAACAGGTTAAAAGTGAAATTTTATGACCAGGTAGATGAAGAAAAGCTTGTGCTTTGGAGTAGTGCCATAGAGATGAAATCCAGTTGATTCAAGTGTTCTATGTTTCTTATTTTTTCTACTTTCAGGTCTTCAGGGGGTTGTAGTGCTTTTTTGACCATATTAAAACAAGTCAGCATTGTTTTTGAGATTCCATTGGATACTCATTCGGGTGGCCCTGGTTCGTCTAAGAAAGATCGACTGGCAGGTCTTTCGTCCTTCCAGGTTTCGAGCAGAGACAACGAAACAATAGGTAGGATCCCAGGTACTCTCGACAATCACAATACCAGGGGTTTTCCGTCTGAGATCGGTTTACTGGGCCGGGAGAGGTTTTCAGGTGATCGCGACCCTCACAAGCAGGAAATGGTTTTGCTGAATTTGGAGTGATTCCATACAGAGGGCTACACGTGGCGGTGGGGTCGGCTAAAATACTGCCCTCATCGCACACTAATGTTCAGTGAACTTAGTCGGGGTGAAATGATCCTCAGCCATTGGATCACGCGAAGCGTTTCTACGACAGGGATTGATTGTGCAAGTTATCAATCTAGTTGGCGAGAAGTGATAATGTTCAGTGATATTAGGCGATGCGATATGATCCTCAGTCGTTGGATCAGACGAGGTGTTTCGACGACTGGGATTGGTCTAGTGATGGCAATCTCCCTTCAAACAACTTTCTATATAGAAAACAGGGTTCTTAGCAGTTTCCTGGTGATCACATTGCTCCTGAGTGGTAAATGGTATTGGATTTTTGGTAGCGATACCATTAGGCTTCTTACACATGGCAGGGGGGTGGTATGGCATACCGCCCCCATCACTCACTAACTTTAGGTCAGCTTGGTTGTGCGATATTGCTCTTGGCCGTTGGATCTAGTCGTCCGGATCTACAGTCAGAAACGGCCATGCTATTTCAGTTGGGCCAAGTCTTTTTCTACACGAGTCTTATTGGGGCGCTTTTTTCCTCAGCCAGTGGTTGGCATGCAAAGTATGGTCGGTGGAGACTGTTGTTGTTTTTCCGGGCAGTGGAGGTGGAAGGCACCGGAGTTTTCCACGTGGTTGGAGAACCTCTTAGTCCAATTTTTTGGGTAATTTGAGAGTTTGATAATCACTGTTGTAGGGGGAGCCATGTCTATGGTAGGATGCCCTTTGTTTCTCCTGAGTCCATGAAGATAGACAATTTTTTGTATATTTTGTAACATTATTTTCACTTTAATGAAATAGAAAGATCGTCTCTTGCTTCAGCAAAAAAAAGATAAATTTAAATTTAATATAGATCTAAGCTTATATATACATTATTTGACTGAATTTCCTTCTCAAATCTAAATAACATACCATCCAAAACTTGATACCAATCACTTCTTTATTTCTTAGTCGTTATTAACTTCAAAATAATTAAAATAATTATTGAAAGTGACTAAGGAATCGTAGAATTTCTTAAGCTCTTTACAAAAATATCGTAACATTAAATATATACCACTTTTTTTTATCGTTAACTATAACATATGGTTATTCTAATAATCACTCCATCTACTCTACGAACTCACAAACGAAATGAGTAGTTTAAGAGTCCTTTATTAATTTAAAAGTAAATTTTTTAGTTATTATTTCATGTTTCCTTACGCGAAAGGGTTATTACATTAATTTTTAAGTTTTCATTTTGTACTCTAAAACAACCTAGTTCAGGTTGACTTTCAACTATCACTTAGTTACAATTATATAAGTAGATCAGGTTGACTTTCAACTATCACTTAGTTACAATTATATAAGTACTCCTATAGGGATACATGGATATCACCCAAAAAAATGTTTTTCCTGCATAGATATTATGTATAATCTACTATACTTTACTAGAACATCGTAAATAAATAGGTCCTTTTAAGTAACCATGCGTATACTACTTAATAGCGTTCCCACATTATAAAATAAAGATCTTACGTGATTTTTTATATGAATTCCATTATCCTCGTTCATATTTGATTGATAATTTTAGCAAAGTCATACATTTTCCACCTTTTGTATATTTCAGAGCTTTATCTCTGTATATTTCAGAGCTTTATCTCTGTAGCTCAACATGTTTTAATAGGAATGAAATAAATAGCTATGTTTTTAGTTCACATTTAATATCATAATCAAACTATGATATCTTCCCATGCATATTCTTGAGTTTGTTTCCAGAACTATATCATATAACTTATAACCATAATGTGCCTTATATTATTCCATCTCTGTAGAAATAATATCTATAGTAGAACACAAATTCAGAATTTTTAATCTAATAATATTATTTTATCCAATATTAAATAGTTCAGATTGACATATTTCATGATAGTTATTACTTAAAATAACATTTATTTCATGATAATTATTACTTACAATAATATTTATTTTTTGCATATAGAACAATGACACGCATAATTAAGTAAAGGTATGCAATATTTACCGAAAGAAAATTTTAAAGAATTAATTTTTTCTTAATGTTTAGAAATTTTGGCAAATTTTACTAGTCCTTAATATGCAAAGTGTAAATATTTGGATATATTTTTCTAAAAATATTCAAAATTTTAATGATTTTATATCATTCTCTATAAAATTTAGCAATTTTTAAGATAAAATAATTTTATCCTATAAAATTTGGGCCAATAATTTTTTTGGAAAAAGAATGGAAAATTAGTCCACCTGCTAATATTAGCCCCTAAATTTTTCCATACATTTATCCTATTCAATAATTGCACATCACTACCCAAATTCCATAATCAACAAATAAAATATAAATATAAACAAAACTATATCTAATCATAGTAATCACTTGGGGAATGCTCAGGAACGACGCACATTCCACCAAACAACGAACTATCTCCAACAGTTCCCCAGCTAAGACTTTCTTTCCTCTATGAATACCCCCTTGTGATTCATAGGTTGTTTTATTTTATAACTTTCTCTCCCATTATGTTAATTTTATTTCTTTTAAGTATTTTCTCCCAAGTATTTGTAGGAGATTTTAAGGGAAAGTCCATCTTGTTGACTTGACCACCAAATTTTTTTTCTATGTTGTTAAGAACTCTTCTAAACTTTTGCGCTCATTCATGAATATTTCAAGAAATTTACTTATTAATTGAGTAATAATAAAATAATTTACATTGTCGCACAAGTCTCTCCATGGACAAATTTCCATTAAATCCAACAATACTTCAATGTCTAAAAATAGTAAATGTTTAAAAAGCAGTGCCATAGGGGCATTACAACTCACTATTGACATTGATTTCTAATATCTAAAGTTGACCATAGAGTTCTTCTCTCTCCTCTCACCTAGTTTGATTGAGTTGTTTGGAACTATTTTAACTAAAGTTTGACTAGAAAGTAAGGCTGAATATTTTGATTGTTGATCAGCTCCTTTGAGGTCATTAGACCATTTACATGTGGACTGGTTAGGAAATTTTTTATTGTTGTTGTCTTTGGTAGAATTGTAGACTTTGACTTATTGAACATATTTGACTTTGAGGCTCATCTATTAGATATTGGTTGGTTGACCTCTTGGGTAGTCAAATAATTGAATTTGGCTCTTTTGTTGATGAATTGAATCATTATCTTTCTTGAACATTTTATGACAATCTAATAGAAAAAAAACTTGAAAATGTTTCCCCTTGTGCAATTATTCCCTCGTCTTTAACTAACTTGAAAATGTTTCCCCCTGTGCAATTATTCCCTCGTCTTTAACTAAATGTTATGGCTCTTGTTATTTCTCTTAATTATCTTTTATTAATATCACATTTATTAATCAATTGCTACAAGATTAAATTTAATTGCTAATTGAAAAAAAAATTAGGCTATGTAATTGTAATAATATAAAATAATAAAAAATTAACAAATTTAGAAAAGATACCCCACCCACGAAATAACCTTGGGGAAAGAGACCTCGTCAATTAGCCATCGACCGTGAAATCCTGGGCATGTTATGAATATGGCCGTAAAGAAAACCTTAGACAGGCTCCCACGATAGGAGTCACCAAGGCCTAATGGCCTACTTGGAGATTTTGATAAACCTTAACAAAAAGAACAATATGTGTTAATGGATGCATGCATTTATAATAAATACATAACTAAAGTGCATAATTTTATACAATAAAGAAGATGCTTGTACGCAAGCATGAATACAAAAAGGATATAATCTAATATTACTGTAAAAACCATAATTGTGTTTACATTAGGCACATCGTGTTATATGAGAGAATAATTTGCAATTGTCTTTACTAAAAATAAAAGGATAAATTCACATCCACGGCCATATGAGTTTCGGCTACAACCCAAACCACAAAGTAGGTTGAATGTTTAAGGTTAACGAAAGGGGTCTAGGGTTTTATTTCAATAATTTTATAGTTTATTATTTTAAATTTTTTAATTATATCAATATATGTATTTGGTTCGGAATTGGATTTCAAATTTTTTAATTTAATTATTAACTATTATTAAATAAATAATAAAATATTAATCTTTATGTAATATTTGAAAATATAAATAATACAATCTAATTTAAATATAATTTATAATTTATAATTGTAAGTTAATTGCGACATCACTTTTTCATCATTAAATAATTATGTTTCACATAGTAATATAGCATTTTGAAGCATTTTCTCATTAAAATTAAAATATGATAATGTTATGATCAAAATGAAATGACTGGCAAGAGAGACGTTCATTTAGATAGTAATAAAATAAAATATATAGGTATATGTAAGATACTTTGAACCACAAAAATAAATAATTCTTAAAAATCGCATCTCATATACACATCTCTATCACGACAATAATGCAATATCATTTTTAAAGCTAATTTATTGAGGTAATGACCTACCCATATTTAAAATTACATAACTAGTCCCTTTGAGGGTTAGTGTCCTCAGAAACATGAGATCAAAATCAATTAGCATTTTTGAAATTTCAATTCGATATTATTAAGATATCTACTAGTTATGTAGATCGTAAATTTTGAAAATATTTTAAAATCTAATGGACAAGTTATATAGACTATAAAATTTGAAAATAATTTTGAATTTGATGGTAAGGATAGAGGTCAAATTTACTATCGATCTAAATTTAATAGACAAAATTATCTAAATAATGATGAAATCAACAATTTGCACCTAAAAGAGATGGAAGTGGCTTGCAAATTTCAGTGGAACTACATTTGCGTTCATATATGAAAGGTGTATCTGATTATGAATTCAAATTGCAATTCCAAATCCTAATTGTTATATGAAGGATCCAGGATTCACAAGTGAACTATCAAGGTTGGTTAGTTAATTATGAAAACATGGCACATACAACATAGACAAAGTGTGTGATATCATTCATCAATGTCGCAAGTGCGTTAACTGCATGTGTTGGATATCTGATGGGGAATGCAATCACCCCTACTCCAGGTTGTTTTCCTTCAATTAAGGGGTTGGAATCCCAGGTTAGGGCCACCCCCAATAGATAGGTTGTTTGTAGCTTCTTGAAGGATCACACAAGGACATTGGCAATCAAATTAGATAATCATGTTAATCTACTAGCTCTGTGAAAGATCAATAACATGTTCCTATCAACCTTGATGTTCTATGTTCTAAGTATGTATGTCACTTTGTTTCATTATTATTTGATTCTAATGCGACCTATAACTATGTAAGGTTCATTTTCACAAATTTTGGATTATTGATTTGATGTTGTTTGTGTATGGTAGCGTTCATTGAAAGAAGGTCTGGTGGTGATTGAATCTAGGCTGGTTTATAATTTATTTCTCTAGGTTGGTTGTTCCTAACTGTTTTAATGGATTCGTTAGCTAGAAAGAAAGCATTGAAGCTCTTCTAAGTATCCCTACATTAATATTTACAACTAGTTAAAGGTTTACAGTTATACACAAATATACAACCCGTATAATCACCAGAAGAAACTCTAATTGTTGCAAAGACATAAGTTAAAAAAAAAATAAAGAATAATTTAAATTCTAAGTAGAAAGAATATTTCTAAACTATAAAATAATATCAACTTTTAATGTGAAAATAGATTGAAAAATGAAAAGAAAGGCTATAACTAACTCATTGACTCTTCTAAACAATTTGAAATAAATCTCAAATTGCTTTAATGAATTTATAATAAAAATCATATATATCTTGTTCAAAAGGATAAAATTAATTAAATAACTAATTTTACTTTCTCCTTTACAAAATAATTGTTCATTCATTATGAATTAGAGATATTTATTTATAAAAATTAAGATTAAAACACAAAGTTAAAAAGTAAAAAATTCAAAATACTAATTTAATTTGCATTAATAACACATATGTGATAATTTCAATTTATGAATGATATTCCATAAATTTTAATGCATAAGATATGAAACTCAAACTAAATTTGGTTAATGACAATCATAAGAAATAATTTGATTTGTAATTCAGCCCAACAAAACTAGTAAAAGGGGGAAAGATGAATTAATACTTCAAACATCAACTTCCTAAAACATAACTAGGAAAGAAACATTAAATTCAAACTCATGGAATTCTGGAATTATAGTCAAATAAATCGCATAAGATAAAACAAGTAACAATGAAATACTAGAAATGAAAACAACTCGGTATTTGTATAAAAAACATTAAATATAAAAAAATTACAATAGTCCGTTTAAAAACAATTCAACATCACCACTTGAGAATTTTGTCTATTCCATCCCGCATTTATCAATGTTTAATACTATATTTATATAGAAGTATCCAACATACAACATTATCATATATCAAAATAAATATGAAAGTTACCAAAATCTTGGAAATAATCTTTATCTAATAGGTTTTGAACTTATAGGTATCATCGACATATACGTAAAAAAACAAGTCTTAGCAATTGAAATGAACAAAAAGTCATGCGTTATCAGGAAACAATAATAGAATATACTAAATATGGAAAATCAAACTTAGTCGCATTCTTGTGTAGGACACCTGTATAATATCAAATGGATATAAATTTAAAAAATACCTTTCTAAACCAGTTAGATTATGTAGCTACGATTAATAAAATTAACAAAACTAATTAACAAATATTCATACTTTCAGAAAGATATGAAAAAAAAACTAAACATAATTCATTTGGGATTAGATAGATTTTGTAAATCAGAAGTGATGATAACATTAACCCCTGAAGACTTAATTATTACTTTCTTATCTATCCGCTGTAATTTTTATTTCAACTCAGTGACCTATTTATCGTGTTGCTAAGTCATATATTTACTTTTCTACCTAAGCTTTTTTTTCATGTCGTAATTCGTATATTTTATGTTTAAGATAAGGAACTACAACAATCTATTTTTCTCCTAAGATCTACATTTCTATATGCGTATGGGAATCTTCTCTACTTTGAAGATCTAGATTTCTATATGTTTATGGGAATCTTATCTACTTTGAGAATTATCACTAGATCCAAATGTAGCATCATCAAATTTATTGAAAATAGAGTTATCCCCAAAATCTTCATCAAACTTAGGCCCTGGGTTTTCTCTTTTAAGTATCGGTTCTTTGGGAATGTTTATTTGGACAAGAGTAGTAGTAGTTGAAATAATTTTAGATATGTTCCTTTTAGTGTAAGATATTTGGCACGCTAATTGTTTACATTTAACCTAATACTATGTAGTTACTTTTTCTTCATGTTTTATTATTTCATTTGTAGGGTTATCCTAGACATTGTGCTATGAAAAGTTTGGCTAAGGCTTGGAATCGTTAGGCCGAGTAGGGTCAAGATTTTGTTCCATAAGAATGATTTTAAGCCTTTTAGCTACATTATGGGTAATACAAGTGCAGTCTAGGTTTGTGAATTAATTAGGCATTGCTAAATCAAATAGCCTACTAAGGTTTTTAGGTGTGGAACTACGATGAGACTACGACTTCAGTTATAGTTACATGAATATCCTCCAGAACTTCATCAATATTCACAACAATTTTCTTGCCATTATCAGTTGTAGACTTCAAAAAATTATTTCTATGAAGGAATGCCTCCCATGAATCACCTAATTGAGATAACCGAAATTAAACCATAATTCAGATTAGGTCATCGTAAAATAACCTCCTTTTTGTTTTTTTAAACATTCTATGATAGAATTTTGACATTATTGAGGCTTTTGAACAAATAATAGGGTAGGTTTAGTTTATAACCCAGAAAATTATAAGAAATTGAATGTGGTAATATAAAACCAAGCCATAATGACCTTCATAAGTAATATAGCACTGAATAATAAGAACTAGGTATCGCCATTTACTTTTAAGTAGGTTAATAAACATACATTTAATATTCTATGATGCTTTCTTGGGGAAGAAAAACTTGTCCCATGGAATGTCTTTGACATGGCAGTTTTTCGACAATTTCTCTCCCTCAGTGGACAAGTGAGCATCATGGTCTATGAAGGTGTTAGTGAAATTATATGTGTTATAATTCCAACATTAAATTATCAATTCAATACTCGTAATCTTCGAGGTAGAAGCCCGGGTAATGTAGGATCAGAGCATCTAACCTAAACTGACATCACGAAATTTGAAATCTATTACTAAATTAAGTATGGAATTTCTATTCCTAGTTTGAAACTAATCTATTGATAAAAACATGCTCAAACAAAGGAATAAGTCTAATCAAATGATGAACTAATTAAAACTTACTCAAAACTAATGGGCGAGCTATTTAAATGAGTTTTATTTGATTTAAAACAACTCAACATGTAAAATCCTAAAGCTAATTTTTCACACAACGCAATTTATTTGAAAATTGTCTTTAATTCCATAAACTACCAAATCAACAAATGATTAAATATTATAATTACTCTATTCAACTTAAGAAATCATGGAAGGCTTAATTGAAATCACACAACTCATGCTTCCAAACTAAATTCTACCAATCAACTAAAACAAAGCAATTCTAAGTACAAAATGCAGCTACATGAATCTTGAGTATAGAATGTGGCCTGAGTATAGAATGTGACTATGCGCATACTACACAACCTACAAAGAGAAACCAAAAACAATGCACTCGCTACCCTCTAATCAAATTGATGCCCTCTACTCAGATCTACAAAACATAAATAAATCTAGAATACAAATGAAGTATTGGAATTTTGAAAGCTATTTAGCAAACAACTTGGAAATGAAATGTAAATATATTGACAGAAGAAAAACACACTTCCTACATAGAACTATTTTCAGGATCACATCATAAATCAGAAAGCAATTACATAATCTAGAATGCAAAAATAAATTGAGAAAACAATTAAATCTACTTCAAACCATTTGCAAGAAATAAAAATATAAAAGGAAATAAACAGACTTACATAATATATATTAACCATGCAAACACGATGGATTCAGGTGGCCTTTCCTATCCATGCTTTTCAATTCTAAACTCAATTCATAAAATGGACACCAAGGCTACAACAATGTCATCACCTTTTAGTAATTCATCCAAAAACATAGTACAATGTACAACAATTGTGCTTCCTCTCCTACATAATTCCTCTATGTGTAACCTGTAACTCCCTCTCTAGTACTAAGTGAACGAAATATATACTATGATTTTATAGTTTGAGATCCCAAACTCAAGGATATGATCTTAGCCATATGCCAACAAAATTACAAAAATACATTTCAATTGATTTTTCTGGAATTTGGTTAGGTTAAATTTGTCTTGGGAAATCTCATGATCCATGCATTACTTGATGGAGATCTAGAATATCTAGTTGCAGCTCCATATAGCTTGAAAAAGAAATGAATAATTCTTCAACCTGAAATATCCAAAACCGTGGCTGATCTGAAACCGTCAAACCCATAATTTATGCACTTAACCTGAAAATTTTCTACTTCATTTTGTACTTAAGATTCCACTGACCATAACGTCTTCATGGTGACAAATTTTGACAAATGGTTTCTAGGTTACCTGAATGAGGGTACTTTGAACAAACCCCATGTATCCAAATCCCAATATTCTTATTCATTTGATCACAAAATGATATTTTAATCCACAAGAATTATGTACTTAACCTGTATCAACTAGTTTAATTGAATTATGAAGAATTTCGACAATGGATCCCTACAGTAGATGAACTTGGAAAAACCATCATTACAAAATCATACCAAATTCATCTCTAATCATTGAAAAGTTAAGAAAACTAATGATAATCAACCACAAAGTGTAAGATATGAATTGGCAGCAAGTTGTTGAATTATGGTGTGAGATGAGTTAAAAATATAGGAATTTAGGCTATGAATAGTGATATTTTATGGTGGAAAAATGCGCATATTTGAGGCCCAACATCCCCCCATGCTCATTGATTTGTATGTCCTCATGGAAACAAATCCCTTGCTCATTTACAAATTCTTGACATTGTTTTGTAGATGTTGGTTATTTGTGGAACAATGTTGCTTAAATATTTAGAGGTGTTGGTTCTTGTGGAGTGACACTACTTGAATATTTTGAGGTGTTGGTGCTTGTGGAGAAACACTCTTCACATTAAGCTATCATACTAATTTATAGAGAAATACAAATTGAGGACAAGAAAGGGATGGATGAGTAGGAGATGATGAAGGAAATGAGGTGGTGACGGAGATGGTAAGTATGTGAATGGGTGCTTGCATACTTTATCATCATGAGGTCAATGCTTCTAGGTGGTTTTTACTTTATCATTTCATGGCAGTAATGAATTCATCCTCTGAATAAAATGATAGAAGAAGACACTATAGAGAATTCATTTATTAATATACCATAAGGATTTGCTTTTAACATGGTCTTGTAATCAGATTATAAATATTTTTATTATGAGTGGTGAATGGAAGGAAAATAGAAGGATAATTATTTATGAAAGATGAAATGCATGGAATGAGAAGTGGTTAATACTTAAGTTTCTTAAACCTTCTAATGAATTAGAGAGTCTTAAGCCAAAATTTACCTCAAGTTTTACCTTTATTATTGATGTGATTGGTGTTGCAAGATAAAATGGAAGATGGAATGGATGGAGTTGATTTAACTACTGATCTGGTCTGCTGAAGAAGTATGAAGGATGAACTGAAGGGCTGAAGGGTGAACTAAAGGGCTGAAGGATAAACTGAAGGTCCCCTTCTCCCCTATGCCTGAGGAGTTCTATGTTCCCAAACAACCAAGGAAAGGTGACTGTTGCTAGAAATGAATGGTCAGGATGCTATATGGAAGCCTCTACTAAAATAAATATACTACTGCAAATGAAAATGGAAATGTTGATACAAAGATCCAAACTGCTGCAAATCTGTGTTGAGATCACAAAACCATATAATCTTCAACTGCTACACACCCATGTGCAATCTTGCATATGTGAATAAATGGTGTCAATGTAACATAAGAAATAATCATTGGATTACTGACCATTGAGGAGGTCTTTAATCAATACGAGATATCGCACCTTTGATGTCAATGGGAATCAAGGCACTAGGTACATTCTACTAGCCATGAATGGATTTGTCAAAGTCAAATTGACTGCATAATTCATCCACCAAGAAACATTGATGTATTTCCTTAGTAGATGGAAAGGACACTTGCCATTAAGGCATGAAGGCTCCCAGGTAACTTATCTAACCCTAACCTTGACCCCCAATAGTATGCTGATGTCGATGGGAAAAAGCTTGTTGGAAGGTGGGTGT
Organism: Pinus tabuliformis; assembly: GCA_031772625.1. Classification (NCBI taxonomy): domain Eukaryota; kingdom Viridiplantae; phylum Streptophyta; class Pinopsida; order Pinales; family Pinaceae; genus Pinus; species Pinus tabuliformis. The sequence continues at coordinate 1,002,322,996 of CM062816.1, forward strand.
TAAGGGATCCCACATCAACCAACTCGAGTATAAACATAATGACTTGAAAGATACATGATTTAAAGAACTCATATAAATTTACAAACTTTATTGGGAACTTTTCCTACTAGTTACTTGGTTTTCAAGCAAAGTCCTTGTCCAGTTACACTAGACAAGTTGGCTTTCACAAAAGGACTTATTTTTCTCTTTACCGTTTTCATTTATTTATTTATTACAATACTAAATTTCCTACTCCACTGGAGAAAAGACAACATCCTTCAAGTGAAGGAGAAATTCCAATAAATCCATGTGCATATTAGGTACAAAGATATATTCATGTCCAGATTTAACATATAAAATTTAGAAGGTACATGACCATGAAAAATCAACAGTTTTGAAAGATGTGATACAAAGAGTATTTTAATATGAGAGTGGTACTTTGACTGGATTGTGATTTGGAACCAATTCTGAATGTAATCCTCATGGTATTGGACCATTTCTTCATTTGGACCACTCTCAAAGTCCTCCTTGGTCATGCCAGCAAAAATTGGATAATTGGTCTTGGGAATGCATACAGGGCTTGCTACTAGGCATGGTGAAAGTTCTTCGATCTCAAGTTCAACTGGATGCTCCCCATCGGATTTGGTACATGATTTCTTGATCTCCTTGGTAGATAGGCAAGAGGAATCAAGGGAGACTTCCAAATCCTTTTCTGATTGTGGAGAGATAGATAATTTCCTGAATGTGGCCAGGATGAACTCTTCCTGAGAGGCAGATATCCGAGCTACTACCACGATTTGAGAAAGTACTTTGAGGGACATTCTTCAAGCCCTCAATGATTCTTTGAATTTCTCTTGTTGGTTGATGATCTCTGTCTCGCAACATGGATTAGTACCTGGGGGTCTTACAACACCCCAAAAATGTTTTATCTTTAAAGAGCTTGAATTTTTAATCTAAATGAATTAAAACTAATTACAATAAAACTCACCAAACTTGGTTACTTGGACAACCAAACTTTAGAGAAACCCCATGATAGTGGATGTGTGGCTCTTCACTCATGTCTTACCAGACACTCTCTGCCCTCTAGTTTCCTTGCAACAAAGGTCACACCAAAAACTTGTGAAAGAAACTATGCTCTAATCACTTTAGGACCTCCCTGATAATGATGTCAAAAATGTTGGGGAAATTATATGGGTTATAATTCCAACATTAAATTATCAATGTGGGACTCATAAGCTTCAAGGAAAAATCACATGTAATGCAAGATCAGAGTGTCTAACCTAAACTAACATCATGAAATCTGAAATCTATTCCTAAATTAAGTATGGAATTTCTATTCCTAGTTTGAAACTAATCTATTGATTGAAACATGCTTAAACAAAGGAATAACTCTAATCAAATGTTGAACTAATTAAAACTTACTGAGAACTAATGAGCGATTTATCTAATTGAGTTCTATTTGATTCAAAACAAATCAACATGTAAAAGCCTAAAGCTAATTGCTCACACAACGCAGTTTATTAACAAACTGTCTTTAATTCCATAAACTGTAAAATCAACAAATGATTAACTATGATAATTACTCTATTCAACTTAAGAAATCATGATAGACTTAATTGAAATCACACAACTCATGCTTCCAAAATAAATTCTACCAATCAACTAAAACATAGCACTTATGAGTACAAAACGTAGCTACAGGAATCTTGAATATAGAATGTGGATACAGGAATCCTGAGTACAGAATGCGGCGTGAGTACAAAATTCAGCCTGAGTATAGAATGCGACTATGCATGTACTCCACAGCCTGAAAAGAGAAACCAACAACAATGCACTCACTACCTTCTACTCAAATTGTTGCCCTCTACTCAGATCTACAAAAAAGAAATAAATCTAAAATACAAAATGAAGTTTTGGAATTCTAAAAGCTATTTAACAAACAACTTGGAAATAAAATGTAAATCTATTGAATGAAGCAAAACACACTTCCTACATAAAACTATTCCCTGGATCACACCATATATCAGAAAGAAATTACATAATCTAGAATGCAGAAATAAATTGCAGAAATAATTTGACAAAGAAATTAAATCTACTTCAAACCATTTGCAAGAAATAAAAATATAAAAATTAAATAAACACACTTACATAATTTATATTAACCCTGCAAACACGACAGGTTCAGGCGACCTTTCCTGTCCATGTGTTACAGGTCTAAACTCAATTCATAAAATGGACACCAAGGCTACAACAATTTCATCACCTTTTATTAATTCATCCAAAAACAGAGTTCAATATACAACAATTGTGCTTCCTCTCCTACATAACTCCTCTATGTGTAACCTGTAAATCCTTCTCTAGTACTAAGTGACTGAAATATATACTATGATTTTACAGTTTGAGATCCCAAACTCAAGGATCTAATCTTAGCCATATGCCAAAAAAATTACAAAAATACATTTCAATTGATTTTTCTGGAATTTGGTTATTTCAAATTTGTCTTGGTAAATTCTGATGATCCATGCATAGCTTGATTGAGATCTAGAATATCTAATTGCAACTCCATATAGCTTGAAAAATAAATGAATAAGTCTTCAACCTGAAATATCCAAAATGGTGGCCGATGTGAAGCCGTCAAACCCAAAATTTATGTACTTAACTTGAAAATTTTGTACTTGATTATGTACTTAAGATTCCATTGACCATAAGTTCTTCATGGTGACGAATTTTGAAAAATGGTTTCTAGGTTACCTTTATGAGGGTTCTTTGAACACACCCCATGTATTAGAATCCCAATATTCTTCTTCATTTGATCACAAAATGATATTTTAATCCACAGGAATTATGTACTCAACCTGTAGCAACTAGTTTATTTGAATTATGAAGAATTTGGCAATGGATCTCTGTTGTAAATGAAATTGGGAAAATCATAGCAAATTCATCTCTAATCATTGAAAAGTTAAGAAAACTAATGAAAATTGACCACAAAGTGTAAGATATGAATTGGCGGAAAGTTGTGGAATTATTGTGTGAGATGTGTTAAAAATGTAGGAATTTAGGTTATTTGAGGCCCAACAGAAGGCTTCATTAAGAGGAACTCCAACTTCAATATTCCTACAATTACATTAATGTGAAAAGGCTTTGGAAACCTCAACATTATGTCCTCGAAATGGTTGGATAAAATCCCACCACCCTACCTCTTTACACAAGGAAAAATATTCCTCATAAGCTTCGAAAATCTCATTGCTAGGGGGTTCATATTTTACCACATAGGTTATTAAAAGGATGGGTATCACATTGTATGAGATATTTTTGCATAGAAGAAAGGAAAAGAGCATGACTATGGTATCATAGAGAAAAACCTCATACACCAAAAATACGAAATACCTCTACAAAAAATGGTCGAGACAAAGCTCGAATTAGGATTGATAATATTTGCATTTCGAGTTAGGTTTAGGGTAATGACAAGTTTGAAATGATGATAAGGATCAGGTACTGACTATATAGAGTGGAAGTAATGGAGGGCATTAAAAAATGATGAGGAAAATAATCCCTCAGGATCGTTTCACTCATAATGATAGTCCAGGTGTTAGACGCACATTGTGCCGTAGAAACCAATATTGCCACATAATTACAATAACCAGTCCAACATTCAATTCAAGCCTTTTCGCTCATGAATATTTCATAATGAGATATGACTAACATTTCCCTGATTTAAAAGGATTGAGAGTAAATGATATGAAATTCAAACCCATATAGTTTAAACTCCATACACATTCGGATTGTCACAAGCCACTAATTACAAAGGTTCAATCCCTAATGTAAGTTTTTTTGTTATGAATAATGGTGCTTGCATAAACATAAAACATATATAGTCAAAAGTCCATTCAAACTCTTAGGAAAGCATAAAATAAGCACCAACTAGTATATAATTGAGGGTTAGCATTAGGAAACACAATAAAATCCTCAACATATTTAAAGAAAATAATCATGAAACATGCAAGGGATTCAATGATAATATTGTAACATCTTGTTATAGTCATATTTCAAATCATATTTCGACAGACATACAATTGAAAACAACTGTCATTGATAAAAAAATTCAACAATCTAAAAGAATAAAATTGATGTTAAGAGTCAACAATCCAATTGATTCACACTAGGAATCTCACATAAACAAAGGGGGGCTCATTTCATTTGAAGGGAATGAAAGGGGATTGTTGGGAAACCAACACTCACTCATTATGTTTGGATCTAGAACCACTTATTAAACTTCTACTTTAACTACTAGATCCACTAGTTTAGCTTCTAGGTCAACTACTAACCTTTATCTAGAATTGTTAATCTTGTTTTAAAGAGTTTTACAACAATTCTCAATACAAACAACATGTTGGATGATTTATTGATTAAACCTCAAAATATTTTTCTAAATATAAATAATTTTAACTTATTTTTATTCTTGAAAGGTATGAAATACAGATAGAGTAGATGAAATAATATCAATTACAATACAATTTTTGTGATCTTTTAAATCATTTATTTTTAAATCCTCATGAAAAGAAAAAAATATAAATTAATACAAAACAAACATATGAATATATATTATCTCAATAATTCTAGATGGTGGTGAGTGATTTATGACTCTCAATTAAAATAAAGGATCATATCCTTGAAGTAAAGGAAAGGACACACTAAATTAAATCAACATGATTAAAGAACTATGTTCTTTAAAGATGAAAATGAATATTTCAGAAGGTATTTTGACTCCAATGTGAATGAGGTAGGATGGAAGTTCAATAAATATTAAAACATTTTGAGAACCATTATTTATATATATATATATATATATATATATATATATATAATATAATTTTATTTGGGAACATTGGAATATAAGGATAATAAGTTATTATGTATCATAATATTTTTCTAAATGTGTTTTAAAATTTGATATTTTAATATATAGTTTATTGTTTTAATAAATTTAGTTTATTGTTTTAAATTTTATAATTATGTGATAGACATGTCTATTTTGGAATTAGACTATTTTTTTTTAATTTAATTATCAATAATTTTTTTCCCTTGGAAAAAAGTCGTAGTTTCTACTAATATGTAAGAAATTACATTTTGTAGATGCTTAAGCATATGCATGTGGAGGCATGTTGCCTATCAAGTTCAAAAGAACAAAAAAGATCCAAATATGTATTCTCCATACAGGGATCATTTGGTATCAATTCATCTGATTTCTAGTGCCTGTTCTCTACAAGAGAATCTGTATCAAAATTGTTTCTGTCTCTTCTCAGAGAGAGAAATAAACATCAAAATTGGTAACTAAACATCTCAAACAGTAGTTCAAGTGTTGTAAAAATAAAATAGCATAATATATACAAGTGTTCATGAAAAAAAAGATGGGCCTATAGCCCATGAACTTGGAGATCGATGAAAGGTCTATGATAATGCTGATAGTATGTCCCATCGATCTCTTCCTGAATTAACCAGTCATCGTTCTGTCTAAGCACTACCTCTTTGGATAGGAAGTCTGCCCCTGAGTTGTGCTCCCTGATGGAGTGATGTCCCCTTAGCTGGACTGGATCTCTTCAGTGGAGGAGGGGATGGAGATTAGTTGCTTTGGCCCTCTTGTCTATGCCCGAATCAGTAGTAGCCCCTTAACTGTCTTCGTTAGACTTGTTGATCTTCTTAGATTTGTCTTCCATATCAGGCTATCTTGGAATGTCCTTGGGCGGTTCCGGATCCATATCATGTGCTAATATCTTGTTCTTGTGGTTGAGAGGGCAATCTTTAAATAAATGGCCAACCTTGTGGCATCTCCTGTAGTGATATGGTATGCCCTCATAGTCAATCAGTTGTTTACGGGATGTATTCCTCCACTGAATAGTGATGTGCTCCTGCAATCCTCCCCTAGTGTCCAGATTGATCAGAATTCTGGCATATGCCATCATACCAGTGGTCTGGTAAGATTTTTCAAACTCCATATAAGTGCCAATAGAGTTACCAATCCACCTGAAAATATCCTCAGACCAATATTGCAGAGGTAGCCCCGGGAGCCAAACACATACCAGTCTAATGCTTATTTGCTCAGTCTCCGAGTCGAAGAGAGGCGCCCAATATTTGAAAAGAACTGGGGCATGTTCAAAATGCCAATAGGAAGACAAAACCCAATTGGTATGGTCTGCTCGAGCAAATCTCAAGGAAAACCATCCCCTCACAAAGGTCTGAACGAAGGGGATGTCCACCAGATGGTGTCCCCAAACCTCAGATGCCTAGGTCTTCAATCGGGCAGCTTTGTAATTCCTTCCTCTGATGCAGCCAACCAAAACTCTATTAGCAAAATCCATAGTATCTCCCCACTAAATGTCTTCTTCTAGCCCGAGGATGATATCGTCTGCCTTGGACTTGTGGCACTTGTATTTCTTGTGGGATTTGGACACCGTATGGTGAGACTAAACCGAAACCCTCTCCAAGCTAGGGTCTGATGAGTCAGGGATAGGGTTAGGGTTAGTCGAGGTAGGGTTAAGGTTCCGAGGAATAGAAAGAATTGATCCAGATAGCGGAGGTACGGAGGTGAAGCTACCCGAAATTGGAGCGGAGGTGACCAGGGGTATATGGTTGGCGAACGGGGGTTCAACGCTGGAGGCAGCAGCTTGTGGGTCAGCCTGTCGGGTCGGCACACCAGAAACGGGAGGCTCCAACTCGGGGTTAGGGTTGATATAGCCCGAAATGAAACCAAGGGTAGCCAGGGAAGACAGAGGCGTAGAAAGAGACGGCCAAGTAGGAGGCTCATCCAGAAGAACAACAGCATGAGATTGTGACGGTCCAGCAAAGGGAAATGTTTCAAAATTGCCAGAGAAGCCTGAACTGAACATACCTACAGATGCGGAGTATGTGGCCTACCAGATGGAGTCAGCCTCCAACGGTTCATCCGAGTAATCGACGGCTTCGAGGTCATCCATGTTGACAGCTGCACCTAGAATGGAGGAAGCCTTGAATATGCTGGCCAACGGAAGTCCCAAAATGGTAATAGACGCCCTATGAAAATGACGGGGAGCAGTAATAATCGTTCAGGGGAAGAGCAGTAGGTTAAAACAAACAACAGGTAATACCAAAACCCTGACAGGTTGACAGGAGAAATGGATAACGGGAACCGTAGATGGTTAGTGAGTGAGCAGCCAGGATAAAAGTCAGGGTAAACTAAACCAAATCAATGGGTAACTGCATTGTCTGGTTGACAATTACAGTACTCTGTACCTCACCCAAACCCTTCGCAATATATTAACTGCAGACACTCCATGTTTTTCTCTTGAGAATTAATTATCAATAATTATTAGATAGATGGTAGAGATTTATGTCAAAAATATTTATACCTTTTTCTATTTTTAATTAAATAGATTAATAATAGAAAAAAATATCATATAAATAAGTATGATGTGAAATAAATTGTTGTTTCTTGGGTATGTGATATTGATAAGCTATAATATTATAACAAAATATATTTACATGTTAAAAATTTTCATAGTAATGTTACTCGGTCTCCATAATTACAAATTTTGTCACATACTTTCTTAAATGTATATAGATTTAACTCATATAATCATTTTATAATTAATAATAATAATAATAATAATAATAATAATAATAATAATAAACTACAATTTAATTAATATTTATTATTTTAAAATTTTGATACTATAAAATCAAAATATATAATAAAATACATGTTTTAATGTTTACCTATAATATATTTCTTAATTTCATTAGTATAATATATTTCTTTATTTTAAAATTTATAGACATATTACTTCTCATTATATATGACGGAGGTGGAAACAGTGGCTTAAGAAACCTCATCAATCACCCCGCTGTTCACAGTTTCTTTAGCAATTGGACCTTTTCCTTTGTAACCAGAATGCCTATTGAAAATGGCCCAAAACAATGATTTCCCCTTTTTAAATAGAAGTGCTCGTGATTCATCGTAGATCGCAATCTAACTGATCCGATGGTCAATATTCACTCCGAAAATCAAAGCCGTTCGTGGGTCCTCCACCATCCATTAACTTGCGACAGATCCAACAGTTCACAAGCATATCAGGGGCACAACTTACACAGAGAGTACCCGCCTGAAAAAGTGGTTTCCTCTCACCTCCTCACTGCTATGTGTCCTCCAGTGAATGGAATCAGAGGCCCTCCTCAAAATATATCTTACAGCTTTCGGTCCACCCAAAATACCACTTCCACTGTTTGAAACCCACTCTTCTATTAAATAATCTCGCGATGTGATATGTAATCATTCACGGACCCGGAAAAGTTAGAAAAGTTCCATGTATAACATTTCAAGTCCAGATTTTGGATCCACTCGGTGTTTTGTGCTAATTCTTAGTGTAAATCGAATTTTCGCCTACAGGACCAAAACCATGTCAATTAACTCCACCGATCCGATATCGGTGATCCAACGGTTGGGATTAACTTGGTAACAAACAATGACATTGATAGAAAAGGCCACGATTTCGATTAACTCTGTGTTTTTTTCTATTACGAAGCATGAAACAGAGAAATGACCAACCTTATCCTGAATACAAAGAAAACGAAAGCATAATAAGGAATTCCGCAGACTTGATAACTAATCATACACACAGCATCATTTATTCACAATAAAAATAGTTACAGAGTCTCAGCCTTGGCTTGATTACACAAATAAAAGACCTTTGTTTCAAAATACAATTCACACATGATTAACCACAATAAAATAATAATTCTAAATCACTATTTTTGACGTAGTAACATATTTTTTTATTATCGAAAGTTTCAAATTCGTAAGAAACGTCAACTATCATCAACTGCCCATTGTTGTTTTCCTACTGAATTTATGGCATCATTATTTATGACAGAGGACCTTCCAGAAAAGTTGAGGGCAAGACACACACCAGTTCACCCTGTTGGTGGTGCATGGGGTATGGTGAGACATTTGATGCCATACGTTGGCGTATATGGGTCGCTTCTACTATTTATTGGGAATCCTCATAAGTTTGTTCTGCATCGCAGCATTTGAACGTCGGCTTTGAGTGGAGGGATGTCATCTCTGTTTGTCCCTGTGAGTGAGATAGGTGTGAAACATGGCTGGGAATGGGGTGGTGAGAGTTGTGTTTGTGTTTGGGGTTGTGGCGACATTGATGACTGCGTGGGGTGTAGTCACAAAGGAGGGTGCGATATCATGCAACAATGTCGCGAGTGCCTTCACTCAATGCGCTGGATATCTGATGGGGAATGCGATCACCCCTGCTCCGGGTTGTTGTCCTTCCCTTAAGGGGTTAGACTCTCAAGTTAGGGACACCCCTGATAGGCAGGCTGTTTGTAACTGCCTCAAGGATCAGGCAAAGACACTTCGAGTTAATTTAGGTAAGGCTGCTAAACTGCCCGCTCTGTGCAAGATCAACGACATCAACGTGCCTGTCAGCCTTGACGTTGACTGTACCAAGTATGTCTGCCAATCACCTCTTCCTTTCACTATTCTTTGATTCTTTCATTGTAATGCGACCTCTAACTGCCCAAGCTTCATTTTGTCAAATACTGCACTTTCTTAATTTGGATTATTGATTTTATGATGTTTGTGTACCCTGAGCTTAAGTGAATTGCAGATTCCCCAAATATTTTGGAATTGGATGGACATGGCCGTGGTAAAAAAATTGACTACACCCATGTTCGCCAGATTCCTGAATATTCGGGGAATCTGCAATCGACTTAAGGATGCCCGTTTGTGTATGGCAGAGTTCATTGAAAGGAGGTCTGCTGGTGATTGAATCTGGGCTGGTTTAGTTAGTGCTCTAGTATTAATGGAGTACAAGTATATTAGTTAGTCTATGAACTTGTTATAATGTTGGAGCCACGACAGGCCCTTTTGAGCGTTTCGCAGTTACTCCTGCGAATGCCCACTTTCAGTGTTTCTGCAATGCACTTAAATAAATAAATGATGCTAGCTAAAATTTTAATTTTTCCCAACTACTTTTTTCTTGTTTATTTAGCCTGAATTTGACTAGTTGTAGTTAAAATTATAATGCTTTTGCTATCAAGAATACGACCGTCTTCAATTTCGTTCCTCTACGTTCTGTGGCAATGGTGCAACACGGAGGATCTTTCAGGTGCATTTTTGCGTTGCTTGAAATCATAATTACCTGGTTCTAATTCAAATGTGATGTTGAGATAAAAATATTTTAGGAAAAAAATCTCAGTTTCAAAAAATTGATATAATTCAGATCTATATATTTTCCTTATTATAACATTAATGTCTTGATTTTAAAATTTAAATAATTTCTAATAATTTTAATCAATATAAATAATTTTAAAAAATTACATTTTACCTAATAAAACCACATTTATATGTTCTCTTGAAAATCTCTCCTTTCCAAAACTCAAAAGTAAAATATAAAATCCCTTGCAGTTTCAAAACGAGTCTAAAATTCCCTCTTAATTAATTCTTATTTAAAAATTAAATATTCACAACTTATTTATAGAATCCTCTTAGATTCCTTTCAAATATATTATTTAATATTGTTTTCATAATAAAAGTTTAATATTGAAGCTTTTTAATATTGGATTTATAATATTGTGTTTAGCATTAAGTTTTAAAATGTTGTATTTTTAATATTGGGTTTAATATTAAGAATTTATATTGAATTTTCTAATCTAAAGGTTTATAATTTTAAGTTTTATAATATTGGTGTTTGTAATATTTGGTTTAATATTATAACATTGGAATTGTATAAAGATATATCTAACATTGAGCCTTACAAGCATTATCACAATGTGACAATTAGTGTGACAATCATTCTTAGAACGATATATTACATTGCAATTTATTCAATGTTACATTATGAAATTACAATTTATTCAATGTCACATTATGACATTGAATAAATTAGGGTTTAATATTCTCATTTATAATATTGGTTTTAGGGTTTATAATCTTAGGATTTAGAAGATTAATCCTAGTGTTTTTAATCTCTTGGGTTTATAATATTATTGGACTCTTGGGTGATGCAACCATATGGCTACCACAACCTAACACCTTATCGGGACTATTTCACCCTTTTAAACCTTTAAAGATCCATGCCCACATATACATGTTAGAAGCGTAGTTTTTGGTACTTTTTCTTTAACAACAGGACCACTTAAGCTATCGGGGCCATTACACTATCAGAATTGTTTTATATCTCTTTTAGCCTTAAGATACCCCGATGAATACTTTTTAACGCAATACATAGAAACATGGGAAAATAAAACAAAACCCCACTCAAAACTCTTTAACCGGAACTCAAATTTTATATTTCTGCGACTATAATTATTAGCGGATCCATCCTTTAGTCCACCACCTTCCTATTGCGTGCTCCAAACACTGATCGCAATCGGCTTATCTCCACCGTCTAATTCATCCTCCCATCCAACGGTCCACATTTACTCTGAACATTTAAACTGACGGCGAATCTCCATCATCGATCTTCGCGTAGTGGATCCGACGACCCACATCTATTTCGGGTGGACAATTAATATGGGGATTAACTGCCTGATAAAGTGGTTTCCTTGTTCACTCTCATGCTACGTGTCGAATGGTGAATGGAATCGGCCAACTGTCCTTCAATACAACTTACGACTCTTCACTCACTCGAAAACCACTTCCACTATTGTGAAACCACTTTCGTGATCCAACAATTGTGATTTATTCATAATCTAATGACCACGATTTAATTGCATGATCACAAATCACAATATCAACTTGGTTGGCTCCTTCCGCTCCAATGCGCCGATCTTATCAATCTTTCGGACCCGATAAGGATATAAGCCACCCTTTATAAAATTTCAAGTCTGGATTTCAGATCCGACTGTGTTTTGCACTCATTCTTAGGGTAAACTGGTTTTTGTGCTTGCGGGACCAAAACTATGTAAAAAGGCTTCGCCGAACCACATCAAGCAACGATATTTAAAATAAGCCCTGGCTTCTATCAATCACACAATTTAGGCTTTTAGACATAACAAGACAAAGGGATATTCATCCGGCCTGAATACAAAGAATCTGAAGGTATACAAGGGTTTCCGCAGGCTCGATAATCAATCATAAACACAACAACATTCATTCATAATAAGATAATCATAGAGTCTCGCCTTAGCCTAATTACACAAATGAAAGATCTATGTTATCAAAATATAATGCACACACTACACTTGCTCTCACTTTACTTAATCCTCTCTTGAATCTTTCCTCTCTGGCCTGATTTTACAAATTAGTGGCCTCTATTCCTCATCTACTCATAGGCTTACAATTCCATCATGAATCCTCTCTCTCTATCTCGAATCCCCCTTCCGGAAAAGAAATGAAATTACATATATGTCCTATCTAACCATCTCCTTCACAATTGAAGGGATATACTACATATTTAGAAATCAAATCCCATCATAATATGAACAATTCTAACTACTTGGCTTGATCTCCATGGAGGGAGGATCACTTGCCACTTGTTTCCCATTCTGTTCAGAATTAGGCAATAATTAACTACTTACATACTTTACAATTTATAAAATTAAACAACAAATTCTTCCTCCAAACTCTCATTAGCCGCAACATGTGACCACTGCAGCACATTACTGGCTAGGCCTAGATGCTCTTACATCAGATTCCCAAGGTTAAAAATAATCATGATCTCCTGATCATGTGCTTCAAATCTGTGTCCTCCTAGATCCCATACTTTGTTTTGAAGTCAGTCCTTGGTTACTATGGTCATTTGTTGTCATTCTTCAGGTCTTCGTACTTTATGCTGCATTGTCCCATTAGTTATGCTCTCACTGCCTGCTGCTGTCTTTTTTATATATCTTACTGCTTTTTCCTCATCATCACAATTTATGTCAGGCTTCCACACTTTAATTTGCAATTTACCATTACCTTCACCTGTTCCATTCTTTCCAGCCAATCTTCCTTATTTCTTTTGTCCTCTATTTAGTTTATTGGAATGGTGTTGTATGCGTTTCCACAACTCATCAATTACTTTTTCCACTTCACTTCTGAGATGATGAATACTATCCTCCTGCAATTGGATGTGTTCTTGCATAAGAACATCATAATCCATGTGCCAATATTGTTCCATATACATTTTTGAAATGTACAAATGCCTTCTGCATTGATCCCCTGCAATAATTTCAGTTCCTTCTTCTGGGTTCTCATTCATGTCTTCACCACATTTTACTTCAACTTCTAGTATACCTGCAATTCCACAATTTTTCTGAAAACTAAGAATTCTTCCTGCTTGCTTAGGTACTTGGAATACCTCTTCTTCTAGTAGCTTATCTGCACCCTTAATGATTATGGCATCATATTTGTATGCTTCTAGAATGTCATCTTCAGCCTCTTCTTCATCAATAACTCCCTGTTGCACAATAGTAATCCTGTTACTATTATCTCTTGTACTCATCTCTAGTTCAACAGTTCCATAAGGTAGATTCAGCATCATTCCATCTTTCTGAGACATTCTGATCTCATCCTTCCTTACCTCAATCCGATCTTCAAAATCAACTCCTTGTTTCAAATTGACTTCACATTACCTTGTTTCTGAATATAAATCTTGACTAGAATCAATCAATTCAGTATACGCAGATGCTTTACCCTTTTTCCTCATTATGCCAACATTTCTGACAACTTCTTTTCCATATAGTCCTTCTTTACTCTGGATTTATTTAAGGTAAATAATATTCAATAACTGTTTAATATCTACAAACTCTTCTATATCAACCTTCAGTAGCTATTCTCCTCTCGCTTCAATATTCAATAGTTGTCCAATATCTGCATAATTTACTCAGCTATGTTTAATAGTTTCTTTTCCCTCTGCATCACAAGATTATGTGAATTTCCTTCTTCTAACTTTTGAAGAATCATATCTTTTCTTTTCCTTTCCCTTATAACAACATTAAGCAATTTCCTTACTCCAGTGTATCTTTTTGAATACACCATAAGATTCTCCATTTGCTTTGTATTAACTCCATCAGTTTTCTTGATAAAACTCTTTGTTCCATATTCATATGAATGAATCTCTTCCTTTCCAAACATCTTTTGATCTCAATAATTCCTTTTCCATCCTCCTTTTGACTTATCGTTTGGATGTCACCTGACTTGACATCTTCTTTCACTTGACTAAAACGTTTCCCTTTATTCTTCAGATGGTTGTGGGTATTCATCTCCACCTATTAATGTAATAGCTTCCAATAACTACTTGTCTTCCTTTAAGTTTACATAACCTGCAAACACACAACAACTTTCAATTTTCAAAATACAATACCTTTCATCCTCTTTTGATGCTTCAAGCACCAATCTTCCATCATAAATGTTCTGGATTTCAGTAGATTCTTCTTGTTGTGACTCCATTCCTTTGAGTCTCTTCTTCCCTAACAAATAAATATCAATTTGTTCAAGTTCCCTGAACTCATTCATCAACTTTCCATTCCACCTCTGTTGCAATAACTTCCACTTGACCCTTTTCTTCATTCTCCATTAGTATCTTCGGTCTTCATCTATCTCCCTTTCTACTACCAGACTAATCTCTTGTTCTTCATTCTGTTTCCAGTTGCTATACTTCTGCAATCTAATGCCTTCCTCAAATTCACTCTCATGTTGTTGATCATCTATTTTAAATTGCGGGCTCCTTCCATCTTTATGTTGCTGGATTAATTCTTCTGTCTCCTTCATGTCCCTATGGAAATAACTTCCTTGTTCCTCCTCATCTTCCATTTCACCTTCAAATAATCTCTGATCAATTTCTCTAATTTCAACATGATACTTATTAATGTTGTCCTTCGTACCTATAGTCACATCATTAACTAAAGAGTCTAAACATTTACTTAACTCTATAAATGTTTGAGACATTTCATTCTTATCATGTATAGTAACCATATCCTTTTCTTTATTAGGTTCTGAATGCTTCATCTCTCCTTCAGGTTCCTTGAGCAATCTTTCCAAGAATTCTATTTCCATGTGAAATCTCTCCATTCTCAACTTCATTCTTTTCCTGGAAATCCTCTTGAGTTATCATGTTTTCTTTACTATCATATTGCAAAGTTCTTTCATCAATTCCATTAAACAAATTCATTTGTTTACCTTTTTGTAGTACCATTAAGGCATTTTCATTACACTTCTGGTCCATATCAACTTCATCTGACTATCTTACACCAAACATAACTTCATTTATGAACTCTTTCTCCTACAATAAATCAGCGCCTTCTTCCTATAAAAGGCATTCTCCATCATACTTCACCTCAAGAGCTTCATTCATGTTTGTGATAGTTTTACTAGATCGTCGATCATCCTCTGCATAGCTGGCAAACATACACAAACTATGAGTATTAAAACCACAAGGGTTCATTGCCTCACCTGCTTCCCTTGTCATCGTATCTTCTAATTTTTCTAAACTATGCCAATAGTTCATGAGATCTTCAGCTGATCTCTCATTATCCTCTTCACCCAACATTTCACCTTGTTCTTGTCTACAAATGGAAACTCCCATTTTTACCTCTGCTTCTCTGAGGTTTTTCATCAACCACTTTACATGTTCTTGTTGTAGCCTTCTCTGCAACTTAGGCCACTTCACTAGATTCGTCTTCAAGACCCAACCTTGTCTTTGGTTCTCCTCTAGTAGCATTACTAACACATCAAGTTCTTCTCTTATCTCAAATATTTCCTTCTCAATCTCTGCTTGATTCATCTGTTTCCTATGGATTGTTTGAGCACCCTTCTCCTCCATCTTGTAGCCTTCTTCTGAACCTTCCATATGACTTTCCATAGACATATTCTCTTCTGCATGAGCTCCTACACCTGCAACCAATCAACTTCCTTCTAAGTTGATCTTCTCACCAAGCTTCTCCTCTGCCTGGTCTCCAAGTCCTCTTTCCTTAGAACTTGCACTGAGCAATCTTAATCTCTCTCTCTCTCTGGTTGCTACACTAACTACTCTTAAGGACTCCTCTGTCCTTATCTATTCCAAGGCTCAGCGGGAATAAGGTTCTGCTACAATCTCCAAGAACTTCCCAAAAGTTTTTCTATAGTCTTACTGCTGTAGCCCTGTGCCCAACATTACCATTCATTCAACTGCTGCAACTTTCATACCTTTTGTATCATAAATTCTCATAAGCAAAATATCCTTCTCACAGGAAAGTTTCTTCCTTTTTCATGTTCTGATACCAAAATTGATGCAAACATATGGCTTCCACAACCTAACAACTTATCGAGACTATTTCACCCTTATAAACCTTTAAAGCTCCATGCCAACATTTACATGTCGGAAGTGTAATTTTTGGTGCTTTTTCTTTGAAAATGGGACCACTTAAGCTATCGGGGCCATTACACTATCAAAAGTGTTTGATATCGCTTTTAGCCTTAAAAAACCCTGATCAATACCTTTTAATGCAATACATAGAAACATTGGAAAATCAAACAAAAGCCCACTCCAAACTCTTTAACTGGAACTCAAATTTTATGTATCCGCGACTATAATTATCGGCGGATCCATCCCTTGTTCCATCACCTTCCTATTGCACGCTCCGATCACCAATCCCCGATCAGCCGATCTCCACCATCCGATTCATTGTCCGATCCAACAATCTACATTTACTCTGAACATTTAAACTGACACCAAATCTCCATCATCGATCTGTGCATAGCGGATCCAACCCCACATCTATTTCGGGTGGATAATTAATACGGGGATTAACCACCCGATAAAGCAGTTTCCCTATTCACCCTTTTTCTATGTGTCGAATGGTGAATGGAATTGGCCGATTGTCCTTCAATACAGCTTACGGCTCCTCACTTTCCCGAACGCCACTTCCGTTGTTGTGAAACCACTTTTGTGATCCAATGGTTGTGATTTATTCATGATCTAACGATCACGATTTAATTGCGCGATCGCAAATCGAAATATCCACTTGGCTAGCTCCTTCAGCTCCAATGCACTGATTTGATCAGTCTTTCAGACCCGATAAGGATATAAGCCACCGTTTATAAAATTTCAAGTCCGGATTTCAGATCTTACTGTGTTTTGCGCTCATTCTTAGTGTAAACTGGGTTTTTTGCTTGTGGGACCAAAACTATGTAAAAAGACTTCGCTGACCCGCATCAAACAATGATATTTAAAATAAGCCCCGACTTCTATCAATCACATGATTTAGGCTTTTAGAAATAACAAAACAAAGGGATATTCATCAGGCCTGGATACAAAAAATTTGAAGGTATACAAGGGTTTCCATAGGCCTAATAATCAATCATAAACACAACAACATTCATTCACAATAAGATAGTCACAGAGTCTCGCCTTAGCCCGATTACACAAATGAAAGATCTCTGTTATCAAAATACAATCAACACATTATACTTTCTCTCACTTTACTCAATCATATCCTGAATCTTTCCTCTCTGGCCTAATTCTATAAAGTGGTGGCCTCTATTCCTCATTTGCCCATAGGCTTACAATTCCCTCGTGAATCCTCTCTCTCTGTCTCGAATCCCCCTTCCAGAAAAGAAATGAAATTACATATATATCATATCTAACCATGTCCTTCACAATTGAAGGGATAGACTACATATTTAGAAATCAAATCCTTTCCTAATCTGGACAATTCTAATTACCTAGCTTGATCTCCATGTAGGGAGGATCACTTGCCACTTGCTTCCCAATTCTTCTCAGAATTAAGAAATAATTAACTACTTACATACTTTATAATTAATAAAATTAAACGATGCTGAAGCGATTACCCTGTTCAAAACTCGAAACCCTAGACGCCGCCGCTCGAACCTGCGCCAGTTGCAGCAGGTTCCGCCACTGACAGTCCTATGGCTTCTGCTATTGGAGGGGAGAGCTCTGCCTCCCCTCCACTGGGAACACCCTCCTCTGACAAAAAACAAAAGGCAGAGATACTGCACTCTGCAAATGCAGACCCAGAAACGGAAAAAGAAGAGAAAAGGACGCAAGGACAGACGAACTCAGATCAGAATGTGGAGGACGATGCAAGCAATGGTCGGCACAACACGACTAGCTCCTCTCCAACCAAAGTGACCTCAGCTACCTATATACCAAAAGCAGCAGATCCGATCAAGGTCGAACTTCCAAGCCACCGCATTAATGGGGAAATCCAGTTTATGCAAGATTATGCACTCATTGGAAAGTTCTTGGGATTCTGGCCCACAGAGAAAGCCTTACAAGGTTGGATAGCCTCTAAATGGAAGCCCAAAGGACATGTAACTTTACAGCTTGGCCCAAAGGGCTTCTTCATAGCAATTTTCAACTGTCTAGAAGACAAAACAAGGATATTCGAAGGAGGTCCGTATTTCTTCAACTCTTCAGGTTTATATCTAACGAAATGGAAGCCCCGTTTCAATCCTGAGAAAGAAGACTTCAGCTGGGCCCCTGTATTGATCTGAATGTATTCCCTTCCTGTGGAGTACTGGCGAGAAGAAACATTGGCAGACATAGGCAACAAGTTGGGAACCTTCATCAAAGTGGCTACTGAAACCAAGACGCGCAAATACACCTCTTATGCCAGGATCTGCGTCAAGATGCACCTAACCAAGACCCTAGCAGACACGGTAAGTCTCTTTCACGATAACTATGAATGGAAACAGACTCTAGATTATGAACACATCCCTTTTCGATGCCGAAAATGCCATGAGCATGGTCACCTCTTCCGCTACTGTCCCACCAATGTGCAGCCCAAAATTCCTTCCAGTGAAACTAACTTGGACCCAGATGGCTTCACAAAGATCCCTACCCGTCGCCGACATGTAAAAAGAAACCAAGCTAATCCTGCTCAAACCTTCAAGGCGCCTCCTCAGAACCGCTTTTCCGTTCTCACCTCACAAGATATTCAACTCAGTCCCACCACTGATAACCCAGAACAGCAGCACCCTACCCAGTTTTCCCTCATTCATTCCGAACCAGCCACTTCTAAATTTGCTGATCTTCCCCTCCCCGAAAATCCCATCTCTGTTTCAGAGGGCGGACCCCTAATCATTTCCAAAGGAAAATCCAGGCTGAACGAGACTCCACAAGCTTCTGATATGGAGCTTGACGCAGCCCTAGCCCTGAGTCTTCATGAACAATCAGTGGAGGAGGCCCTCATTGCCTCAAATGACATGGAGGAAGATAGAGCCGATGTAGATCTAGAAGAGTTCGACATATCCAAGCTTGACATATCCAAACTGGAGGCAGCTTGTAAGCAAAAAGAATACAACTCAATCCCTCCCTGGCAAGTAGACAAAATTGAAGGAGTCCTAACAAGGGTATAGCATCATAAAAGTCTAGGCATCCAAGGAGGCAGTCACTGGGATGGAAGGAAAATACTCAAAGAACCAAAGAAAAGGGGCAGAAAAATAGATCTACAGCGCACAATAGCAGTAGGTGAAATACTCATGGATTCGGGGCAATTCCCCAAGTTGACCAAGTTCTACAAGACCAAATCTCCGTCTACATGAAGCTTATCTCTTGGAATGTAAGAGGACTCAATAGTCCCTCTAAACACAGAATGATTAAAAACCTGATAATGCAAGAAAAACCAGCAATAGTCTTTCTTCAAGAAACAAAATGCAGTAGCACAACAATAGACAGTCTCAGTAACAAAGTTTGGGCAGGCAGCAGTTCAATTGCAGTGGACGCCACCGGAGCCTCTGGCGGTCTAGCCATTCTATGGAACCCACAGATCGTATCACTTGATAATTTTCATGCCACTCTGCATCTCATTCAAGCTACTTTCCACCTCATCGGCACCAACATCCATGGGCATATTACCAATGTTTACTTCCCGCAAACAATACAGCAAAAATTGGACCTCCTGGAAACGATCACCCGCCTTAATCAAAACAGATACTTTCCTTTATGGATAGGAGGAGGCGACTTCAACATAATAAAGTCTATGGAAGAGAAACAAGGGGGCCGAACCAGGCTCGATAGTGATAGTAGCGGCTTCAAGCAATTCATTCAAGGCAATCAACTCATGGATATCTCCACCTCCAATGGCATCTTCACCTGGTCGAATAAACGAAAAGGGGTTCACCAAATTGCCTCACGACTAGATCGTTTTTTAATTTCGGACAACGCAATTCACCTGGGAGGAGAGTTCAGTGCCGAAATCATTCCACAAGGAGGCTCAGATCACTGGCCCATCCTTCTCCAATGGTCCAGACCGGGTGCTCGCAACAATCGACCATTCAGATTCGAAGCCTTCTGGCTTACAAATTCCAATTTCAAGGCAGTGGTTAATCAAGCTTGGACTTCCTTCATCCCGCCGGCAGGAGCTAAGATGTATCAGTTCCAACAAAAACTGAAACATCTAAAGCAATCTCTCAAAATATGGAACCGAGATCATTTTGGCAACATACAGGAGAGTAAACAAAAACTAGAACAGCAGATGAAAGCATTACAACAAAGATTCATACTGGAAGGACGCACAGAAGAACAAATTCAACAGGAGCAATTCCTCTGTAATCAAATAGAAGAGCGTCAAAAACAAGAGGAAATTCTATGGAAGCAAAAGTCGCGTATAAGCTGGCTCAAAGAGGGTGAGCGAAACACCAAATTCTTCCACAAAACTACCATCCAACGGCGCATGCACAACAAAATCACCTTTGTCAACAATTCGCAGGGTGAAAGAGTGGAGGCTCATGACGAAATGGAGAAAGAATTCACAGGATACTTCAAGAATATTCTAAAGGAGCCTAACAATAATAGAGATGAGGCAATCCAAGCTATCACACAGCATATTCCTAGAATTATCAATGAGGATCACAATACTCAACTGCTCCAGCATGTAACACTAAAGGAAGTAGAAGACGCCATGGCCCAGCTTAAAGATGGAAAAGCGCCAGGACCGGACGGATTCACAGCCAACTTCTTTCATGAATTTTGGGATCTCATAAAAATTGAAGTCTGGGATCTGGTGGAAGAATCACGCAGCATGCATTGGGTCCTCCCGGCCCTCAATTCAACCTTCATTGCATTGGTTCCCAAAGAAGCAGCCTCAAATAAACCTGAGAAGTATAGGCCAATAGCGCTCTGTAATGTGATTTACAAACTCATTTCAAAGGTTATTGCAAACCGACTCAAACCGCTTCTGCCCTTGCTCATCTCTCCAGAACAGACAGGATATATTGAAGGTAGGCAGATCATGGACGGAATTATTCTATCAAATGAAGTCATACACTCTTTAAAGATACTC
This sequence comes from Pinus tabuliformis, assembly GCA_031772625.1. Lineage (NCBI taxonomy): Eukaryota > Viridiplantae > Streptophyta > Pinopsida > Pinales > Pinaceae > Pinus > Pinus tabuliformis. The sequence continues at coordinate 1,002,344,224 of CM062816.1, forward strand.
AAGAAACCTGGTATGCTTCTCAAACTCGATCTATCTAAAGCCTTCGATAAGCTTAGCTGGAAGTACATTCACAAAATGCTCTTAGCTTTTGGCTTTAATGCAACCTGGTCCAGATGGATCATGAACCTTATCACATCTCCCAGTTTCTCTGTCATTCTAAATGGATCCCCCTCACCTCCCTTTCTCCCCTCTCGTGGTATCCGGCAGGGGGACCCTTTATCACCTTTTCTCTTTGTTTTAATGGCGGAAGGCCTAAGCAGGCTCCTCAAATCGGCTGTATCTTCTCAGGATCTTAAAGGTATTTCCCTTCATGGTCGTGCTCCTCAAACGCATCAGCAATTTGTTGATGATACTATGCTCTTTGGGCATCCATCAGCAAAAGAAGCCTCCGCTTTTCAGTCTCTTCTATCCCTTTTCTCCGAAGCCTCTGGCACTTCTGTTAACGCTGCAAAATCTCAACTCTTTTTCTTCAATACTCCCCCCTCCTTGCAAAGGATTATTGCCCGGATTCTGGGTTTCACAATCTCACACCTGCCTTCTAAATACCTGGGCGCCCCCCTTACTGATTCAGCAATTAAGCAGGTGTCTTGGAGATCATTACTGGACAAATTAGAATCAAAGCTTTCATCCTGGACCTTCAGAGCTCTAAATCTGGCAGGCAGGTTAGTTCTCATCAAATCAGTTCTACAAGCTATGCCGCTTTATTTATTCTCTATCTTAGCAGCTCCAAAAGGGGTTCTAAAAGAAATACGCAATCTTCAGCAAAACTTCCTCTGGGGATCCACAAGCCTGAATAGGAAATGGGCTCTTGTCAAATGGACAGAGGTATGCAAAATCAAATCAGAGGGAGGATTAGGTCTTCGTGATCCGCTTCAAAGCAATAACACCATGGGAGCTAAAATTTGGTGGAACTGGGTCTCCAAGCCAAGCACCCCCTGGGCCCAACTTTGGCAAGCTAAATATGCTAGAGGAAGTCAATGGAATGACCTCATCAGAATCAGTCCAACTGCGCAGGGATCACTCATCTGGAACAATGCAAAAACCCAAAGTCGCTTCATCCAAGATCATAGCTTCTGGGAACTCCACTCAGGCAAGGCAGCTAGATTCTGGGAAGATTCGTGGCAACAACTTCCCAAAATGGCCAATCTGTTCCACAAACCTCTCTGGCAGGCTCAAATGAACCAAGAAAGCATCCCTTTGGTACACCAGTTCTGGCAGCCCTCTCAGAACCACGACTTCCAAACATGGAAACCGGCACGACTTTGGCAAATAGATTGGCAGGGAGAAGAGTATACAGACATTGATCAGGAACTCAACAATAGGAAGATCCGCCTCTCCAATCAGCAAGACAAACTCAGATGGGGCTACACAACCAAAGGCACCTTCACTACCAAAGAAGCTCATCACCTGCGATATTCCAATCTCCAGGCAGCTAAAGATCAACTATGGGAACAAGTCTGGCAAGCTGGGCATTGGCCCAAAATCTCAACTTTTTTATGGCTACTCAGCAGAAAGCGCATTCTTACATGGGACAATCTGATAAAAAGAGGAATTGTAGGGCCATCGAGATGCCCAAATTGCAACATAAATTGTGAAACCATCAATCATTTAATGGAAGAATGCCCATTAGCAAAACAAATCTGGGAGAAAGTCGAAAAATGCAACATGAGAGCTCACCCCAGAATGGAGGACATAACGACAACCATAAGGACCTGGGAAAAACACCCTTTCAAGTGCAGGATCCTCAACTCTTTATGGCGCATCATACCGGGATTTCTGTATTGGACCCTCTGGAAGGAGCGCAATCACAGAATCTTCAATAGCACATCTAGATCCATCGATGATCTTTGGCTCACACTCAAAAAAAACATTCAGGAAACTCTGGCCATCAGAGTATGGAATGATAATGACATGCCAGAAGTCCACCAGGAGCGCCGCATTTTGAAGGAATGGAATTTAGAACTCAAATCCCTAATCAAGACTACCACTAAACCGTCCACGAGATCCGCTTCACCATCATCTTGGTCCCCGCCGGCACTCAATGCATACAAACTGAACTTCGACGGTGCTGCCAAAGGCAATCCTGGCCCAGCAGGATTTGGAGGAGTAATTCGTGGACATAATGGAGAAGAGAAACTTGTATACTATGGAACAATAGGGAAAGATACTAACAATGCAGCGGAGCTAGAGGGTCTTTGGAAAGGAATATGTTTAGCTGAACAGCATCACCTCTCCCCTCTGGAGGTAGAAGGTGACTCTCTCATCCTAATAGAGGCAGCTAAAAGAATGCAGGCGGGAGCAAAGGCTGTCAAGATAGCGAAAAGCTGGAGATTGCTAAGCCGTATGGAATCCTTGGAGGAAAAACTCCACGCTCCCCACAATTTATCCTTCCATCATGTAAGAAGAACTGCTAACCAGGTAGCAGATCGGCTAGCAAATCAAGGAGTGTCACATACGACACATTACTTCTCAGGCACCCTAGACATGGTTGAAGATGCTAGACTCAAACAAGACTGCATCGCTTTGGTGCACAAAGACATCCCTCCCCCGGATGCGGGTGTTTATAGTGGATGAACGGCAGGTGGCTTGTCACATGGGCAGCTGGCAGCCCGGACAAGCCACCATCCATCAAAGTGCCGAGGTAATAAATGTGAGGACGGGTATAACCACAGGGAGGATCAGTTCAGCTCACGCGATATTCATTGCGGAGAGGTTTTTCCTTGGGAAATCCATTCCGGTTCAGGCGCCAAGGGTGGAAGCCATGGGGAGGCTCAGTTCGGCTCAAGTGACATTCATGGCAGAGGGGATTTTTCTTGGGATGTCCATTACGGTCCAGGCGCCATTCAATGCGCAGCTCAGGACAAAGCATATGGCGATCAATAAATTCGGACTCCATGATATTTTCCTGCATTCTTCCAAGCGGTTTCAGCAATCTCTGGCAAAGTGTAAGCTCTCCTCAGGGAATTCAGTTAAGGAAGGACGTTGTGGGATGCCGATTGAAAGACTCAGGATGGGCAGTCGTCGTGGGGGAACAAGGGGTCGCCCTGCTTCTCAGAGGCCCGCTGCTTCACCCACCGCCTCTGTGGACAATTCTTCTGGGCAGAACAGAAGCCTGAGCGGCACTGTTAGCCATAACATTGAGCGAGAGAGGGGTGAAATTCTGGACTATGGACACAGGGAGCATCCAGCAGTCAGATATCGCATCCCTTGTACGCTGGAGAACAACACACTCATTGTTTCAGTCACTGTGGAGCACCGCAGCGACCTCCGGAGGCCTGGGGACAATCTGACAGTTTCAAGGGTGGATATGCAGGTTCCGAGAGTGGATATGAGGCGACCCATGCAAGTAGACGAAGCTGGACCCAGTGAGCCAGTTCCGAAACTGACGCGCCAAGATGCAGAGGATGATAAGAAACTCAAGGGCTTGGCAACGGATGAGCCCTACCTCACTGATGAGGATTAGTTCTGAAGCCGCTGTCCCCATGGCCAGGAATGCTGCTCTCCATCCATTTCCTTCTGTTTTCTGCGTTTGTTTGTTTGGTATGAAGTCAATGTCTGTCGCGAAGGATTGCGTGTCCACTGTGCTAGTTTACGTGTCAAATGTGTTCAGTTATGTGTTCATCGTGTCAAGTCATAAGTCCGTTGTGTTGGCTCAAACGCCCGTTGTGTCGATAATATGCTGGTTATGTTGGAGGAAAGAAACAGGTCCTTTTTTGCCTGCTGCTTAGATTGGTCTATCTTGGGAAATTCTCTTCGGAGATGCAAGGCTTCGGCCCTTTGTAATTTTGGATGTAATTTTGATTTTTGTAATATAAATTAGTGCAGTTTTACGTAGAAAAAAAAAATTTAATAAAATTAAACAACCAATTCTTCCTCCAAACTCTCATTAGCCACAACATGTGACCACCCCATCACATTGATGGCTAGGCCTAGATGCTCCTGCATCATTGGGCTTATTAATCCCTTGGGTTTATAATATGTTGTATCAATGATTGTCGCAATGTTACACAACATTGGAATTTATTCAACATCATAATGTGACATAAAAAAATCGGGGTTTAATACCATGGTTTATAATATTATGGTTTCTAATATTGGGTTTTCTAATATTGTGTTTAATATTGGGTTCCTAATACTAGGGTTTAATATTGGGTTTTTTTAATATTAGATTAATAATATTGCATTTAGTATGAGGGTTCAAAATGTTGTATTTTTAATATTGGGTTTAATATTAGGGTTTTATATTGGGTTTTGTAATCTGAAGGTTTATAATGTTAGGTTTTATAAAGCTAGGGTTTATAATATGTGGTTTAATATTAGGGTTTAATATTGTAATGTTGGAATGGTATAAAAATATATCCAACATCAAGTGTTACAAGCATTGTCACAATGTGACAAGTAGCGTGACAATCATTCTCACAATGATATATTACATTGTAATTTATTTAATGTCACATTATGACATTGAATAATTTAGGGTTTAATATTTTGGTTTATAATATTGGGTTTAGGGTTTATAATCTTAGGATTTAAAAGATTATTCCTGGTGTTTTTAATCTCTTGAGTTTATCATATTATTAGACCCTTGGGTTTATTAATCCATTAGGTTTATAATATGAATAATCTCTGGGGTTTATTAATCCATTTGGGTTATAATATTATTCTCTAATATGAATAATAATATATTAGGGTTTACAATTTTATGTTTTGTAATATTAATCTTAAGTTTGATATATTAATCTCACAGTTTATAATATTATTCCTAGGGCTTAATATTAATCCTAATGTTTAATATTAATCGCAAGGGTTTATAATAGTAATTCTTTGGGTTTATAATATTAATGCCTTGGGTTAATAATATTAATCCTTTAGGTTTATAATATTAAACCCTAATATGAATAATAATATGTTAGGGTTTAGAATCTTAGGGTTTATAATATCAATCTTAGGTTTGATTTATTAATGTTAGGGATTATAATATTAATCTTACATTTGTTTTATTAATGTTAGGGTTTATAATATTAATCCTAGTGTTTAATGATATAATCCCTTGGGTTTATTTATCTTTTTAGTTTATAATATTAACAATCCTTTGTATTTATTAATCCTTTGGGTTTATAATATTCTTCCCTTGGATTTATTAATCCCTTGTATTTATACTATTAAACCCTTGGGTTTATAATATTAATTGATTCAGTTTACTAATCCCAACAGTTCTTAATATTAATTACTTGGGATTATAATATTAACCTCTTGGGTTGATTAATCCGTTGGGTTTATAATATTGATAATCCCTATAATATCAATGCGTTTGCTTTAAAATACTAACCCCTTAGGTATACAATATTAATAATCCCTTGAGTCGATTGATCCATTGGGCTTATAATATTAATCCCTTTGATTTATTAATCCTTTTGGTTTATACTATTAATAATACCTTCGGTTTATTGTTGGCTTGGGCATCAACATTATAAAAAACAGGAATTAATATTATAATAATTATAATATATAATTATATTATATAATTATATTATATTATAGTTTAATATACAATAGATATTTAATATAATTAATATATGAGAATAATAATATTGTTTTTATTATTATAATAGGGTTAATATTCTTAATGCACTCTAAATATATATAGATATATATTTATATTAATAAATACATATTAATGAGTATAACGGTGAGAGATAAATAAGTATTATTAATATTAAACCTATGCTATTATTATATTTTTTAATTGTGTTATGATTTGAAATATAACTATTAGTATATTAATATAATATTATATAATAACATAATGTTATATTGATATATAGTATAATATACATGTAGTTCTTATTATTTATATAGTTATTAATAGGAAATATTTAATAGTCATCTTTACACTATATATTTAATAATTATTAATGTGGTTATACATGCACTTCATATATGCCTATTAGCACATATGAACCACATTAGTAAATGTAATTGAGCTAATTGTCAATCTACATTTTACCAAATAAAACCAAACTTATATATTCTCTCGAATATCTCTATTTTCAAAACTCAAAACTCAAAAGTTAAATTTAAAATCCCCTGCAGTTTCAAAACTTGTATAAAATCCCCTTGTAATTAATTTGTATTTAAAAATTAAATATTCACATCTTATTTATAATATTCCTACCGATATAAAAATATATATAAAATAATCAATTTATCCCTAAAGAATTTACTCACTTAACGGTTCTAACTCAAAATTTTATCTTTCCCTATCTTGTCAGCTTTCTAACCCTTTTGAGGAAAAACTGAATTAGTTGCCATTTCCCACATGACATCCCACTGCCATCTATTTTGTGTTTTTGGGGCATTGCACTTACCATTTTATAAAATAAAATTAACGAATTCATGTGGATAAATTGTGAGCCATGAATTTTTGGTCATCCACACAATTAGTTATTTACTTATACTATGCATTGAACCATTTTTTTTCAAATTATCATGGAATTGTTGAATTTTGGTAATTATTTTCAATAATAATGAATTTGATAACTATGCTTAAAATTATTGATAAAAGTTAGTTATGTATGAATGTAGACACAATTTTCTTTATTTTTTTTGTTGCAAATCTAGGTTTTCTATTCACTCAAAAAGTTAAATTTTATATTGGCTTTCCTTAAAATGCTATTGCATCACCCCTACCGGAGTTATTAGCTAGCAAAGAGAGACCCATATACATAGACAACAAAATATATACATTAGATAACCAAATATTTATAGGCCATAAGTGCCAAAAGACATGGAAAACTAGAACGACTACCTTGGGTATAGCTATTCAACATAGTTTACTCGTGCTGGGGTGTGAAGACCTAACCTAGAAGATGGGGGAGTATCAAAGTTGAAATGGACATGGCCCTCCATATGGGCCATATGAGCTTCTAACCTTTCCACCTTTTCTAGAATTTGACGTTGTCCATGCCATAAGCCGACCATATGATCAATTGTCATTCATTTCTCTTGAGGTGACTGATAGCAGTAAGGAGATTCAAATGTTCCTCCACATCATGTTGATTATACCGATCCAATTTAAAAACCACCAACATCAAATTTTCATCCTGATCGGCCTAAGGCTGAGAACTAGGACTACAGTCTTAGTGTTATCTTTTACCACTAGAAGTTGAGCAAGGAGCGTGCCCCTTTTCCTTAGAATAGAGATGTCCTCAAGAAAATGGTCGAGAAGAAGCCAACTTTGTCCTCATGGGACAACTACAACCCCGATGAGGACAAGGCATCCACACAACCAAGAATGACCCAGAGGAAAAAGTAGCACCAACTACCACTTTAACCCACACACATAACCACCAACGAAACTCCAAAGGAAACAAACACCCACAACCCGACCAGGGAACCACTCACACACCCAAAACAAGAGGAAAGGAACCACTAGACACAAATAACAACAGACACACTTGCAACCTTGAACCATAGAGACCTAGAGAGCCAAGACACTAAAACACCCAACCAGAAAAAGACCAAAGGCCCTAGAATCATCTACCACAGATGAATGACGTGTTGACACACCTAAACTAGAGCCACCCACTATGCAAAAGTACCACCAAGAGGAAGAAAACACCAACAGTAAAAGCACCTGACCACCTCCCACAAGAATTAACTAGAATGACCAAATGAGACACAACCAAGAGGTGAAATAAAACAATAAGAAGCCAAATACCTTACATCTAACATGAATAATACATAGGTGAAGGAGAAAGGAACCTAAAGGCATAAGAGAGAAAAAAGTCCCTCAAATTACAATCCTGGAAAGTGTTTCCTGGTATACCAGCCAAATGGAAGGTCTAACCAAAGCTAACCATGCAATGAATAGACCAGAATGTCCTCCATCCAAAACAAAGGCACCTTCATATACCACAGTCAATATATGAGGAAAAGGCACTCCCATTTGTCTGTGTGCCCTAATCCAACCCATAATATTGAACAGACCCAAGCAATACCCCGCATCAAACACAAATCCCCAAAAATAAATTACAAAATCCTATTCACCAACCTAAGCCATGATATTAATCAAAGAAAAGACTCACCCATGTCAAAGTAAATTCCACCCCATGCAGGCGTCCCATATCACATAGGCATGCATGAAGGAAATCTTCCACCCCATCATAAACAAAGTTTAGTCATGAGATCATAGGGGCAACATACTACCCAGGTGTGCAACAGATCTCAAGAATGGCACCCCCATCGAGGAGATATGGTCTCAACTTTCATTAAATTAATCTTTAAGTTAATTAATTTAAACAGTTTTTTGACTTCTCCCAATAGTATCATCAAATTTCTGAGAGTTATTTTTCTATAGGGTTATATTTAGTTGGGAAATATTTCATAATATAATGAAAAAATGTGAGAGGTAAAAGTCAAACAATTGACTTAGTTATTGTTGATTATTATCTTTTTATTTTATTTTATTATCAAATGAAATTAAACATTTGTATAACGAAAATTTTGAAAGAAATATCAAAACCATGCTTTATATGTATAGGAGGTCGCATACGAGAGACACTCATTTTGAATCTCTTAATAATATTACTTACATCCTTGTATAAGTTAAGATATTGTTAATCCTTGCACCTTTGGGGCTCTAGGGAGTAGAGTAATTGGTTTTCTACTTTCTATTACTTGGGCATGAAGACCAATGAATAAAAATAACCCTTTTTTTTTAATCAAAGTTTTCTTGGTGTTTATTATTTTCTTTTTATTGGCATTTCGTTTTTTATGCAAAGTTTTAGAATTACCACCTTATTTGGCCTCTTCCCAAGGTAACAAGCCTTAGAGTGTTATGATATAAGCATCCCATATATATACATTTCTTAACTAAAAATAATGCTAACATTAGTTTATTTACATTATATATTTTCATGCGATTCCATGTCCTTCATTTGAAAACATTTTCCATGGCCTTGTAACTGCCACCTATACAACCATGAAAATGTCAACAACCTTCCCTCTTTTCCTCCTCTTCCAAGAGGCATTGGATTTGTTCTTGGTGACTAGAGAGGATGTAATCCATATCAACTCCATGACCTACTCCAACAAAAATGACAACACACATTGTCTCCATGACCTTATGATAATAATCTTGCATTGTTCCCACTGCAACAACAATGTAAACCCACTATGACTCCACAACCCACTACAACAACACTGACAACACACATTGTCTCCATGGCACTGTGATAATAATCTTGCACCATGCCCACTGCAAAAACTAATAATAAGCTTGCACTATGCCCTCTCCTATCAATGCCTTCATAGGTAATCCACTTGCCTTCTTCTTTCTTGCAGGACTCTTTCTAGAATAATAAATCTAGAGATTTAATAAAATTCAATTACCTTACTGAAAACAAAAAATCTAAGTTTGGTTCCATAATTTTCTATGACAAAATATGCTACCCAGTTTACATATGCATTATAATCTATGCCCTAACAAATAATTATGCTTTTAGCCACCTCAAAATCTTCCTATTGATAGAATCAATAATTAGTTAGTTCATGATGCAGGAGCATCTAGGCCTAGCTAGCAATGTGATGGGGTGTCACATGTTGTGGCTAATGAGAGTTTGGAGGAAGAATTGGTTGTTTAATTTTATTAATTGTAAAGTATGTAAGTAGTTAATTATTGCCTAATTCTGAATAGAATTGGGGAACAAGTGGCAAGTGATCCTCCCTGCATGGAGATCAAGCCAAGTAGTTAGAATTGTTCAGATTAGGATAGGATTTGATTTCTAAATATGTAGTCTATCCCTTCAATTGTGAAGGAGATGGTTAGATAGGACATATATGTAATTTCCTTTCTTTTCTAGAAGGGGGATTCGAGATAGAGAGAGAGGATTCAAGAGGGAATTGTAAGCCTACGGGTAGATGAGGAATAGAGGCCACTAGTTTGTGGAATCAAGCCAGAGAGGAAAGATTTAGGAGAGGATTGAGTAAAGAGAGAGCAAGTATAATGTGTGGATTTTATTTTGATAACAGAGATCTTTCATTTATGTAATTGGGCTAAGGTGAAACTCTGTGATTATCTTATTATGAATGAATGTTGTTGTGTATATGATTGATTATCGGGCTTGCAGAAACCCTTCTATACCTTCAGATCCTTTGTATTCAGGCTGGGTGAATATCCATTTGTTTTGTTATGTCTAAAATCCTAAATTGTGTGATTGATAGAAGTTGGGGCTTATTATAAATATCATTGTTTGACGTGGGTTGGCAAAGTCTTTTTACATAGTTTTGGTCCCGCAAGCGAAAAACCTAGTTTACACTAAGAATAAGTGCAAAACACAATAGGATCTGAAATCGAGACTTGAAATTTTATAAAGGGTGGCTTATATCCTTATCAGGTCCGAAAGACTAATCGGATCAGCGCATTGGAGAGGAAGGAGCCAACCAAGTGGATATTGAGATTTGTGGCCATTAAATCGTGAATAAATCACAACCGTTGGATTGCAAAAGTGGTTTCGCAACAGTGGAAGTGGTTTTCAGGCAAGTGAAGAGCCATAAGTTGTATTGAAGAACAGTCGGCCAATTCCATTCACCATTCAACACGTAGCACGAGGGCGAACAGGGAAACCACTTTATCGAGTGGTTAATCCCCGTATTAATTGTCCACATGAAATAGATGTCGGCCGTCGGATCCACTACGCGTAGATCGACTTTGGAGATTTGGAGTCAGTTTAAATGTTTAGAGTAAATGTAGACCATTGGATCAGAGGATGAATCAGATGGTGGAGATAAGCTGATCGGGGATCGGTGATTGTGTGGAAGGCGATGGACCAAAGGTCGGATCTGCCAATAATTATAGTTGTAGATATATAAAATTTGAGTTTCGGTTAAAGAGTTTGGACTAGGGTTTTGCTTGATTTTCCTGCATTTCTATGTATTGCCTTAAAAGGTATTGATCAGGTTTTTTTAAGGATAAAAGTGATATAAAACACTTCCGATAGTGTAATGGCCCTGATAGCTTAAGTGGTCCCGTTTTTAAAGAAAAGGCACCAAAAACGACACTTTTGACATGTATATGTGGGTATGGAGCTTTAAAGGTTTATAAGGGTGAAATAGTCCCGATAAGGTGTTAGGTTGTGGAAACCATATGGTTGCATCATTTCTGGTATCAGAGCAGGAAAAAGGAAGAAACTTTCCTGCAAGAAGGATGTTTTGCTTATGAAAATTTATGATATGAAAGGTATGAAAGTTGTAGAAGTTCAATGGATGGCATTGCTGGGCACAGGACTACAACAGTAAGACTATAGAAGAACTTTTCGGAAGTTCTTGGAGAATGTAGCAAAACCTCATTCCAGCTGAGGCTTGGAATAGATAAGGACAGAGGAGTCCTTAAGAGTAGTGAGTGTAGCAACCAGAGAGAGAGAGAGAGCAATATTTCTCAGTGCAAGTTCTAAGGAAAGAGGACTTGGAGACCAGGCATAGGAGTTTGGTGAGAAAATCAACTTAGAAGGAAGTTGATTAGTTGCAGGTGTTGGAGCTCACACAGAAGAGAAGATGACTATGGAAAGTCATATGGAAGGTTCAAAAGAAGGGTAAGATGGAGGAGAAGGGTGCTCAAACAATCCATAGGAAATAGATGAATCAAGCAGAGATTGACAAGGAAATAGATAATATAAGAGAAGAACTTGATGTGTTACTAATGCTGCTAGAGGAGAACCAAAGACAAGGTTGGGTCTTGAAGAGGAAGTCAATGATGTGGCGTAAGTTGTAGAGAAGGCTACAACAAGAACAGGTAAAGTGGTTGATGAAAAACCTCAGAGAAGCAGAGGAAGAAATGGAAGTTTCCATCTATAGACCAGAACAAGGTGAAATGTTTGGTGAAGAGGATAATGAGAGATCAACTAAAGATCTCATGAACTATTGGCATAGTTGAGAATAATTAGAAGATATGATGACAAGGGAAGCAGATGAGGCAATGAAGCCTTGTGGTTTTAATTCTCATAGTTTGTGTATGTTTGCAGGATATGCAAAGGATGATGGATAGTCTAGTAAAACTATCACAAACAGAAATTAAGCTCTTGAGGTGAAGTATGATGGACAATGCCTTTTAGAGGAAGAAGGTGTTGATTTATTGCAGGAGAAAGAGTTCATAGATGAAGTTCTGTTTGGTGTAAGACAGACAGATGAAGTTGATATGGACTAGAAGTCTAATGAAAATGCCATAGTGGTACTACTAGAAGGTAAACAAATGAATTTGTTTAATGGAATTGATGAAAGAACTTTGCAATATGGCAGTGCAGAAAAAATGATAACTCAAGAGGATTGCCAGGAAAAGAATGAAAGTGAGAATGGAAGCTGTGATGAACTACTGGAGAGATTTCACATGGAAATAGAATTCTTGGAAAGATTGCTCAAGGAACCTGAAGGAGAAATGAAGCTTTCAGAACCTGATAAAGAAAAGGATATGGTTGCTATGCATGATAAGAATGAAATGTATCAAACATTTATAGAGTTAAGTAAATGTTTAGACTCTTCAGTTAATGATGTGAGTATAGGTACGGAGGACAACATTAATAAGTATGATGCTGAAATCAAAGAAATTGAGCAGAGATTATTTGAAGGTGAAATGGAAGATCAAGAGCAACAAGGAACTTATTTCCTCAAGGACATGAAGGAGACAAAAGAATTAATCTAGCAAGATAAAGATGGAAGGAACCAACAATTTAAAAGAGATGATGAACAACATGAGAGTGAATTTGAGGAAGGCATTAGATCGCAGAAGTATAGCAACTGGCAACAGAATGAAGAACAAGAGATTAGTATGGCAGTAAAAAGGAAGACAGATGAAGACCGAAGATACAGATGGAGAATGAAGAAAAGGGTCAAGTGGAAGAGCCTATTGCAACAGAGGTGGAATGGAAAGCTGATGAACGAGTTCAGGGAACTTGAACAAATTCATATTGATTTGTTAGAGAAGGAGATACTCAAAGGAATGAAATCACAGCAAGAAGGATCTATTGAAATCCAAAAGATCTATGATGGAAGATTGGTGCTTGAAGCATCAAAAGAGGATGAAAGGTATTGTATTCTAAAAACTGAAAGTTGTCTTGTGTTTGCAGGTTATGTAAACTTGAGGGAAGACAAGCAGTTATTGGAAACATGTGAGGAGATGACTACCCACAGTCATATGAAGAATAAAGAGAAAAGTTTCATTCAAGTGAAAGAAGATGTCCAATCATGTGACATCCTAAGGATAAGTCAAAAGGCAGATGGCAAAGGAATTATTGAGATAAAAGGAATGTTTGGAAAGGAAGAGATCCATTCATATGAATATGGAACAAAGAGTTTTCTCAAGAAAACTGATGGATCTAATACAAAGCAAATGGAGAATATTATGGTGTATTTAGAAAGATACACTGGAGTAAGGCAGCTTTTTAATGTTTTTATGAGGGAAAGGAAAAGCAAGGATATTATTTTCAGAAGTTAGAAGAAGGAAATTCACATAATCTTGTGATGCAGAGAGAAGAGCGGTTGTTAAACATAGTTGTAGTAAATTATGCAGATATTGGACAACTATTGAAGATTGAAGCCAGAGAACAACTACTGAAGGTTGATATAGAAGACTTTGTAGATATTAAATATTTATTGAAGATTATTGAACTTGAAGAAAGCCAGAGTAAAGAAGGGCTATATGGAAAAAAAAGTTGTCAGAAATGTTGGCATAATGAGGAAACAGGGTAAAGCATCTATCTATAATGAATTGATTGATTCTGGTCAAGATTTATATGCAGAAACAAGGCAATGTGAAGTCAATTTGAAACAAGGAGTTGATTCTAAAGATTAGATCAAAGTAAGGAAGGATGAGATCAAAATGTCTCAAAAAGATGGAATGATGTTGAATCTATAGTATGGAACTGCAATACTAGAGATGAGTACAAGAGATAATAGTAACAGGATTACTATTGTGCTACAGGGAGTTATTGATGAAGAAGAGGCTGAATATGACATTTCAGAAGTAGTCAAATATGATGCCATAATCATCAACGATGCAAAAATTAAGCTACTAGAACAAGAGGCATTCCAAGTACCTAAGTAAGCAGGAAGAATTCTTAGTTTTTAGAAAAATTGTGGAATTGCAGGTATACTGGAAGTTGAAGTAAAATGTGGTGAACACATGAATGAGAACCCAGAAGAAGGAACTGAAATTATTGTAGGGGATCAATGGAGAAGACATTTGTACATTTTAGAAATTTATATGGAACAATATTGGCACATGTATTATGATGTTCTTATATAAGAACACATCCAATTGTAGGAGGATAGTAGTCATCATTTGAGAAGTGAAGTAGACAAAGAAATTAATGAATTGTGGAAACTCATACAACAACATTCCAATAAACTAAATAGAGGACAAAAGAAAGAAGGAAGATTGGCTGGAAGTAATGGAACAGGTGAAGGTAATGGTAAATTGCAAATTAAGGTGTGGAAGCCTCACATAAATTGTGATGATGAGCAAAAGGAAGTAAGATATATGAAAAAGACATTAGCAGACAATGAGAGCATATCTAATGGGACAATGCAGCATAAAGTATGGAGACCTGAAGAAAGACAACAAACAACAACAATAACCAAGGACATACTACCGAACAAAGTATGTGATCCAGAAGGACACATATCAGAAGCACATGATCAGGAGATCATGATTATTTTTAACCTTAGGAGTCTGATGCAAGAGCATCTAGGCCTAGCTAACAATGTGATGGGGTGGTCACATGTTGTGTCTAATGAGAGTTTGGAGGAAGAATTGGTTGTTTAATTTTATTAATTGTAAAGTATGTAAGTAGTTAATTATTTCCCAATTTTGAAAAAAATTGGGAAACAAGTGGCAAGTGGTCCTCCCTACATGGATCAAGCCAAGTAGTTAGAATTGTTCAGATTAGGATAGGATTTGATTTCTAAATATCTATTCAATCCCATCAATTTTGAAGGATATGGTTAGATAGGACATATATGTAAGTTCCTTTGTTTTCTAGAAGGGGGATTCGAGACAGAGAGAGAGGATTCACAAGGGAATTGTAAGCCTATGGGTAGATGAGGAATAGAGGCCACTAATTTGTGGAATCAGGCCAGAGAGGAAATACTCAAGAGAGGATTGAGTAAAGTGAGAGAAAGTATAATGTGTGGATTTTATTTTGATAACACAGATCTTTCATTTATGTAATTGGGCTAAGGCAAAATTCTCTAATTATCTTATTATGAATGAATGTTTTTGTGTTTATGATTGATTATCAAGCATGCTGAAACCCTTCTATTCCTTCAGATTCTTTGTATTCAGTCCAGATGAATATCCCTTTGTTTTGTTATGTATAAAAGTCTAAATCATGTGATTGATAGAAGTCAGGGTTTATTTTAAATATCATTGTTTGATGTGGGTCGGTGAAGTCTTTTTACATAGTTTTGGTCTCGCAAGCGAAAAACCCGGTTTACACTGAGAATGGGCACAAAACACAGTTGGATCTGAAATCCAGACTTAAAATTTTATAAAGGGTGTCTTATATCCTTATCGGGTCTTGAAGACTGATCAGATCAGTGCATTCGAGCAGAAGGAGCCAACCAAGTGGATATTGCGATTTGCGTTCATGCAATTAAATCATGGTCCTTAGATCATGAATAAATCACAACCGTTGGATCGCGAAAGTGGTTTCACAACAGTGGAAGTGGTTTTCAGGCGAGTGAAGAGCTGTAACCTGTATTGAAGGATAGTCGGTCGATTCCATTCACCATTAGACACGTAGCACGAGGGTGAATAGGGAAACAACTTTATCAGGTGGTTAATCCCTGTATTAATTGTCCACCCGAAATAGATGTGGGCTATTAGATCTGCTATGCACAGATCGACGGTGGAGATTTGGCATCAATTTAAATGTTCAGAGTAAATGTGGACCGTTGGATCAGAGGATGAATCAGACAGTGGAGATCAACCGATCGAGTATTGGTGATTGGAGTGTGCAATAAGAAGGCAATGGACCAAAGGACAGATCCACCAATAATTATAGTCGCAGATATATAAAATTTGAGTTTCGGTTAAATAGTTTGGAGCGGGGTTTTGTTTGATTTTCCTTTGTTTCTATGTATTGCATTAAAAGGTATTGATAAAGGTTTTTTAAGGCTAAAAGTGATATAAAACACTTCCGATAGTGTAATGGCCCTGATAGCTTAGGTGGTCCTATTTTTAAAGAAAAGAACACCAAAAACTATGCTTCTGTCATGTATATGTGGGCATGGAGCTTTAAAGGTTTATAAGGGTGAAATAGTCCCGATAAGGTGTTAGGTTTTGGTAGCTATATAGTTGCATCAGTTCAAAGTCAAGATAACCCTAACAAAGTACTTACAAGCCCGTATTCATTTTTATCATCCCTAGATTTTAGCATTTCAACAAAATCATTTGACCCATCCAAATTGATTCTCTGATTCTCTTCTTCTACAATACAATATATTTAGTAGGGTAATATTAGAGTAGCACATTTCTATAATATTAAGTAGAAAATAGTGCAAATTGACATGTAACTAGGAGAAAAAAACTTGAAGCAATAGGAAATTTGGAAGTAGAGCCACATAATAAAGTTCCACCAAGGCTTTGGGGGTTCCATATCACAATGGAGTGTAGAATATCATCGAATTAAAAAGCATAGAATAACTCTGCTACTTCTATTAAACAAACTTTAACATGTAGGATGTTGACAACTGATATGATGTTAGGAAAAAGAGCTTTTCCTCCTTTGTGATTTAATTGATTTGGCATATTTTTTATTTATATGTACTAGATGTTTGTTTGTCTGATTGAAAGACAAAATAGGTGAGTACTCACTCATTATTCACTACAATAAAATAAATTGAGATAACAATCGATTAATGCATCCAACCCATATTTTCTCTTTCCTTTTGGATCTCTTTCTGATGTAAAATTATACAATTGAAGTGAATATAAACCCAGATTCTGGTCGCCTTACTACATAGCAAGGAGCAAAAAATATACGAAAGCAACATTATCTAATATACTGGAGACATTAGCCAATCCTTTCATCTACTTCATATGTTTTATGGCTAGGTCTTGGGTATAATGAACTAAAACTTTCTAAAGCCTATATAAGTTTAAAGTACAAACACATTGCAATATATATAACCATGCTTCATTTCACGAATCTAACCAATAATTCCCAACCACGAGAAGGTTATGTAACATAAAATATTTCTTCCCAAAGAAGATATTATTTTGAAGTAAATGTGAGAAATGAGTCAATTAATATTGTGCATGACTCACCATATTTATGTGTTTTCTCTGAGTAAATTATTTCCAGAGGGAAGTCAAAGAGATGCAATATGCTCCCCATGCAACATTGTTGTTCCTTATTTGAGTGTAAAGACTGCTTCTTCATCCATTTCTTTGTCATGGCAACAACATAATATTACAGAAAATGAAAACTTCAAAAAATCCAAGTTCCAAAAAATTTGATCCTGGAACAACAACACATACAAACCAAAAAAGAAAAACATCAACCCCATAATTCAGGGCATACAAGATAATACAAATAATGAAATTCAAGCCCAACCACAGAAAATCCTTAAAATCTAGACAAATGAGAGAAAATGTGTTCTACTTTTAGGACCTTCACTATAACAACCTTAGAATAGAGTAAAAGGAAAATTTGTTTACAACTTTTAGGAGGCATTTTAGTACCTTGCAGCTATGTGGGATCAGAGGCCAAGAACTACAAAAAAATCTGACTTGTTAGAGTCGAAGCTCTAGAGGGGGCACTTGGTTGCATCCAAGACACACTTGGAAGTTGGTAAGTTCACTTTTTTTCAAACCATTTAACCTTACATATATCGTATTTAATTTTTTTATTTTTAATTTAAATATATTAAAATAATGAAAACCAACAGATTTACTTAATACAATTTCCATGTCCCTTGCATGCAAGAGACGTGTCTAGGCATGTCTTTATAAATTTCATTTATTGGTAACTATTAGTAATTGTAGATATACCAATTCTTGGTTATGGAGGCTCATGCCTACTGTATTTATTTGTCCACCCTGATATCCACTTTCCTGAGTGAGAGAATAGGTGGGTCACATAGTCAAATATATACCTTTTACCACACTGGTTAACTATAATTTCTCTCTCTTTTCTTGCATCGCCCACACTTATATTCTTCCATGGAAGAGTATTCACACTTTCATTTAAGTTTTTGAGCATTATCTTCTTCTTCTTCATTTTTATTTTTGGAAATTTTTTATGTTAAGTGGTAGAGCATGAAGCTCGATGAACAACATTGATGCCATATTTTGGCTTTCCTAGATCCCAGTGAGACTGAGTAGGTAAGTTGAAGAGATTAGGCCCTCTTTCACTATGCTTTTCATGCATTTTAAGCCCCCCCTATTTTGGTTTTTTTTAGGGTCCCATGTGATCTTGCCATAAGGGACCAAAGGGATTATGCATTCAATGACATAATTTCTGTTATTTTTTTTGTTTAGGGTCCCCTTCTTCACCCGTTGGAGGTATACATCTTGCATTTTAAATCCTCTTGAAAATTTGTGTGTTTATGTCTTCAAATAGTCTTTAATTTTTAAATCGTATAAAATTGATGTGTTTGAATCTAAAGTATATGTTATTATGATTATAGTTTGATATCTATATATATATATATATGATTTGCAGACCATTAACATGGTGAAGGCAAGGATCAAAGTGAAGTGTCGATCCCTCCATGGAACGAAGTTATAACCAGTATCACAAATGAGGATGTTAGGGCCCAACAGACATGTATCACATGAGATATGAATAAAATATCTACTAGTTCACCTACTAGGTGTAGTTTGTGTCTAATGGTAGATAACATCAACAAGTTGATCGAGACATACTAGAGGGCGGGCCCACAAAGACACCTCCTATATTCCATAGACAAGATTAGAAGGCTAGAGGTTAGAGGCCCACATATTTGGAAGGTGCTGAAATATGGCACCAAGAACATTGATATTCACAGGGAGTTGTTTAACATCCCTCTCGAATATTGTGCTAGACATGCTAGACTGATTCTGTTAAAATATTTTAAGAATGTTGCTGTGAACACTTTTGTTTATGATCGATTCATTAGAGCTTGGGGTTAGTTCCCCTACCATGAATAGGTACCCATTTACTTTGCAAAGCATATATATGTAGATTTTGTGCTACATATGAGGCTGGATTACACCAGCACTGGATCTAAGTTTTATGGACCTAGTTTGGGATATAGTTATGAACATGTCGGGGCTTGTAGGGACCCTGTGCATGTAGCACCACCTCTTAGATTATTTCCATGAGCATATTAGAGTGTGGTATTGCCGGTGGAACTAGAGAAGTCATTAAAAATTCGCACTAAGACTAGGCATACCATTGCATATAGCATGCAGAGGACACTGCCCTATTCACATGTCTCATTGTGTGGAGAGATGAACATACCACATGATAGGACCCTATAATACTAGTGATTACCCCATTACTATTGTAGTTGTATTCCTTATTAATATTTTTGTGCCCCTATTGTCCCCATAGTTTTATTACTGTGCCCCATAGAATCCCCCTATTGTTTTTTTTGTGGCTTTATATTATTATTGTTAGGTCGGTTGGGTTATATTGTGACTCCTTAGACTCCTATATATAGAAAGGAGGTTTTGTCATTTGAATCATCCAAGAATTTCTCACTTATGTAATGTAAAGGAGGTTTCCCCCTCAAAGAGGCTGAATTCTAAGGTGTTGATCTATCTTTTCTATCTTTTTCTTGAGCTGGTTTCATAACATTTGGTATGAGAGCTTTGGATTCCAGGGTTTCGTTGCTCCAAACAGGTAATCGTGGTATTTTCGCTATAAATTTTCTTCTGTGATGTTTCAAAAGCTAAGAGAAAAACCCATTTGAGAAGAAATCACACTGAATCTCGCGCCCGAATTTCAGAGCTTTTTGCACTATATTTGTGGAGATATGATCTGAGGAAGTTGGTCTTTTTGCAGACTCCGGAATTACATTCCAAACAGGTGACCTGGGGAAAATCGTCATAACTTTCTTTCTGAGCATTGGATTGAAATTTCGTAAGAAGGTATAGAAAGAGGATGAACTGTAGTTTCTTGTATATATTTTTCAGAGACAAAAGTCGAAACAGTGACTCGTGGCACGTTGTACAATTTTGTTCTACTGCACTAGTCTATAATCCGGTCACTATGGGAGATTGTGCATAACTCCTTCTTGGAGAATCCAATTTGGATCAGACTGGTGGCATTGGAAACAGGATGCAGAGGGTTACTACAGGTCACAATTTCAGAATTGGATGATCAGAAATTACAGAGGTACATCACATTCAATATCAGGCTACTACAGAGTGAAAAAAGGTGTGTAGTTTTTTTAAATTTTTGCATAAGCTTGGTTTGAAAAATTAGTTTGAAGGAATTCAAAGGGCATAGTAAAGAATTATTATTGGTAATTGATGCCCTGAGGAAAGAAAATGCAAACACCTAGTAGGCAACCTGAAAGCTCTAGCATGACTCATGAAGAAGAGGAAGAAATGCAACATGATATATCAAAATTACGAGACCTAGTGCAACAAGTGTCACTTACACAAAAAGGAACAAAATCTAAGATGGATCGTTTAAAGAAAGATGTATAAGCTAAGATGGATGGTTTAAAGAAAGGCGTAGAAGCTAAGATGGATTTTTTAAATAAAGGCGTAGAAGCTAAGATGAATGACGTGGAAGCTAAGATGGATGATTTGAAGATAGATTTGAAGATAGACATGGAAGAATTGAAGATAAATATGAATAAGTTGCTATAAGAAATGGTCACTAATGGTGAAAGGGTAGTAAAGGAAACTCATGATGAGAATAAAAGAAATGTTAATCATGATTCCATAGTCTCTAATGTTGGATCGAAGACCCACCATATTCCAAAAATCGATATGAGGAAGTTTGATGGCAAGGATCCCGCAACATGGATATTACAGATGGAGCAATTTTTCGATCTCAATAATGTGAAAAACACACAAAAGGTACGTATTGCAACTTTATATTTGAAACCAAATCAGTTTGTATGGTATCAATGGCTTTGCTCTCGTAAACAAATTATCACTTGGGCAATTTTTACGGAAGAATGGACAACACATTATGAGGATAAAAAAAGAAACACTTTTTTTAGCCAATTGATAAGTCTCAAACAAAAGGGTTCAATAACGGAGCACATTGAGGAGTTCCAAAAATTGAACATAGGGGTAAAAAATTATCCCGGAGGAGCATAGGGTTGATGTGTTCATAGGGACTTTAAAGGATAATATCCAACATGATGTTCGCCTTTGGGAACCTGATTCATTAGAGAAGGCATTCAAGTTAGCAAGAAAAATGGAAATCAAAATTATGGAAGCCAGGAAGCATACCAGTCACAACTATAAAGATGGAAGTGTTGACACCACAACAATTGGAAGAAAAAAGAGCAAAATGGCTTTGTTACAGTTGTGATAGCAAATACACTAAAGGTCATAAATGTGCTGAGAAGAAATTATTCTACATATATTGTGAATAGGAAGAAGAAAAGGAGCAAGAAAGGTCAAAGGAAGAGGCTATACTCCAGGAACAAAGCCTAGATAAAGAAGAAATGAATCCGACCATATCTTGTAATGCATTGGCTAGAATTACCACTCCTCAAACCATCAATATAGAGGGACAAATCAAGAAGAAAAAGGTAATAGTGTTGATTGATTCATGAAGTACCCATAATTTGATTCATTGTAAGGTAGCAAAGGAATTGAATTGCTTCCTATATCCAGCACCAGAGTGTCAAGTGATGATTGCAAATGGAGGAACGATAAATTTCTCTGGAAAGTGCCATAATATCAAGCTATCCATGGGAGAATATGTATTGACTATCCCAATGCTTTCCATTCCAATGGGCGGTGCTGATGTTGTACTAGGAGTCCAATGGCTATAATCCTTGGGTACAATAGCTTTTAATTTTCAAGAACTTTTCATGAAATTTTCTGCATAAGGAAAGGAAGTTGAATTAAGGGGTATTGCAGTGAAACCGGGAAAGATAATTAGCTCTAAAAATATGAAAAGCTCCTAAAAAGTGAACAAAGAGGTGTAATTGCACAATTATGTTCGCTAGATGTTTCCACATCGGAATCATCTATTTCTCCAGATCTCCAAAAAGACTTGGAAAATCATTCTAAGGTATTTGAGACTCCCAAAGGTCTCCCACCTATTCGTGATCATGATCATGCTATTCATCTGATTCCAGGAAGTGTTCCTCCAAACATCAGGCTATACAAATATCCCTATTCCCGAAAGAGTGAAATTGAACGTATGGTTGCAGAAATGCTAGAGGCTGGTATAATTCAACCTAGTCAAAGTTCTTTCTCTCCTCCAGTAGTATTGGTGCACAAGAAGGATGGATCATGGCGCATGTGTCCAGATTATAGGGAGCTCAACAAGCTCACTATTAAAGATAAGTTTCCCATTCCTATCATTGATGAATTATTGGATGAATTGCATGGATCAATTTACTTCACCAAGTTGAATCTTCTTTCAGGATATCACCAAATAAGAATGAAGACTGAAGACATTCCAAAAACAACATTTAGAACTCATGAGGGTCATTATGAATTTTTTGTCATGCCTTTTGGCCTTACCAATGCACCTTCTACATTTCGAGGTTTGATGAATTCCATTTTCAAACCCTTCCTTAGAAAATTCTTGTTAGTATTTTTTGATGATATACTAATCTACAACAAGTCTTGGAAGGATCATGTTGAACATGTTGACAAGGTGCTACAACTATTGGAGGAGAAACAATTATATGCAAAAAGATCCAAATATTTCTTTGGAGTACAAGAGGTGGAATATCGGGGTCATATTGTATCTCATGAAGGCGTTAAGGTAGACCCTAGAAAAATTAAAGCCATTAAGGAATGGAAAATCCCCACATCCATAAAGCATCTGTGAGGATTTCTTGGGTTGGCAGGGTATTATCGCAAGTTTGTTAAGAATTATGGGAGAATAGCAGCACCTCTAACAACATTATTGAAGAAAGATGCATTTTCGTGGACTCCAGAAGCAACAAAGGCCTTCGAACATCTTAAAGAGGCAATGTGCCAAGCACCAGTCTTAGCTACACTAGACTTCACAAAAACCTTTATTGTGGAATGCGATGCTTTAGGAAATGGAATTGGTTCTGTTTTGATACAAGATGAAAGACCCATTGCTTTTGAAAGCCGTCCAATCAAGGGAAAGTTTTTACGCAAAGCTATTTATGAGAAGGAAATGTTGGAAATACTACATGCACTTAGGAAATGGTGACCCTACCTAATGGGAAGACACTTCAAGGTAAAAACGGATCATGATAGCCTTAAATACTTTTTAGAACAAATATTATCCTCTGAAGAGCAACAAAAGTGGGTCACAAAGATGTTGGGTTATGACATTGAAATCGTCTACAAAAAAGGGAAGCAAAATGTGGTGGCAGATGCACTCTTAAGAAAGGATGAGGATGTGGAAGCATTGTTGTGCGCCATTTCTATTATCCAACTAGATTGGATAAATGAAGCAAGGGAGGAGTGGAAGAATGATGAAGAAGTGTGGGCACTTATTCGAAAGTGACAACAAGATTCCAGTACATCTGATACATTTAGCTGGCAAAATGATTCATTATGGTACAAAGATCACTTATACCTCTGTAAGAATTCGCAACTAAAACAAAAGATTCTTATGGAATTGCACACTTCTCCCTTAGGAGGGCACTCAGGATTTTTAAAAACTTACCACAGGGTTAAGAAGGAATTTTTTTGGGATGGCCTTAAATCAGATATTCAAAAGTTTGTGGCGGAATGTTTGGTTTGCCAACAAAATAAAGTTGAAACAATTAAGACCCCGGGTCTATTACAACCTTTATCCATTGCAAGCCAATGTTGGGAGGAGGTTTCGATGGATTTTATCACAGGTTTACCCAAGTCTGAGGGAAAAAGTGTCATCATGGTGGTAGCTGACAGACTTACCAAGTATGCACACTTTTGTGCATTATCACATCCATTGAAAGCTAGTACAGTTTCTAGTGCATTTATGGAAACAATTCAAAAGCTACATGGAAACCCAAAGATTATTGTAAGTGACAGAGATCCCATTTTCACTGGAAATTTTTGGATAGAATTATTTTCTTGTCTTGGTACTCAGTTAGCTCATAACTCATCTTATCATCCTCAATCTGATGGGCAAACTGAGATAGTAAACAAATGTCTGGAAGGATATCTTCGTTGCTTTGTATCTGATAAACAAACACAATGGGTCGAATGGTTGCCTCTAGCTGAATGGTGGTATAACACTTCCTTCCATACAGCAACAAAAATGACCCCATTTATGGCACTTTACGGATATCAGCCACCATCCATCACATCATATTTAAGAGAAAATTCTAAGGTTCAAGCAGTGGAACCTCACATTGAACATAAACAACAAGTCCTCCAACTCTTAAAGGATAACCTCGCGTTGGCACAGAATAGAATGAAACAACAAGCAGATCAACATCACAGCAAAAGAAGTTTTGATGTAGGCAATTGGGTATTCCTACGACTACAACCATATAAAAAAATGTCCCTCAAGCAAGCTAAGAAGTATAATAAATTATCACCAAAGTATTATGGTCCGTACAAGGTGTTACGAAAGATTGGTACTATGGCATACAAATTGGAGCTTCCTGCAACGTCTCGAGTGCACCCAGTTTTCCATGTTTCATGTTTAAAGAAGGTTATAGGCGACAAGCTCCTAGTTCAAACAATATTGCCAGAACTTGACGACGAAGGAAAAATTATACTGGAACCGGAAGCAGTCACAGAAACAAGAAATCGACAGCTATGAAATCGATCAATCTCGAAGTATCTCATCAAGTGGAAGAACTTATCCACTAAAGATTCCACATGGGAGGATGAGAATTTTATACAAAAGCATCCAGAACTACTCAGGCATTGAGGACAACACTTTTTTTGAAGGAGAGGGGCATGATAGGATCCTATAATACTAGTGATTACCCCATTACTATTGTAGTTGTATCCCTTATTAATATTGTTGTGCCCCTATTGTCCCCATATTTTTATTACTGTGCCCCATAGAATCCCTCTATTGTTATTTTTGTGGCTTTATATTATTATTGTTAGGTCGGCTGGGTTATATTGTGACTCCTTAGACTCCTATATATAGAAAGGAGGTTGCCCCCTTGAAGAGGCTGAATTCTAAGGCATTGATCTATCTTTTCTATCTTTTTCTTGAGCTGGTTTCATAACACCACATTTGCTTCCTCGTGGACTACTAGTTTCATTACATGATGATTCATATCTTGGGAGTCTAGGGCATGACCAACTTTTGTCATATCCAGGTACGTGTCATGATAGCATTTGTGATACTTGGAGGGTGCATAACCCACGTGACACACACTAGGTACAAATATGTGAAGCTTTTGATTCTTATCGTCAAAATTTATGTTATCTATATTAATGAGTTTTTATCATATTGTATTTATATTAATAATTTCATGATAACATGCATGCAGAAACTAGCTACACATATGAACTTCTAAGGTCATGTGAGGGGGAAGTTGACCAACTAGAGAAGCGTCCTCTAGAGCATGCTGCCATGACTCAGTATCTTCCACATCCACCTCCACATCATAACACTCATACACTAACAATTGAGGTGAATTTTTTTTCTTAAGACTTCAACATTTTCTTTTTCTAAGTTACATGTAGGCATTCTCATTAATTCATAGACTAACTATAATTCCTCTTTGCCATTGTGTATACATGCTCACATATATAGGGGTGTCGATGTCTCATTTATGTGAACACATGAGTGATATGGTGGGTATGAAGACATTGAGACATAGAGATGGGAGCACCAAACCCAGATTGATCAGACCCCCATCCCACCTCACTTCCATTTGCACTTGATTGAGTCACAAGTAGGGGACTATTTAAATGCATAGTTCAAAAGCATTTATTTCTAGATTGTTTATTTTGTACAAATAATGTTTTAATCAATTTGAATTTGAATGTGTTATATTGTAGTACTTGATTATGGATTCTCACTCTGCACAACAAAACACACATAAGAGTTCTAGAAGCGATACTTTCTAGAGTGGATAATAGATAGTTTGTATATTTTTAGGCCCATTTCATAGGGCATATTCACATGTGATGTACAAACTTTCTATGTTTTCATACATGGATAGTTTATGGATGCATGAACATTATTTTAGTTTATGGATGTTTATTATTTCAATTTGTGGATATTCATGTGTATAATGTAATTTGTATATATTTTCATGTGGATAGTTTATTGTCATACATAGATAACAAGATAACAATTTTGATTTCTCAAGAAATAAACTAAGAAAATAAGTACAACTAAAATACACAAATAGGATTAAAATACATTTTAAATTCAATTTTAAACAATGTCTTCGACTAGTAATGTTCAACTAATAACTTGTTTTATTAAATTTTATTTATTTTGAGGTCATCTATAGCAGCTTAGTCATAACACATGATATAAGTCATATGTATTGAAATTTAATATACCAAAAAAAATTGATTCAACATGATTTTAGATGATTTTATATAATTTTATGAGCTTTCCTAAATTGAGTTGGCTATCAATTTTTTCAATCAATTCCTTAACTTAAGACATTCAACTAAGAACATTCAAGAAGTAAAATTTTACAAAATAACAAATTTGAATTCTAGTTTCATAGACTAAGGAAATAAGTACAATCTTACTATGATGTAAGTCACTTTCATACTTAAAATGAACTAAAATATATGATGTACATCAATTTAATATTGAATTTGTAGAAAGTGTCTCTTAGTGCACAATCAATATATGTAAAATTTCAATGATTTTAATTTAGATGTCAAGATGTAAGATACTAATAAGTTTTATTCGATTTTATTTCTTTTGAGGTTATCTAAAAGAGCTTAGTAGTAATATATATATATATATATATATATATATATATATATATATATATATATATATATATATATATATATATATATATATATATATATATATTATTGCACATTTTACATTCCAATATGAAGCATGTGTGTAAGTCTTTCCATGTTTTATATCAAACTAACACATGACATATTTATTATTAATGACATAAAAATATTTCAATGTTGTTCATAACCTAGACTGTTGAATTTACATTTTAAGTAAAATAATATATCAACTTGGTTGTTACATAGTGACATGTATATATATCTATAAAATTTCTTGCATGCTCAACATGAATACTATACACATGAAATTTAAAAAAATTAAGATGAATTTTTTTAATTAAATCTAAATCTAAATCCCTATTGATTCTAAAGAACCTCCTTGAAATTCTTTGTTCTTTAGAAACTTAAGCACATCAAGGAAACTAAATCTTATATAACATATATGCACACCATTATGAATCGATTGTACATAAGAGGGAAACATTTTTATATTCAAAATTACAAAATTATAAGAGCATTCAACTCTCACATTTATAGATTACAAAAATCATACATTTGAGATATATTATACTAGATTAGATTACACTTGAGTTTTATTGACTCAACTTCAAGGCTTGCTATTTGCATCATCTACTCATCTTGCTAGTGGCTCATAGGAATGCAAGTCTCCATAATAAGTTCATGGTCTGATTTTGTCATCTTCCATCTCCTTGGTTCACCTTTTTTTTTTTTTTTTTTCTATGAGATTGATTCAATATTATATGGTTATATGATTGTATTCACAAGATATATATTTAGGTATAAAATCTCTATAAATGATGTGATCAGTCTTCTTTTTAACCTTTTCAAAAAAATGGCGCATCATAACTATATCACCAATTTGGTATGTGAATTGTCCATCTTCATATGGTTTCACAAACCTACTTTTCACCTGTGCGTATCACATTAAATAGTAGGCCACATTCTCTTCATTTCCTATAGGGTTCCTATGGGGGAGGTGACAACAAAAACATTTCTTACAAAAGAAATAAAAAATATGTATTAGTTAAATATGTTCAATATTTAAATTTATAGATGAAATTGTTAATGATATATGGGCCACATACCTTCCCATATGGGATTAGAGACTCGATCATGATCAAGTGAAATGATGGCCTCTTCATCATGCATCTCTTGCCAGGTTGGAATTGAATGAAGTCCCTTTGGATTAATAGGGACATATTTCCATCCTTTCATTTACCCATATTTTTCATAGTGATAAAGTCTACATCCATTGACACTAATGAAAAACTCACAAAAACATGTGATTTTTCTTGTCTCGATTGAAAATATTTCTCCCATGTCCTTGCTTTGCACTAAGTGTCATTCGCTTATTCCTTCTACAATATTACAATACAAAGGAATGAATCTATTCACATCGAAAAATTCAATATTCCAAAAGAACCTGTGCACAAGAATTATAGATTTGTGAGCTTTATGTCCTAAATGGGATCTGCACTAGTTAAGCACTTCTAGGAATAATTTGAGTCGATCTACATCATGACTTATTTGGCACCTCCTAAGTGTTCACTTCACACAAGAACCAACACCATCATGGTCACACTTTCCATGTCATGTTTTAAAGTAGCTGCAAGTATGTTGAATTTTTTTCTTCTTTTGTAGTCGGCTCAAGTAATAAAAAGTGTGCGCTCAAGTGAAATTCCATGCACAACCATCTGAACATATCCAATGCTTCCTGAATGATATGATTTTTTTTGAATGATTTATAAATCCAATTAAAGCAATGTTGCAAGAAAAGTGTCTCATGCTCACGATCATCACTGATGTAAAAGTGATACTCCTTAATCACATCACATGACTCTATTTGTACCACCAATGTTTAATTTTGCATGTCTGTACAAAAAATATACTAATATGGACACTTGGTATAAGAGATACTACTCACTCTGTGTATCTTTCTAAGGAGTAAATGTGTAATTCTCAGCAAATTCCACCACTAATAAGATTGTTCCTGGCTGAAATACTTTGCGAGAATGTTGAAATTTAGATGCTTGTCAACTAAACCTTTGCAAATGTTTGATATATTTATAGATATGTTTTGAAACATCCCCATGAATTAAGAAATATGAATCTCATCCTCAACATAGTTGATCTGCTTAGGCTCTAGAGTTGAAGAAGATGGTTGATTTCCCATGCCATACTGATAATGATTCCATGTGTGACATCCCATATTGGTTTGGATCAATAAGAAAGTTCCTATGGAAAATTCCAAATCACCACATTCAGTGCATCTCCTCCCACATATTCATATTTTCTTGTAATACGACTCTTTTAGCTCCCTTCTGCACAATATGATGAAACAAAATCACGCATTGTAGGAGGAGGAGGGTTGTCATGACAATTTTTCTTATAAAAATCTAGGAAAGTGCCATAATGAAGCTGAAATTCAACATGATATCAGAAAAAACAATTTTCACCGATTGTATTAGGCCTAATAAACCATGGCTTCAATTTCTAAAACATCCTCATGGATATCTTCACATGGTAATTTCTTTCCTAAAATTCCTCAAACAATGCAACTTTTGTCATTCTATGATGTGCTTGTCATGTTCCACATACTCACCTTTAGCTATGCAATGTCATATTACATGCTTTCTATCTGGAATAACATGGGAATGACTCTCCCAAAATTCTACCACAAATGCTATAATTCCCTCTATAAGTCTGTGTTGGTAGGATTTCATCATGATAAGATCCCAACAAGTAGATTCATCATTTTCATTCACTCGAACCATGAATTTGGTATGCTTGTTCAAGGTTTTTCTCGAGACATGGAGCAATTTTGACATTGTTGCCAACTTTTGTCATCTTGATTCACTTGGTGAAACAATAACAATTGTAATTCCCCTGTGCATAGCTCAAACATCGAGTTTCCTTGTTTTTCCAAAAGTAGTGAATTCCTTTGATATATTTTTAGTGACATTCATATGTGTATTCTTGCTTTTAACATCTTGGACACCCAAAATATTTGTGGCATGCTTTAGTTTCTTATGGTTGATTAACCTATGTAGTATATGAGCTTGTGCAACAATTGAATATTTCTCAAAATGTTGTTGAATGATGTTATTAACATGGTCTCTAATAGTGTGAGCAGGGATAGGCTCCCTAAGGTCCTCTATTATGCTTACATCTAAATTTTCTGCAAACGGTCCACCCCTATCCAAACTACTGCAATTCCTTGTTATCATGTCAAATTGAGAGGAAACGATTTGTTCTTCCATTGTTTGATCACCTTGTTAGGGAAACTATTCTTTATCCATTGGTTTATTAGCTTGACATGGCACATGTTGTTCCCCTATTGACAATTAATCAACATGATAGGGCACATGTTCCTCTAGTGGTTGAACAAGTCCATAGGGAATATCTTGATCATCATCTAGTTGATCAACTTGATGGGACACATCTTCTCCTTCATGTGGTTGCTCAGTTTCCATCCTACATAGTGGAATACAAAATATACTTGTAAGTCAAGTGAATCATCATCATAAAACAAGTGAATAGTAAATCTACAAATGTTTATCTAAGGAATCACCATAGGTGGAAGGCCATGATATGATTTGATAGTAAGGAACTAGGTAGTGGAAATTGTCAATTTACCAACGTTTATAAGTTGAAACATGAAAAGAAAAGGGTTTCGAACTCATGGAGATGGGTCGAAGAAGAGCACATCAATAAAGGTATCGGTCCCTGCATCAACAAAAAGGGTGATTCAGAATATCATGAAAGGTAAAAGCATTCCTCCTCACTCAATAAAAATCAATTGGGAAACCCTAGGGTTCTAGTCACAAACCGTAGGGAAAAATTAAATAAAAAATAGGTTGACAATTAAAAACTAGGTAGTATAAGTTGGCATGGATGAAGGGTTATAAGTTGAAACATGGAAATAAATGGGTTTTGAGATTAGGCAAAGATGGGTCAAAGACGAGTGCACTAGTAAGGGTATCGGCCCCTATGTCAACGACTAGGGTGATGTAGAATATGATGAAATATAAAATAATTCATCCTTAATCAATAAAAAATAATTTTGAAACCCAAAGGTTCTACTAACAAACCCTATGGAAAATCTAAATGAAAAACAAGTTGATAGTTGGAAACTAGGAAGTATAAGTTAACATGGAACAATGGTTATAAGTTAAAACATGAAAAGAAAAGTGTTACAAGCTCAAGGAAAGATGGGTCGAAGAAGAGAGCACTAGTAAAGGTTTTGGTCCCCGTGTCAACAAAAAGGCTGATGCAGAATATCATGAAAGATAAAATCATTCATCCTTAATCAATAAAAATGAATTTGGAAAGCCTAAGGTTCTAGTCACAAACCCTAGGGAAAAGTTAAATGAAAAAAAGTTCATAGTTGGCAACTAGGTAGCAAAAGTTGACATGGTCCAAGGGTTATAAGTTGAAACATGAAAAGAAAAGGGTTTTGAGCTCAGGGAAAGATGGGTCAAAGAAGAGAGCAGTTCAGTAAAAGTATCGTTCCCTGTGTCAACAAAGTGGGTGATTCATAATATGATGAATGGTAAAAGCTTCAACATATATGAAAGTAAAATAACTTTTAGGATAATGTGAATTGTATGTAGGAAGCACCTGAAGATGATATAATCCCTATGAAACATGTAACTAATGACAAGAATTCTATTATGAGAAATAAATCAGTTCAAAAGAAAGGAAATAAATCAACAACACCTAAGACTGTTGCATTTGTAAGCACACATAAACACATACATTTTCTTTAGGAAATCCAAATGAATAACACACATAATAAAAAGAGGAAAATAAATGGTTAATTTTCCCTTTAATTCGAATGTGTAAAAAAAAAACAAAAAAGGTTTATCTCAGGTTTTGTGTGTGAGAAAAATTCGTAAAATGACCTAACACCCTACCACTCAAGTAGTGATTAGGCCTTGAGAATATTTTATAATATGGTATTGGGGCCATGTCATAAATGACACTGGCATCGCTTCTAGAAGCCAAAAAACCAACAAAGGTACAGAGAGGCTTCCCGCACCTTAACCTATAGGGAAAGATGCCCAAATATTTGGCCACTAAGTTACCTGTGTCTAGTGGGAATGGATGAATCTGAGCTTTTGGTTGTCATTTTTGGACCCATAACCCCTACGACATGTCGGGAGACAACATGAAGTTTTGTGATGATATGCCACATAGGCCTTTCCCCGTTCACATGTTTCTCTCCATGTACCAGATTTATCACTAGATGATGTAGGATTTTAAGCTCCCTAAAAGGAAAATTTTTATGTTTCAATATGAAAAATAATCATGACGGCTTATGTGTTGCCTATCACTGTTGTCCTAGCCTAAACTATAAGCTATCTTGTGGCCACTGTGGGGAATTTATTGTGTTCAAGTAATGGTTGTTTTTCGAAAGGCCTTCCTTCACATAGGGTGTGTAACAAAATATAATCTCAAATAAATTAGGTCCAAATATTCCGTAAAGAGGATAACCTTTATACAAGTTTTAAGTGAGCTTATCATGTGGGGTGAATGTGTGTGCAAGTGAAATTGTGAGCATAAAATGTGTGAACTGATGTGGATATGTAGTGGTCCTTTACAATTCCCTTAATTAAACTATGTGATGTTTGTTCTCTGTAAGAAAAGAAATGATGTGTGGATAGTGGGCCAATTACTTATTTCCTAATTATACTATGTGAGCATATGTTTCTATACAATATTTCAAAGTAAAATATAAGCAATTATTGTACTTGTAATGGTTAGTAAACCAAATTAATTAGTAGTATTTGTGTGTGCAAGGTGAATCTAGTGCACATAGAAAGTGTTTGAATTGCAAGTATGTGGATATGTTATTCATGATCCTTTAATACAATTCCCCTAATTAGACAATGTGATGTTTATTCATTGCAAGAAAAGAAATGATGTGTGGATGATGGGCCACTTACTTCTTTCCTAATTATACTATGCGAGCATATGTTTGTCTGCAAAATTCTAAAGTAAAATATAAGCATCAATTACTCTACTTGTAATTGTTAGTATAACAAATTGGTTAATAGTGATGGTGTGTGCAAGGTGAATCTAATGCACATACGAAGTGTTTAAATTGAAATCATGTGTGAAATCTATGTTATATTATTATAATGTGCAGTTAAATATATTTCTATAAACGGTTAATAAAATACAATATTGCCAATTTTAAAAAAAAATCAATTTGATAGATCATAAGAATATTGTCTCCATTTATAAAGTGAAGCATTTCAAGGCATTTTTTAAATTTACTTATTCTTAGCAACAATTTTTTATTTCTTCAAAAGACTATATAAATCCCAAACTAAAAGTGATCCCTACTGTAACAAGGAATGTATTATATTTTTGTTCATATATATCATATACCAATCATTTCAATCACTTAAATCCAATGTCGATTATTTAAGTCTACTCATTTGTATAATAATTTGCAAGGTTGTTGAACTAATGTAATGCCTCTGGTAACTTTAATTACAACTTTAACTTTTTCGTTGAAAAAATAATGGAAATCATATAAATAAATAAATAAGTAGAGACAAATTACATGTGATGAAATAATATTTTATTTCTATTTAAAAAAAATGAAATGAGGAATTATGCTAAAATATTTGTAGCATCTATGATGAAGTGACTCGAAAACTCTATGACTTAAGTTGAATTCCTTGAATAATTTAAGACTATGCATCATGATTGGTCATTTAGAATGTAACCATTCATGTGTTATGTTTAAAACTATATATGATCACATAATTTAAGTACAAGGAAAATGTATTATGTTAACAATGAAAAAATATATATCAAATAAATATATATTTTGGAATAATGTGACAAAGCACTTGGGGAAGTTGGAAATTCCTTTTCTAATTAGAGGACAATAGAAAAAATTATGTACTTTCAAAGAAGATGTGATATAACAAAAAGAAAACAACCCCAAAGGAAGGGGAGTTTCACTTTTTTTTATTACTTTCTAAAAGGTGAGGGGCTCAAGAGAGATGCAATCAAACCACTGAGGAATTGTTGGAGAGATTTTTGGAAGGTTAATGGCAAGAGATAAATTCCATTGAACCGATATAACTCTCATTATTCTTACATCACCTTTTGAGAAAAATACAATGATTGTATAGCCACCAGTGGGAGATAAATATTGGTGTAGTCCCCTACTAATGTAGAGAGGCATTTGGGGTTGAACCTATGAACTTGTGACCTGAGAAGGTGTTGTTTTCTAACTGGAAAAGGAATTTGGCTCGAGGAAAATTGGATCTTCATCCAATTTATGGTTGGGAGGCCCAAGGGGATTAACCTGTGTTTTTATAAACTCAGGTAATAGAAAGAATTTACATTGAATTTGAAGTTTTCCTTAAAAAGAAAATAAAAGAATGCAGGATTTGTACAGATTTAGGTTTTCTTGAATATGTTCTTAATTTTTTATGTAGGAATTGCTAGCTAAAGGAGGAAGGTGTCAGTAAAAGAAACAAAGAGAAACATTGAGTTAGAATAACTTGTGTATAAATAGCTAAGGAGAAACAATGTGCTACCTACACTACTACAAAATGGCTAATTATTTACTAAAAAAATGACTAAAATTTGCATATAAATGACCATATTTCAGTCGGCGACCAGTAGTAGCTAATTTATAGTATCTTATAATGCAACCAACTTTTACTCATTTCAAGTTTAGTCATTAATTGGTTGTCTCAATTTTATCTTGTATTAGTATATTTAGTCATAAATTTAGTCATTAATTGCTACAATTAATGACCAAATATACAACAAAATATATTACTATATGATCACCCGAGAAAAAAAATTAATGACCAAAGAAATATGACCAAAATGTTAGTCATGCTATAAGATACTATAAATTAGCTACTAATAGTCATACATATGCAAATTTTAGTCCTCATTTGAGCCAATTAATGACCAGATAAATATGACTAAATTTTGGTCATGTTATAAGATACTATAAATTAGCTACTAATAGTCGTATATATGAAAAATTTAGTCGTCGTTTTTAATCACATATTTATCATTTATAGTAGTTATTTATCTTTTTTTTGGTAGTTTCATATTCATTATATAGAATACTAATTTATTAGTTTATATTCATTTCATTTACTTTCCTTAATAATCATTATAAATGACTAATTTAGTTGTATATTCATTTTATGTGTGTTCATCATTAATCAATATAACCTACTAATTTAGTAGTTTTAGATTGATTTTATGTGTTAATTATTAATCAACAAATTAATTAGTATGATTTTGCAATTAAATTTAAAAAATGTCATACAATGTGCATGTTCATATAATATGAAAACACAAAGTTGCATATGTTAATTACAATACTAAACAATATCAAGTGCAACTATAAATAATTTCAACCACATCAATTATATTATATGAAATGCTAAAGTGTTACAACATGAGTTTCCAACTTAATATTTTTTTGACTACAATTTACACATGAAATGATGTTTCATCACTTCAAAACATTATCATTGTGTTGCCAAGGCATTGCAGGTGAATTCACCAACTCTCAATACTTGACCATCAGTCTCCATGTCTGTGTCTTATGTGGGATATTGAATCTAAGGGTATCACTAGACTGACTCTCTTATCTCTACCTTTTTGCATTTGTCGCTCCATTGTTATTGCTCTCAACCTCTTTCTTCAATTCCTGCTTCTTACCATCAATATTGAGTTCCTTTTATGAAAACAAAAGAATATGCAATGCAGTGTAAGATGTTAAATACAATGAACACTAGAATATAAACTAAAGTAGATTATAAATCTAGTTTGTATGACATATACTTCAACATCAACAATGTCAAAGCCCTTTTTCCCAATACAAGCAAGAAACTCGAACAAGTTTGCCTTAGTTGGGCGATAGTGGCCACTTTAATGTTGCTAGTTGACCTGTATAAACAAAGAAAATAAAATGTCACCATATAAAATAACACCTTAGTAACTTAGTATTCAACCTTCAAGGAATGCATAGGAACAATCATACCAACTAAGTTACATGCTAAAAAGCTTAAGTTATAGATAACTTGTGAAAACAAATAAGGTGTGATGTTTAATTCTTGTCATTTTATTCACAACAACATTTCATTTTCTAATGCATGAACTTGGTCAAGTATATAAAGAACATGTGCTCAAATAACAACATGAAAGTAAACTTTTTTATAGTCATGAATTTTTTTAAACACAAAATAGCTATAAGGATTCCAATCAATATCATGTAATACTAATTTCATCTTCAAGATTTGGTTGTTTAAATGGACATGATACAAAGTATTTTCTATTTCATAGTTAAAGGAAAAAACTGAATCAAAATAAACATTCAAAATACAATCAAACAATAAAGAGAGGATATTATAGAAAGGAGATTGCAATTATAAAAAATCTGTTTACTAGTCCACTGATGTCTTGTCTGGCATTCCTAAAACATTTGCTTTCCTAAAATAACCATGAGGTGAAATAATCACAACATTAAAAACCATAGAAATCCATACTAGAAACATTTCCAAAGTCAATGTCTCAAGTACCTGAAGGATCTCTAACAACAAATGAATCATATCCAAGTCATGATCTATATTGTCTCCCCATCCTTTTTCCAATCATATTTCCTGTAACTTGCCCACAACAAAGTTAAGTAACAACCAAACGAAGGCATTAACATTTGTTTTATCTTTTATATCTATAAAAAATTAATTTTATTTGTTTCAAGAACATATTAATGCATATTTAAAGTCTTCCTAATATCTGAGAAGGTATCAATCAAGCATGACATCAGAAAAATCGACCTTAATGAGGTCCTCAAACAATTTCTACAATATCAATATTTTTCTTGCTATGATATCTTAGGTAGAAAAAAGAGCATATTTGCAAAAGAAAAATCTATATATTGCTTATGTTCAAACTCTATATATGGTGTATTCTTATAAAACTTTTTAAGATGTTCCTCCTCCTTTACAAAATTGAATTGTAGCTTGGTTAAACTCTATATCATTTCATTCGGCATTAATTTCAGCAAGATAAATGTCACACATTATTCTTTCCTATTTGTCAACACGCTACATATGATAAACTGAAAGTCACATAAAACCAAGAACAAACCCTTTTCTAACTAGAACAAACAAACAAACAATGCCTATAATAAAACTTCATTCTAATATCAGTAGATGAAAAGAGAGTGGAACATTTTCCCTGCTTGGCTTGGCTTGTTTTTGTTCTGAAAGTGTTTGAGCTTCAGAAACCAACAAATGTGAAAAAAATTATGTTGACCTTTTGTAGAATTCTTCAAAATTATGTGAATGATGCCATTTTCAGATGTGGTAAATATCATAATAAGAAATGGCGACATTGGATGAAGAGATTAAATATAAAAACTTGTGGACATGGCATGTATTTTAATAATTTCATTACAATGACTACCATGGGCCTCCATAGGTTACAGGTCCTCAGTATGTTAGTCTTGATGATGAATGAGATATGGAAACAATAAGTATGGGTGGTCCTAGTTTGTATAGTGGATATATTTTGTCATCTTAATGAACCTTGGTTCTGACATGGTAAACCTAGATCTGGTCCTCACCTAGTTTCATTCCATCATACTTTTTCAAGACTCAAGAGGACACAATGGTCCTTCAACTTATAATAGGGTTTATTTTGAGGCTATAGATAAAAATTATCCAAATCAAATGGATTTTTGGGCTCCAAGGGATGTGGATCATTTATATGATAACAATCATATGTTTTTTTTCCCATGATTCAAATGTAGGGATACATTTTGCAGATTTTACTTGTCCACCAGGGATTTGTCTAACATTCCTAAAACATTTTCTTGCCCAAAATAACCATGAAGTGAAATAATCACAACATTAAAAACCATAGGAATCCCTACTAGAAACATTTCCAAAGTCTATGGCTCAAATACCTCAACTCCTCTTGTATTGGCAAACCATATAATGTAAAAAGTGAACTGCCATAAGCTATTTTGTATAGCAAATCCTTCATAGTTTAATTTGGAGGTAGCTCTTACACAGTTGGGAATTAAGATGAAGAATATCCAGATACTAGAGAATAAGGAAACAAATTCGATCAAAGATCTATTTCCAAGAGGGATGGCACATCTAAAATGTATCCTCGAGATACCCAAATCAGTGGAGATGAGGAAAGTTTGAATGGATGAGGATGAATCCCAAAAATGACATATCTGAGAAAAAATACTCTTTCTCAAGAGACTCAAAGGGCAATCCACTGGCCGGTGTGGGGGTAAATGTGCTTGATCCTTGTGGGGCAATAGAAATAGTTGTGGGTGGGTTCTAGTGAGGCATCAAATAATTGATCAATTGGTCATCATAGGATATTATTCTCTTATTATGAGATACATGCCAAATTTATCTAGTCTAGTGGTTCTTATTCATGCAAGAATAATCTCAAGAATCAAATGATAAGAAAAAAAGGTTTTGATTTCATTGATTACTACCATGTGCAAAGAGGACTAAACCAGAAGGTAGATCACTCAACGAATGCAACATCTTTCCTACAAGCCATAAAACTAGTTATAAATGGAAGGAACATCGCTCCTCATTGCCCTTATAGCATGAGCTCTAATTATGATTTATTCAAAGTTTTATGTGCAAGATAGAAAATCAATATCACAGTTCATATGTCAAGACAAGAAGAGGCCTACAAGCTTGTGGCAAGGATGGGCATCAATATTCCTGTATACAAAAGGGTGTGACCATCAAATACTAGTGATGATTGTTTTTAACATGCCAGTTAGCTCCATAACAACAAATGTAGATGGAATTGACCTATTGAATGGGTTTTTGTATTTTCATTTGTAAACATTCTGCAACTCTTCCTACTGGATAGTATATGGAAGGAAGTATGTCAGATCCTTTTCCTTCCTTCTCTAGGGATTAGTGTGAGACATCAAGAAAGTATATTCACAGGGCAATGAGCACTCTATATTTTAATGGATGGAAGATAAATCATAAGTAATAAGGAAACTCATTGAGATCCACTCCTCCAACTTCAGAATGCCAAGACAATTGATCTTACAAGAGGAGACTCAATGCTCAGTACACCAAGATGTTAGAAATAGTAAACTTACAACAAAAATCAAAATTCTCAACTATAGACAAATTGCGCAAGGACTTATTGTTCAATTCAACCATGAAGAAATATCTGCTACAGGATTTTTATGACAAAACCTTTTGCCTTAGTGCAAAGCATTTCACAGTTTAATTTCCATGACCTTCGGTCTAGGTTAGAGTCTTAAAATCAATGATGCTACCAAACCAATAATCTAAACCATAAACTACTTTGCACAATGGAAATATAAAGCAGTAAATCACATATGCATAGAACATAGACAACTTTTTAATTTTTCAACCCAACTTTGTTATATTAACAACATATAATACAACAGTTTAGGGCTCTTGTACCAGGGATAATGGACCTCATACATCCACTAGTACAAAACAAGATACTATCGCCATCTAGCTGTCACATTCTCCCTTAGCTCCTCTCGGTCGTACCCTGTACCTACCTGGTCCTTCGGCTCCCAATCTACATCTCCTGCCTCTCTCAATGCTCCAAGTCCATCTGACCACTGAACCTCGACTATCCAATCTTCTCTCTAGCTGTGCCTTCGTCCATCAAGGCCACAAAACATCGAGATTCCTGTCGAGTTGTTCACAACTCCACTTGTGAACAAATCTCAGCTGCCCATTGTTGCTCCTCAGCTACTCAGTGACTTAAACCCACTATGGTCTTCCTGCATTGCATCGATGAAGACGAACATAGGGCATGGAGGGATACCACCTATCACTGTAAGATGTCCATCTCCCACAATGAACACATGATAGGAGCACATCCCATCATCTGCTGTAGAAGTCCTTCTCCACACACAAGTCTCGGGCTCCACAATTGCTCCTTTGGTTCGTCAATCCTTGAGCTCTACAACTATCTCTCTCACAACTACCTTTTTCCATCAAGGTGTTTCTCACCGAGGTCTAACTTCAACACTATCACATTGTCCTCTGACAGAACATAAGTGTCCAATCTCTTCCACACTTGGTCTTCTCTCAACTACCCTCCAATAGTCCACGAGAGACGAAGTCCATGTTGTAGCATCTACTCCTAGTTAGGGAATCCCCACACTTGGGAGACCCTTACACATGTCTTCCCATAGACTCCACCAATCTGCCATGTTTCCTCACTTAGGACACCATTAATCCATCGTACATGAGTCGATCTGCAACATACCTTGTTGTTGTCCTCTTGCCTCTTGATCTAATGTGATTTTTGTCACCTTGGCTACTTGGTAGGACTCCCAATAGTCCATGTGGGATCCACC
The DNA here is from genome assembly GCA_031772625.1 of Pinus tabuliformis. Lineage (NCBI taxonomy): Eukaryota > Viridiplantae > Streptophyta > Pinopsida > Pinales > Pinaceae > Pinus > Pinus tabuliformis. The sequence goes on from CM062816.1 coordinate 1,002,384,711, forward strand.
AAACAACTCCTGAGGGCTTCTAAAATAGGCACATCAAATAGATCCTTGCAAGAGTCAACCCTTGAACCAATATGCCTCTTAGCACATTGTTGTTCACCACATTGCGCTATGTATGTGGGATCTATCACTAGGGCATATGATCAATAGATCTACCCCCTCTCCTTGGCTCCCACAGTTGCCTTACCCTGATCCAAATCTGGTCAACACCTTTGACTGACAAACCTCCTCAAAAAATTTTGTCCCTTGTTTGTACTTGCTGTCTACTACAATTCTGGTTAGGGCATACCATGCAGCCCTTCATCCTCCACGCAGTTAGCAAGATAAGCCCTCAAGGGTTGTGGCTTGCCTTGGAGAGGCACATCCCATGCCATGCTATCCATTTTAGGCTTTTTTCTCCTTAACGTTTCCCTAAAGACACCTCCAACTACTTGCTAAGAACTGCGGCCTAGCACAACATCTTGATGTAGTTGCAGCCTTCCTACCCAGCAAAATCGGCCCTTGAAAAGACCTTAGAACACACCCAAGACAACCCTAAAACAACCTTGTTGTCACCTACAACAAACGGTCCCCACACAGAACTCCATGCTGCTCCTTAGGCTCCTCTACACTGTCCTTTTGGGCCCTTTCTAGCTGCGGCTTAACCTCCTCTAATTTCAGAGCTCTTCTTGAGATGTATTTTCCACAATGGATGCTCCAAATGAGACCTCACATATCCTATATATAGCCTTTCAAGGTCTACACAAAAAAACTTGAACAAACATGTCTAATTGTGATTTACTTCAAGTCGACCTACTTGAAAAATCCATAATTACCATGTCAACTTCAAAATTCATTTTCTCCAAAATGACAACTCAGATTCAGATGATTTTCAATGCATTGGAATTGTCTTTTCGAGCACTATCATACTCATCAATCACATTCCATGAAATCATCATGGTTTTGTCCTAAAACATGATGGGTGAAAAAACCCCCAAGCTTGGTCCTCAAGCCCACGAGACCATTTGTGGCACTTTGACCTCCAACCCTCGAATGTTAGGGCTTGGAGTACCTCCAAAGCTACACAAAAATCAACATTCATGAGGGGCTAAGAAAATGTAACATGGGAATATTACCACTATCACATAAGTAACCAGTTCCTCTTTTTAGTGAAATATAAATCCAACACAAGGGAGGATTCCCTTGTAGCCTCAAGGAATCCTTAGGCAAGACAAAATCAAATCTAGGACCTTCTATACTAACTACTTATTACTACAACTTAGACCTAACATTCAAGGTAAGAAATAAAATGTTTTTTGAGGGGATTTTGTAGATTTTAACATATAGACATTTTAAGACCAGTTTGGGATGTTTATCAAGTTAGCATAAATGAAAGCGTAAACCACAAACACTACAAATGAAGAAAAAGTTATGGTTGTTGTGAAAATTGCAATTAAGATATTATATTTCATAACACAATTTATTACAAAAGCAAATAAATTAGCCCTTGAACTTGAATCCTAATGAAAACTAGGGCTGGAAAGAAAAATTATACTATATTTTAATTAACATACAAATTATGAAATTAAAAGGGCATATAAATGCCCTAAAATGGAAATTGTCCAGCCCTGCAAAGGCTGTAAAGTAAATAAGCAATACAAGATATGATGAAGGAGTCTATTTTCAACCATACAAATTCTCAAGTATCATAGCAGTATTAGATAATTCAGAAAATATTATGGGTCAATTATTAGAGATGCTGTAAGTTATTTTCAACTCAAATCAAGTTAGCGCAAATTACATGCATGAAGAGATAGATCTCCGACTTGGTTTTGGATATTGTGGTCTGCCTTCTGCAAGATGAATTGTTAAGGGCAGCAACATGGCTTTATGAAGCAACATAATACCAATACTACTTGAACTAGATGATCGAAAATGAAGGTCCACTTAGCGGGATAATGTAGGACATGAATGAATTTAGTTGGGATAATAAGTATGAAGGGACATAGGTGCTTGCATCTAAAGCCATAATGCAATATCAATAAATAAACCAATTTTATAATGGTTGTTTATCTAGTTATAAGTAGTATTTTCCATAATCTTACATTCCAGGATTCATACCAATGGCCAGATTGGGCTGCTCATCAACTCAATTAGTTTGGATCGAAATTGAATGGACAATTAGCATTGTCTCTAGTCTTTGTCATCATCTTCATCATGAGAGAAACCAACATCTTCATCATGGGCTTCCTAAATTTCAGAAATGGACTTGTCGAGAAATAATTAGAATATTTTCAAGGAAGTTTTGGAAGTATTCATTTAGCAACAACGACTACCTGAATTTGGAGAAATTATCATCAATTAATGAGGAATCAACATTGAAGTTCATTCCACCTTTGCAGAAATAGAAGAATAACTAGTAATATTGGTACATCTTCATGGAATTAACAAAGTCGTGGAAGTTTTGAGATATTTCAATTACTTAAAAGTGAAGAGGAAAGGAATATCCATGTACTAAAATCCCAACCAATGAAAAAACCCTCATTTTGTAGATTTGTTAGTGGTCAACTATGTAGGGTTAGTTTCAAACTTATGAATTTTTCATGGCCCATTCAAAGTTGTTTGAGATAGGAGGCACAAGAGTATAGTCGTTCACACCACAGCGTTGAATATATTGTCAAATACTTCACATTCATTAATGAGAATGGGTAGAATTTTTTTTTTATTATTATTATTTATAATCGTGATAAAAATGGTAATACTTCTTTCATTTATTTTATTTCTCAAAAAAAAAATTCAAAATATATGCTTGGAAATGGAGTTTTTGAAGCCCTTGTTAAGGGAAACATAAGAGTTTGAGTCATGGCATGAATGTCTGCATTCCTACACAGTGTGCCCCACATGACAAAGGTTTATATGGACCCTATAACATGGATTTTGGTAGACCTTTGGAATTTGACATGCTAAGGGGCTTTCATGGGGATGTTCAGACATATTGGGCACACATACAATGTGACGAGTCGAGACTAGGGCTTGGGTGCACACACCATGTAACAAATTGAAAAAGGGTTTTGGATGCAGATGTCATATGGTGTATCAATATTAGTTTTAGGCCCATTCATTGTGTGACAGACCTATATAAGACTCATCAACACAAATTGTGTGGTAGGAAAAGGAATGGCCATGATCGAGTAACCAACATGTTCTTAGACAAATGGTTAGAACAACTATGGACTAGGTGGATGAGTGCACTTGATACATGATGAAGAAATTGATATATATAATGAGAAATGGGATAACATTAGGTGTATGATGTTCCAACGGGGTCATATGGAGGTTGATTAGATAGGTTATGCATATTGTCTGGTTTTTGTGCAGAGCACATGATGTTGGTGGATGGTAGGATGACTTATATGACAAACCAAGGGGTATTGCAATGAAGCAAGTGACACATAATTTGACATCAATTTGAAAAGATATTTATCTGTCGACATGATATGTGTGGGAGGCTACACAGGACAACTCACTAAGTTGTGGACATGATGCATGTTTCCTTTGAAATCAAAACCTCTTGGCAAAAAAATACTCATGGGAAGACAAGTTAGCATGATTGGTTGAAAAAAATGAGATATGACCCATATTAAGTGAGAAGGAACCTTCAACTTCAATGGAGATAGTTTTGGTCCAACAATTCTCATAGGAAGTGTTTGAAGCATTGAAAACATTGGAGGGTGTTTTGCATAACGATGAGGCTGAATAACCTTGGAAAAACGAGGATGTGCCATGGGTTTGCTTCATAGATGAAACGACTTGAAATGGATTGTTAAAAATTTAGAACAATGGATTAGTCTTTGGTGTTACAAATGGCTCTCATAGAGGTAGGTTGGTTTTGGTCAAATCCATTCTAGAAACTATCCTTATTTTTTAACACTCTTTCCTTGATCTCAAAGAGTGTGGTAGAAAAAATATCAGAAATTATTGTAACAATTTCCTATAGAAAGGGTGCTTAAACTGTAAGAGGTATCATTGGGATGGCTAGGAAAAGATAACAAAACCTAAGGCTAGGGGAGATTGGGTATTAAAGGATATTTTACCCTTTGGGTGTTCATTAATGCCTAAAAGACTTTGGAAAAAATTCTTGTGCAAAATTATATTGCTCTTGGTTCAATTATTGACTCAATCCACTAGGAGCTAAAATGGTTTTAGGGAGTTTCTAATCATTGGAAATATTTTTCATTAGTGTTCCCTCTTGTGAAGAGACTTATAGCCTAGAGGGTTGGGAATGGTTCAAAATTACCTTGGGAAAATATACTATTATGTGTTATAGTCAATACATACTTTTGTTAGATAACCTAATTTGTAACCTACATGAATCCATTTATTTCATGTTAAGTCAAATCAACAAACTAATTTGTACAAGTTGATATTCATAAGGGTGGCTCTTTTCTAAATATCATGCTTGATTGGGAATTTTATTCCTACTTTGCATACATTTATATGTGAGTCAGAAATGGATCGGCTTATATTAACACAAGACTACGATTCTTTAATCTAGAGTTTGAATGAAGTTGGAGGGGTTTTCATAATAGAGTTAGGATATAAATAATCTTTAAATTTAGAAGTAAATTCTAAGTGGAGTTGGCCCAATATTTAGAAGACAATTGCACCAGATAAAACAAAAGTATTGATGTGGCATACTCTTATGGGTAAAATCCTTACTTGCAGTTAATTTCTTAAAGTGGAAATAAGGCTTTGGAATATGTCTCCTTTATAGATATAGAGAGGAAACTAGTAAGGACATATTTCTCCATTGTTTTTACTCCATTCAAGCCTTAGTAAAATCTGCGCTAAATTGTTTTTGTCTATTAGTTGTCTATATCTAAAATCCATAGTTTTATTATAAATAATCTCAGAAAAGAATGTTCATCTTCCTATGGAGAAATGGTAAAATAGTAAGAAATGTATTCACCTAGCCTGTTGGGACTCCCTCTCTAAACAAAAAGTCTTGGTGGGTGGGGTTTTAAAAATCTACATTGGTTTGGTAAATCTTTGGCCCTAATAATTATGTGGAGAGGCCTATTTGGTGTGGGACTTTGGGGGCAATTTTTGAAGGAAAAGCATATAAAAACAATGTTGGTGATGGAAGTTCTTATAGGAGAAGCAAACAAACTTGTCAAGATTGGATCCATTGTTAGGAAGGCCCTTATTGACTCTCTCCCATTCCTTTTTAACTGGCTTTCTTGGAAAGTTGTGAATGGTAAGAAAGTGATATTAGGAAAGGACCCTTTTATAGGTGGTTCTTGTGTCTTCAAATTATCTTCTGATATGATCCAATGCCTAAATAAAAAATGCCTCTTCTGCCTCCATAATGCTAAAGAATGTCCTTTTCTCTATCTTCTAAGAACCACTGGTTGAGTCATGCTAAGTTGGGATTGGATGGTTCTTTGGTAGTGTTGTGGCCACAACCACTACCCTATTAAAACCTGCCTTGATAGCAATTTTGAATGGGTCCCCTAAAAAAATGACCTTTCACCTCTCTGAATTATTTGTTTTGTCCCAGAGACTTTAACTCGTTTCCAAGTCAAATCTTCAATGCCTAATTGTTAAGGCCCCCTTAATAAATCCCTGTTGCGCGATTCATCTATAACCCTCTCTAAGCCACTCATTCATACCCTCCATCGGGAACTGTCCTACCCTCAAAAACCTTCTATCATGCCTTATTTCCACTAGGACTCTTTATAATGGAAATGCTTCACAAGCATGCATAAATCACCCCTTTTCTGCCTATCACAATCAATTCAACACATATCATAAGGCACCGGACCCAACGACATTATTAACCACGTTATATATATTTTGGGTTCGAAGCCCCATTGCATATTGCAATCGGTAGGATTCCTAGGTGCGCATGGCTTCTGGACCTGATGGCATTATTAACCGCAGTGTATATATATCGGGTCCGAACCCCCATCACATATCGCAATCAACAAGGTCTGGGGCCTTTATATAAGACACACTGCTACCACCCAGACCCGATGATGCCTATAGACTAGGATGCATATTATTTCACGTCCGGTTGTACCGCCAGACGTGGGTTTTCTCGTATATTAATATGTTTTTTAAAAAGGATTGAGGTTGGGGTTTTTCGAAGGAAAGTCTAACATTGTGGACCCGCCGACAGTATTAACATATATATATATCTATATATATATATATATATATATATATATATATATATATATATATATATATATATATATATATATACACATTGGGTCCGGATCCCTATCGCGTATCACAATTTGCGAGTTTCGGGGCTTATATATAAGGCACACGACTATATACGGACCTGTTGATCACTATCAATTCGGGTGCATATAATTTCAAGTCCGGTTGTACGGCCGGACGCGGGTTTTCCCGTATATTCCTTTGTATTGCAATAATACGTTATGGATGGGGTTTTCAAAAGGGAAAGCTTATGTTGCGGATCCAAAGGGATTATTAAACGCGGCTCATATGCATTTCGGGTCCACCTCCCCAATCACTTATCACAATCAGTAGAGTTTATTGTTTATACATAAAGCGATTTGCGATATGGTGGACCCGTCGATAATTATAGGCTCGGGTATATAAGGTTTGAAGTCTTGCTGTACGGCTCGGCCATGGGGCTTTCCATGTTTTCCTGTGTCAATTCCCTCCACCATTGATCTACCCTTCGTTGATCCAACGATCCACGTAGATTTCGAGTGAACAAGTAGCTCGAGGAATACCGGCCCGAAAATCGGTATTCTCTTTCCTCCTAGCTACTACGTGTCACTTGAAGAGTGGAATCAAGAGCCTTCCTCACAATACCAGTTACCACTTAGACCCCTTTCGAAATGCCATCCGGTTCAGCGTTATGCAATGATTTTCAGCATAAATCAGATTTTCGCTTGTGGGACTTAATCAATGCATGGGTTAAAAACCACGGGGCGATTCTTTCACGCTTGTTCCTTTTGATGTTATAAGTGCTTCATGAAGGCAAGATTTGTGTTTTTTAAGCATTTTATCATAATTGCATAAGTATGACTGATGTTGGTTATCTCTGTAGGTGAGGACCGAGAGAAGGCAGGCTAGGAGTAGAAAAAAAATGCATGAGCAGATCTGGAGAGTCCATATATGTTGATATGCCATTTAAAGAGGCAGCCTTAGGCATTTTGGTCGACTTCCACGCATTGCCTGTATATTTTGAAAGTGAGCTTGCCCCAGGTTTCATCATGAAGAGATGACACACAGTCGTCCTCTTCTAATCAACATCTATTCATTTCTTGAGGAAATGAAGCGCTCCAGTGACAGGACATGCCTTCTACGTGTCGGCAGTGACACCGATTGTTCTACACCTGTGTATTCTGATCTGTATATTGAAAAGAATATGGGAAAGGCTGAAGGGGAAGACCAAGAGTCATTTCCAGTGGATATAAGTATTACCTCCGGATAGAAGTGCAACGCTTTTTTTGGAGAGAACAGCTTTGATTTATTGTGAATAAAGAAATCTGTTTGGTTCAAGAAGGAGCCTGTGTTTCAGATTTATTCTCCTTTTTTCTCATATGTTTAGAATCAGTGTGTTGTTGCTGGCATAAAGATAAATGTGATTTTCTTTGTGCTTATTGATAACTAGCAATTCATGGCTATTCCTGGTTATTTCAATATCATTCAATAGCATTGTTAGTTCATGAAAGGTTACTGATTCAAGACTTTGTTAAACATCAGTCGCAAGTGTTATTTGTAAGGAAAGGAATGAATATTTCTATATAAGTAATGGGATTGCAATTAGGATTTAATACAACCTTGTTCTTATTGAACCGGTAATTGATTCATTTGAACTTGGAATCTATATGTGATGTTTAACCTCTTTTGTTATGCTCCTGCAGGATAGATTAGGATAGGTAAGACTAGATTAGAGTAGTTAACAGTAGTATAGATAGGATTTGATGGATATAGGTTAGTTGTTTCTTTTGTTGATTTAATTGAATTCTTCCTCCAGGAAGCAATCTTTTAACACCTTTAACAATTTACGGGGTCCTTTAAAACTCGTTGGAACTAGCCACTCCAAACAAAAATAGATCTAATTGGGATCTGTGGTCAGGTTAGTTCCCCTTGTTGGTATAGTGAAAATTCACCATGTCAACAAATTGGCGCTAGAAGGAGGGCATGAACCGCCATCCACAAATTTTTATGATTTCATCTATAAATGTCATGGATTCGAAAAGATTAATGCATGGATGGTAAAGGTCGAAACGATACCTTCTCCCATTTGGAAAAGCCTTATTTCGAAGAAGAGACATTGTGGGAGTATCCTATCACTCAAGAACAACTAGTCAGAATACTTACTCGCACTTACGCTCGTTCCCTCTCTCAGCTCCCCATCTTTCTCTCCTTACCTCTAACAACTAAAAGAAAGCCAAGGATCTGCTCCATAAATGAAGAGACATCTGCAGCCTCGTCTCTTGAAGATATCTTTCTTGAATCCTTGCAAAGTATTGACACTCCCTATGAAGAAATTCTCGAAGATCCACTCTCTGAAGGTAATTATTAGCCCGAATTGGGAAAGCCTAATAAATAACGCCTCAAAGAAACCTTCAACCAAAACATATCTATCCACGATATGGCTAACATTCCTCTCCCAGGTGGGAACCAACTTCAACCGGGTGGGAACTAACTCCCACCTCCTCCAGGAGCACTTCCTCCCTGGCTCACTCAGGACGCTGTAGCGGTACCTGGGCAGCAGCATTCCTTACCCAAGAATGCAAAAGGATTACTGCCTAAATTCTACCCTAGGAAAGTAGACACCATTGATAACCATATTCACTCTTTCTTCTTGGTCGTGCACATGTTTGGGGTAGCGAATGAGGATATAGTATGTCGCCTATTCCCTTTTACCTTGATTGGTGCAACTTTCACATGGTACTTTAGCTTCATAATTGGATCGATCACCTCATGGGATGCCTTTCAATAGGCCTTTTTAGACAAGTATGGCGATGAAAAAACCCCTACGACCTTAGTTTTAGAACTATCCCATTTGAAAACAGAAACAAAGAAAAGGTAAAGGATTTTAACATCCTGTTCAACACCTTATTCAACAGAATCCCAACTAACTCTATACCTACTGAAGAGGTTCTCATGGAATTCTACATCACTACTCTCCCTGTCCCTACTACTATGTGGGTCAAAAGGAGTAATACACAAACCTTACAAGGTTCTATCGATGAAGCAGTAAAAGTCGAGAATGAAATGCTCAGTCTCACAACATGCCATCATACAACTGGAGAAAAGAAAGCCTCTCAAGAATCCAAGAAGAATAATGGGAGTCATAAAAAAGGCGCTGAAACCAAAGAAAAGGATACCATAGATGTGGAAGGTTTGCATTGGATCATTAAGAAGTTGACAAACATACTCATCGATATGAAAAGGAATTCTGGAGAGAGTACAAGCGGGAGTGGAGGAGGGTATAACAACATAAAACCTTTCAAACATTTCTATTGTAAGAAGACAGAAGGTGGTCATGGTCCACTTGCACTACCTGATCCACCCAATGAAGGGAATTTAAATACAAAAGAGCTGGCTCTTATCAGATCACTCCTTAACCAAGAAGAACCTATAGTGGAGCTAGAGCTAGAACAAGAAGATGGGGAAGAATACCAAGTAGAAGATCCCTTGGAAGAAGAATCTCAAATTAATATACCGTGGGATTTCTATACAAATGAGAACGATGATGACCAAGGAGATAGTATGGCAGAAATGCAAACTAATGAAATCCATACACGAAGTAAAGGGCCACTTCTCGCCATGATGAAGCTGGTAGACTAGACAAAGAAAGATGTTCGCCCTTTGAAGCCATCTGCTACCAAAGTTCCTATAGTGAAGGGTAGGCCTAGTGCTGAGTCTAAGAGTACTCTAGTTGTGAACTATCCACAGGAAGATAATGCATCTCCGACTGTAATGAAGGCGACTGAGAATGGTAAACCCCCACTTAAGAATGGAAAAACTGGTATGTTTAGTCTGTCCTATCTTCTTTATAACATTGATTACAATATTGTGGATGATCTTAAGAAATCTAGGGCTAATATCACATACCTTGATTTGCTAAAACTAACGTAGCAAAGAGATCTGCTCTTAAAAGCTATGAATGAATGAAATTTAAAACCTCCCACCATTCCGAGCAGACAAACCCAGAAGTTTGTCTCCAGACCTGTTCGTACTCCCAGTACAGCCCAAAAGCCAGCAGCCATGGAAGCCACCCTATCAAAAATGAATCGAAACCCCCAAGATGTCAATGTAGCCATGATAGGAAGGAAATCAAAATCCATGACTGCTCCTTTCCTAATCACATTTGAAATCTTGAACATGAACATACACAATTGCTTGGAAGACTCAGGTGCCTCGTCCACTATGATGCCTTACGTTGTTTCAAAAAGACTTCATGCGATACCTAAGAAAATCGGAACTCGAATCATGCAATTAGACATGAAAAATGTGAAGTAATTGAGAAATTGAAATATGTATTGATTCGGATGACTACTAAACCATAATACACACAAGTCATTGATATAGTGGTAGTCGATATACCTGAGGCTTATTGAATGCTGCTTAGTAGGGATTGGTCAGCGAAACCGAATGGATATTTCTCAACTGATTGGTCCCATCTCTTGCTGCCTCAGAAGGGGAAGGGTGATATGCTAAGAGTTGATCATGAAAGATACATGAAGTATGTAGTGATAGAGCTAAATGGTTCCAATGAACCTATAATGTTTACCAAATCTATCAATGAGAATTATAGTTTCAATGTTTGTGCCACAGAAGCCCGTTTTGGAGAATTCCATGTAGAAAAAAGTGAAGGAACTGTAATAAACACATAGTTGGAAGCTCTCCCTTGTAATCCAACTGATGAACCACCTTGTAATATAGTAGATGATAGAACTAGTTTCGTAAGAAGCAATTCAATTGATGTAACACTTGACTGTATATTTTGGACACTCTATTTTGATGGCTCTAAATGCCTTGAAGGTGCAAGTGCTGGCAGCATTCTGGTTGATCAACAAGGGAACCAACATCTGATGGCCAGCAAGTTCAAGTTCACATGCACCAAAAACACGGCAAAATACAAAGGCTTGCTGCAAGGCATGAAAACGACCATTGATATGAAGTAAAAAATCTTAAAGTTTTTGGTGACTCACAGATAATTGTGGACCAGGTAACGAAGAGGATACACTGCAATTCGCCACACTTGGTAAGGTACCAACATGAGGTATGGAACTTAATTGACAATTTTGATTCTTTTAATATCACATACATACCTCGAGGACAAAACCAAGATGCCTATCTGATGGCTGCAAATATTTTTCCTTATTTTTGATTAAATGATAATAAATTTTATGTTGAATTGATTTTCAGACCATCTGTGCCTGATAATGTCTCAAATTGGTAGGTGTTCGAAGATGATGAGAAAATCCTTGAGTTCTTGCACTGTGAAAAAAATTTAAAAAATGCAATCATTGATCAAAAGGAGTGCGACCGACTTATGAATGAGAGGGAAGATGAGGAAAAGGATCAATCCAATATGATCCCCAAGTCAGTTGTCAAGATGGAGCACTTGTATGACCTGCATGGTAAATTAAAAAATCCAACTAATTGCAAAACACATAGCTCATCCATGAAGTATGAATCAGTCAACCTTGGAACCAAAGAAGACCCAAAAACTGTTAATTTGGGCTTGGGATGCTTTCCACAAGAAAAGGCTGCATTTGTCAAGCTATTTAAAGAATAGAATGACGCCTTTGCATGGACATATGGGGACCTAAAAACCTTTGATACTAGTGTTATGCATCATGTAATTCCTTTGGAAAAGGAAGCTATGCCCTACCAACAAAAGCTTCGTAAGATGCATCCAAGACTAGAACCGTTGGTGAAGAAAGAATTAAACAAAATGTTGGATGCTAAAATCATCTTTTTGGTTAGACACACCCACTGGGTAGCCTATCTCGTTCCAGTAAGAAAGGAAAATGGAGATATCAGGTTGTGTACCGATTCAGAAGCTTGAACAAAGAATTGCAAAATGATAACTATCCTGTCCCTTCTATGGAACACATTCTTCAGTGCGTTTCTGAGTCTGAAGTGTTGTCCCTATTAGATGGGTTTTTAGGATATAATCAAATGTTGGTATCTAATGGGGATCAGCTAAAGACAACCTTCAACACTAAATGGGGCACTTACACATATCGTAAAATGCCTTTTGGACTTATTAATGTGGGGGCCACATTCTAAGGAGCCATGGACATAGCTTTCTGAGGGTTGATTAATAGATCAGTAGTGGTTTACACGGATGACATCACTGTGTATTCATATCATAGAAAGGATCATATTTATCACCTGAAACATATTTTTGAAAGATGATGAAGGTATGGAATATCGTTGAATCACAAGAAGAGCTTCTTTGTAGTCATAGAAGAGAAACTACTGGGTCATATCCTCTCTAAAGAAGGGATTGTTATTTCTCCTGAAAGAGTAGAGACTATCATGAGAATATAACCCTCTGCAAAAAAAAAGGGAATGCAATATTTCTTCGAGAAAATTAATTTCGTTAGGAAATTAGTTTGAGGTTTCGAAAAAATAGTGCATCCTATGCAACTAATGATGAAAAGGGATGTTGTGTATAAGTGGAGCAATGAAGCTAAGAAATTGTTTCAGTGAATCAAGGACGCCATCGCAGAAGCTCCAGCATTAGTCAGCCCCAATTTCGGCAAGGAATTCTTCTTGTACACTTTTGCTTCTGATCTTTCATATGCTGCAATTCTCACTCAAAAAAATGATGATGGCAATGAAGTCCCTATTTCTTATATGAGCTCTAACCTCCAAGGAGTAGAACTGAACTACCCAGACATGGAAAAACAAGGCTTTGCATTTTTTAAGGCCATAAAACATTTCCGACGTTATTTATTAAAGGGCATGACTAAAGTGATTGTTCCCCATCCTGCTGTAAGAGCCCTCTTTGTGCAGAAAGAAATGGGTGAATGGAGAGGAAATTGGATAACCGCACTTCAAGAATTTGACCTCGAGATTAAGCCGACAAAGATAGTTCGAGGGCAGGGATTGTGTAGGCTAGCTACAGAAGCCTTGGTAGAGAAAGTAGGGCCGTCTGAAGAACCAGAAGCACAGAACTTATAGAATGCACAAGTGGAATTCAGGGAGGAGCCCCTATGGATTAATGAAGCACTGAAGTTTGAGCATGAAATGTTGGAAGCCCTTTTGGATCCCGAGTCATGGTATTACGAAATCCACTTTTATCTTACACGGGGTTCATGTCCTGAATACATGGATGCATCACAACGAAGAGCGCTTAGATTGAAATTGAATCAATATCATTTGGCCAATAACACATTATAAAAAAAAAACTATGACAGAATCTGGCTGAGGTGTTTGGAAAAGGATGATGCCTACCATGTCTTGAAAGAAATGCATGATGGCTCAGCAGGCGGTCACTACGGCGGAGAGACCACCGCGCACAAAATATTAAGAGCTGGATATTATTGGCCCACAGTGTTCAAAGACTTGCATGCCTACGTTCACAAATGCAAGGTGTGTCAAACCACCCTAGGATGAGAAATAAAGCTGGTTGTTCCCCTCAGGCCTGTTATGATCTATCGCCCATTCCAGTAATGGAGCCTAGATATCATAGATGAGATCACTCCAAACTCTTCACAGCAACATAAGTATATACTCACAGTGATCGACTACTTCACCAGATGGACCGAAGCCATCCCGCTTCGGAAGGTGAATGAAAATGAGGTAATATCATTGTTGAAAAATTCATTATCAACAGGTATGGCATTCTTGACGCTCTCATATTTGATAATGCTTCTTACTTTTCATCACTGAAATTGACTGAATTTTGTATTGATAAATCAATTCACATAAGGTATACATCAAATTATTATCCCCACAGAAATGGAGTTGTAGAGTCCTCAAATAAGAACCTCATACACATAATTCATAAATCTGTCGCTGAAAACTAGAGGAACTGGCACAATGCTCTAACAAATACCCTTTGGGCCGATAGGGTCACCCAAAAAGTGGCCTTAGGAAACTCCCCATACTTCCTCATCTATGGATAGGAAGCCATCTTGCCTCCAAACATTACCCTTACTTCTTTACAGCTCTCCCAAGCTTCAAGAGGAACCCCTTCAGCCTTGCTTCAAGAAAGGATCAACCAACTGGTGAGGTTGGAGGAATTGAGAGATAAAGCTAGAAATAAATTCAAAAATCACCAAATGATTATGAAGAGGTGGTTTGATTGCCATCTAGTAGGAGATAAAGATTACCAAGTAGGAGAGCTAGTCCTGAAATGGGACAAGTTGAATGAGCCAAAAGGTAAACACACGAAATTCCAACACTTATGGCTGGGGCCATTCCAAGTTGTGGAAAAAATTGGTCAAGGAACTTACACATTGAAAACTTTACAGGGAGAAACTAAAAAACTCCCTGTTAATGGCCAACATCTGAAGAGATACTTCCAGTAGCCACCACATGGTGGTTACCTTCTGAATAGTTTAGGATTCATTTTATTTTTGTTGTTAGTTTAGTTACATTTCTTCTTTTCCTTTCTTGTTTTCTGCAAAGTTTATTTTCCTTCTATTTTGAATTGCAGTCCTTTTCAGTTAATTGCTATCGGTCTTCCCGTCTTAGTTTTACCTTTTTCAGATTGCCCTGATTCACCACCTTCAACCTTCCCCTTCCTCATTAACCTACTGATGAGTCTGCTAATCCTAAATCCATCATTACCTTGCAAATCAAACAAATTTTCAATGAGCCCATGGGAACTGGAAAATCAGAGGTGGAATTCAAACCGAAGCCACTCACTAGCATCTGTTGGGAACTAGGTGAGATCTGTTGATAACGTGGATGCCTGGAACATGTGGGGGCATCTTTATAAAATAGAAATTGTGTAACTACAGCTAGACTGGCATGGAGGAACGCTGCATTTTAAATAAATCCCACTCAAACCTAGCCTATGCTTTCTTGCAAGGTTTGCAGTTATTCTCCATTGGTCCCATCCACCACAATAAATTATCCAATACTATCATCTAAAAGTAAATCTCCTTTCATGGGCTAAACTCACTATCATATAACATGTGGCAAATCCAATTGTGATCTCTTCCTTGTGCCTGAAACTAGAAGGACTTATTTAAAAAAAAAAATAAAAAAAAAATGAAATGTCAAGTCCTTGTGCCAAGCTCGAAGGAAAAGTTGTTTAGGAGGTAGGTTAGAGTAAAGATTGTTGTTGGGCTTAGAGTACTGGTCAACACAGCAATCCCAACCTTGCTTAAGCGGTTTAAAAATATGGAATGATCCATGACTGTGCCCCATTCAATCATATGAAAATATAGCACTGAAATTCTCATACAAAGTGCAGATAAACATATCTACATCAAGTTTGATGAGTAATAAAGAGCTGAGGTACACACCTAAACATGTATTGACAGACTAGTAATGGCCCCGAAAGGATTTTTGAAAGCAGGAAACAAGTAAAGGAAAGCCAATAAATTCCTTAATATCACTGTTGGAGAATGCTTATCAAAACCCTATCAGTAAGTAGAAGTGATTTGTCTTTATCCCACCTGAAGCATTAATGTTGAAGTGAAACCCATTCCTGTCCATCTGTATAGTTTGCATTTCAAGTTTATCTTAACACCCTAATGTTCTAATGATCCAAGGTTTATTTTGAAACAAAGATAACTGGTTCGCCCAGTGGTTTGCCATTTATTTTGGCCACAACCACCACCCTATTAAAACCTGCCTTGATAGAAATTTTGAATGGATACCCTAAAAAAATGATCTTTTACCTCTCTGAATGATCTATTTTGTCCCAGAGACTTTAACTTGTTTCCAAGTCAAATCTTCAATGCCTAATGGTTAAGTCCCCCTTAATAAATCCCTGCTGCATGTTTCATCTATAACCCTCTCTAAGCCACTCATTCATACCCTCTATCGGGACCTTTCCAACCCTCAAAAACCTTCTATCGCACCTTATTTCCATTAGGACTCTTTATAATGGAAATGATTCATAAAGATGCATAAATCACCCCTTTTCTGCCTATCGCAATCAATTCAACTCATATCATAAGGCACCAGACTTGATGGCATTATTAACCACATTATATATATTTCGAGTCCAGAGCCCCAACGCATATCGTAATCGGCAGGATTCCTAGGTTATCTATATATATATATCTATCTATCTATCTATCTATCTATATATATATATATATATATATATATATATATATATATATATATATATATATATATATATATATATATATATATATATATATATATATATAAGGCATGCATGGCTTCCAGACCCAATGGCATTATTAACTGTAGTATATATATATCGGGTCCGGAGCCCCATTGCATATTGCAATCGACAAGGTCCGGGGCCTTTATATAAGACACACCGCTACCACCCAGACCCGATGATGATTATAGAATAGGATGCATATTATTTCACGTCTGGCTGTACGGCCGGATGCAGGTTTTATCGTATATTCCTGTGTTTTTCGAAAAGTAATGAGGTTGGGGTATTTCAAAGGAAAGTCTAACATGGAGGACCCGCCAGTGGTATATATATATATATCTATATACGTCGGGTCTGGAGACTAGGATGCATATTATTTCACGTCTGGCTGTGCGGTTGGACGTGAGTTTTATCGTATATTCCTGTGTTTTTCGAAAAGTAATGAGGTTGGGGTATTTCAAAGGAAAGTCTAACATTGCGGACCGGCCAATGGTATATATATATATATATCTATATATATATATATATATCTATATATATATATATATATACATACATATATATATATATACGTCGGGTCTGGAACCCTATCGCGTATCACAATCGGCAGGTTCCAGGGCTTATATATAAGGCAGAACACTATATACCAGACCCGTTGATCACTATCAATTCGGGTGCATAATATTTCAAGTCCGGCAGAACGGCCGGACACAGGTTTTCTCGTGTATTCATTTGTATTGTGATAATACGTTATGGCTGGGGATTTCAAAAGGGAAAGCTTATGTTGTAGATCCAAAGGAATTATTAAACGTGACTCATATGCATTTCCGGTTCGCCTCCCTAATTGCTTATTGCAATCGGCAAAGTTCATTGTTTATACATAAAGCAATTTGTGATATAGTGGACCCATCAATAATTATAGGTTCTGGTATATAAGATTTGAAGTCTGGTTGTACGGCCTAGCCACAGGGTTTTCCATATTTTCCTGTGTCAAGTCCCTCCATCGTTGATCTACCCTTTGTGGATCCAACAGTCCACGCAGATTTCGGGTGAACAAGTAGCTCGAGGAATACCCGTCTGAAAAGTTGTATCCTCTTTCCTCCTAGCTGCCACATGTCACTTGAAGAGTGGAATCGGGGGCCTTCCTCACAATAATAGTTACCACTTAGACCCCTTCTCAAATACCATCCGGTTCAGTGTTATGCAATGATTTTCAGTATAAATCAGATTTTCGCTTGCGGGACTTAACCAATGCATGGGTTAAAAACCACGGGGCAATTCTTTCACGCTTGTTCCTTTTGATGTTATAAGCGATTCATGAACGCAAGATTTGTGTTTTTTAAGCATTTTATCATAATTTCATAAGTATGATTGATGTTGGTTATCTTTGTAGGTGAGGACTGAGAGAAGGCAGGCGAGAAGTAGAAAACAAATGCATGAGCACATCCAGAGAGTCCATATATGCTGATATGTCGTTTAAAGAGGCAACCTTAGGCGTTTCGATCGAGTTCCACACGTTGCCTGTATATTTTGAAAATGATTTTTCCCCAGGTTTCATCATGAAGAGATGACACACAGTCATCCTCTTCTAATCAACATCTATTCATTTCCCTTAAAAATGAAGTGCTCCAGTGACAAGACATGCCTTCTACATGTCAGTAGTGACACCGATTGTTTTACACCTATGTATTCTGATCTATATATTGAAAAGAATAGGGGAAAGGTGAAACTGAAGGGGAATACCAAGAGTCATTTCCAACAGATATAAGTATTAGCTCCAGATAGGAGAGCGGGGATTTTTTTTGGAGAGAACAACTTTGATTTATTGTGAATAAAGAAATCAGTTTGGTTCAAGAAGGAGCCTATGTTTTAGATTTATTTTCCTTTTTCTCATATGTTCAGAATCGGTGTGTTGTTGCTGGCATAAAGATAAATGTGATTTGATTTGTGCTTATTTATAACTAGCAGTTCATGGTTATTCCTAGTTATTTGAATATAATTCAATAACATTGTTAATTCATGAAAGCTTGCTAATTGAAGACTTTCTTAAACATCAGTTGCAAGTGTTAATTGTAAGGAAAGGAATGTATATTCCTCTATAAGTAATGGGATTGCAATTAGGATTTAATATAGCCTTGTTCTTATTGAACCAGTAACCGATTCATCTGGACTTGGAATCTATATGTGATGTTTAACCTCTTTTGTTATGATCCTACAGGATATATTAGGATAGTTAAGACTAGATTAGAGTAGTTAACAATATTATATATAGGATTTGATGCATATAGGTTAGTTGTTTCTTTTGTTGATTTAATTGAAGTCTTACTCCAGGACGCAATCTATCAACACCTTTAACAGTTCACAGGGTCCTTTAAAACTAGTTGGAACTAGCCACTCCAAATGAAAATAGATCCAATTGGGATCGGTGATCGGGTTAGTTCCCCTTGCTGGTATAGCGAAAATTCGCCATGTCAACAGGCAGAGGAGTGGAACTCTTTCATTAAAGATCTAAATTATCAATGGGGTCTATTTAAGAAACTCCAAGGACTTACTGATGTAGGAGCATCCAACTGAAAGGTAACAACTGGAATTGATTTCTTCTGCTGGATAGAAGAAGAAGTTTTTGAATTTTATTTTATTTTGTTTTAAGTTAAATTTGGGCTGACACAACCATTGTAATTTTCAATTAAAATAACAGTTAGATTAGGATTAGTTAAATGTTGGAAATTAGTTTCAAGAAACTGTTCTGAAACTAAAAGACAGTTTCTCAGCCATGTGGAAATCTTGGAAAGGCATAAAAACCAAACCAGATCCACATTGTGGGGGTCGACCAACTTGAGGAGGAAAAGAAGAATTAGAAATTGTGTTAAATACTTTGTGTGTATGTGAAATCAATGCAAATACATATTCCTTTATAAGTAAAAGTGATTTTTCTGTGCATGAGTGATAAACTGGTATTTAGAGTTTTGTTGTGTAATTTTTGATAAATAGACAAACTACAGAATCTCCAAGCAGGATAGTATTGAGGGAAATTCGTAAAGGACAACATACTGGAAATAGAAACCACAGATAAGCAAGTCAAGAAAAGATCATGCATATTGAGCTTAACCACAGGTACATTTATAAACAAATATTGAAAGAATTTCCTATATAAATTTTCCTTCTTTAAACAGTCTTGCACATACAGTAATCCGTATTAGAAGAACATTGGTAACCCTGTAAAATAATGAAAACTCCAAGGGTTTAAATATATATACAACTTCCAAAGTGACAACGAGGGTTTATACCCTATTCGGAAATCTACAAACAATAAAACTATGAGGAAGACACCAACAACACTCTGGGTTATCATGAAACCCCACAAACAAGATACCCGAAGGAAAAATACGCAACAATAAAATCATGACTGAAACCCTCATGGTTTTTCCCTATATTTCATGGCTAAGGACAACAAGTAAATGATGGAATGGTCCTACCCTATTACAAGCCACTAGCATCGAGAATGAAGTGATAGAGCGAAGTTTCCCCAGGTTCGAAACCTGCAAACAATAGAAAACAACAAAGGGTTTTCAGAAATGGAAGTGACGAACTGAAGTAGAGAACAAAGAACAGAAAAGAAGGTAAGAAGACCAATAGACTTACCTGAAGAAGACTAACCCCTGAGCCAAAGATGAGGAACCAACGCAATACCAAAAAGGATTTCATTCTAGCAAGAGAATCAAGAGAATTTACCTGCTCACCAAGGATCTCGAAGGTTAGAAGAACGAAAACGAGGATTAACAGTGCAAATCAGAACAAAATATTTACCTGTGTGAAGATTGTTGAGATGCCCATAGAAATGGTAAAAACCTTGTTGATACATAGAAGCTAGTTTCAAGGAAATGAGTAGACCACCAACAATGAAGAACAGAATGAAAAAGAAGCACAAACTAGGTAGCACAGAAAAAATTGTTGTATTAACCACGTATTATGAAACGAATCGATACCTCAATGAGTAGGCGAAAGTTCCATAAGAGAAGTAGAAATGGTTGCATACACACAGTCAGAACTAGGCCAAACAAGCAACCAATCATAGAGTTGAAACCCTTGCCCTGTTTCCCTTTCAACATTGCGACGAAAGCAAAATGAAAAAAGTAAAACCCTAAACCTTAAGTCGGATTCTATTAAGCTGTAAATGCTAACTGTAGTCACGTAACCAAGATCAAGTACAAAAGTAGGGTAAGTAAAATACGTTGAGTTAAGTCCATTAAAGATTTATTAATAACCAAGACCGTAACACAAAATATATGTGAGAGTTAGGTTTGATATTTAATTCTTTTTTCCTCGAGATCCCCACCAATTTTGGTATCAGAGTAGGTTTCTCTTCTTAGTGAAGATGGAAGTAGGAAGAAGAGGTCGAGGTAGAGCCATCATAGGAGTAGTAGATGAAGGGCTACGAGAAGAGATCAGAACTTTGTCAACACGTCTGGCAGCAGTGGAAGCGGGAAGGTGCATAGATCCTGAAGGTGGAGATGATTGTGAGGAAGAAAATGCAACAACGATATATGGGTTAGAAGAAGAGGGACTAGATATTAAACTATTAAAATCAGTTTTGATGGCTAGAAACAAGCCAAGGCCATAGCTTTCTAACTGTGATGGTAGATTGTCCACAGAGGCATTATTGGACTGGATAAGTGAGTTAGATAAATATTTTGAATATGAAGAATTCAGTGAAGATAGGAAGATCAGGTTTGTTATTACGAAGTTGAAAGGACACACAACATTGTGGTGGGAGAGTGTGCAGGCAAAAAGGAGAAGATTGAACAAACCATTGTTCAAAAAATGGGATAGAATGATTGCAAAGATGAAAATCAAATTTTTGCTTAAAGATTACCAAATTTCCCTTTACAGACAGGTGTAGAACCTGAGACAAAGAATGATGACTGTAAAAGAATATACTGAAGAGTTTTATAAAGTAAACATGAGAGCTAGGTATGTTGAAGATACCCCTGAGAAGACAACGAGATTTGTAAATGGTCTACAGATGGAGATCCTAGATGAGATTAGTATTCTTTCCCCTAATACTATAGAGGAGGCATATCAGAGTGCTTTGAAGGTAGAAGAGAAGATTACCAGGAAGAAAAATGAAAAAAGAGGACGTGGTTCTGGAAGAGGAAGAAGACATTCCTTTGGCAGAGGTAGGACTGCCAATAGCAATGAAGAGGGCAATAATTTGAAGACTTCGAGACATATTGAGAGTGAAGGTAACACTAGAGGAAGAAGGCCATACCAATGTGGAAGAGGTAATGGTAGAGGCAGAGGAAATGCCTATCAGTGTTACAAGTGCCAAAAATGTTGACATAGGTCTTTTGAATGTCCTAAAAATGAGCAAGCTAGATAAATTGGAGCTTATGTTGTTCAACGTGATGTAGCAGAGGCAGCCCCACAGGAGGTGGAAAATGTACCTGAAACAGGAGAAGCCTTCGTGTTGAACAAGGTTTTACTAAAACCAGCTAAGGAGGTAGCTGACCTGACACAGAGGAAAGCATTGTTCTGGACTTTGTGCAAGTCACATGGAAAATGCTGAAAATTAATCATAGATAGTGGGATTACTAATAACCTGGTAGCTACTGAAATGGTGGAAAAATTGGGTTTGAGGAAGTTGAAGCACCCAACTCCATATAAGGTGTCTTGGTTGCAGAAAGGACACCAACTGTTGGTTGGTGAGGAGTGCGAGGTGGAGTTTCATATTGGCATGTACAAGGACAAGATGATTTCTGATATTATGCCTATGGGCGTGTGCCATATTTTGTTGGGCAGACCATGGAAATATGATAGGAAGGTCGTATATGGTGGGGAAAAGAATTGTTACATATTTGTTAAGGATGGGATAAAGCATACGTTAGTTCCCATGAAAGAAGAAGATACTGCAGAGACTAGTGGAACAAAAGAATTATTGATAGGCGGGAAGGAGTTTCTGTGACAGATTGAAGATAATGAGGTAAACTATGTAGTTGTGCGAAGGCCAAGAATAATATTGGTACACACTAAAATTATGGAATTTCATGTAGAGGTATAGGACATGTTGCAGGAGTTTAGTGATATTGTGCTAGATGATCTACCAGATAAATTGCCACCAAAGCGGAGCATTAGTCACCATATTGATTTCATTCTGGGAGCCAGTTTGCCAAACAAGGTTGCTTACCAGATGAGTCCGAAAGACAATGAGGAGATCAGGAAGCAAGTACAGGAGTTGTTGGATAAAGGGTTGATTCGGGAGAGTTTAAGTCCTTGTGTTGTTCCGACCATTTTAGCTCCCATGAAAGGAGGTGAATGGTGGATGTGCATTGATTCCCAGGTGATAAACAAGATTACTATCAAATACAGGTTTCCTTTACCTCAGATGGATGATATGATGGACTGTCTCAGTGGAGAAGCATACTTTTCAAAGATAGATTTGAAAAGTGACTATCACTAGATCAGGATTCGAGAAGGTGACGAGTGGAAGACAACTTTCAAGACCAATGAAGGCTTATATGAATGGCTAGTC
This sequence comes from Pinus tabuliformis, assembly GCA_031772625.1. Taxonomy (NCBI): domain Eukaryota; kingdom Viridiplantae; phylum Streptophyta; class Pinopsida; order Pinales; family Pinaceae; genus Pinus; species Pinus tabuliformis. The sequence goes on from CM062816.1 coordinate 1,002,407,549, forward strand.
ATGCCATTTGGATTGAGCAATGCTCCTAGTACATTCATGCGTTTGATGAATGAGATGCTGAAAGAATTCATTGGAAAATTTGTGATCGTATATCTGGACGATATACTTATATTCAACAAGACGAAGGAAGAACATTTTCAACATGTCAGGTACGTACTAGAAAAAGTGTAACAAAATAAATTGCTGAAATTTTTAAAAAATGTTCTTTTTTCAAGGAAGAGTAGATTTATTTGGGATTTTTGATTTTTGAGAATTAATTGAAGATGGATCCAGAGAAGGTTGCAGCCATAGTTAGCTGGCCATCTCCCAAGAGTTTGTTTGAAGTGAGAAGTTTTCATGGATTGGCGAGTTTCTATCAGAAGTTTATTAAAAATTTCAATGGAATTTGTGCACATATGGTGGACACCATTAAGAAGGAAAATCAGCCTTTCCATTGGACAGAGTCCCCTGAGATGAGTTTTTAGCTGTTGAAAAAGAAAATCATTGAAAAACAAATTCTAAGATTACCAAACTTTAACAAACTTTTTCAAGTTCGTTGTGATGCCAGTGGGACAGCCATTGGTGCATTACTCAGCCAAGAAGATAAGCCAGTAGCCTATTTCAGCAAGAAGTTAAATGAGAGTAGGTAGAAGTATATGTCTTATGATAAAGAATTTTATGCAGTCGTTGAAGAACTAAAGCGTTGGAGACATTATTTAATGGCTAATGAATTTGTCTTGTTTTGAGACAATTCAGCATTACAATACATAATGCAATAGCACAGGCTAAACCATAAACATGTGAAGTGGGTGGAGTACTTGCATAGTTTTACATTCGTTTTGAAATAGATCAGCGGTCAAGCCAACAAAGTGGCAGATGCAGTAAGAAGGAGAAGTTTGATCCTATAAGAAAGCACAGTACACGTATTAGGATTCAGACATCTTAAGAACTTGTATGAAATAGACGCAGATTTTAAAGAAGCTTATGAAGCTTGAAAAAATCCACTATTCAGGGACAATAGTCCATGGTTGGACTATAATATGTAGGAGGGGTTACTGTTCCAAGGAGGACAGTTGTGTATTCCAGAATGTTCTATGAGAGAGACCCTCATCTAGGAAAAGCACAATGGAGGTTTGACCAGACATTTTGGCATAGACAAGACTTTGGAATAGTGAGCCACTTTCACTATTAGCCTATGATGCGAAGAGATGTGCATTGATTCGTAATCAAGTGAAAAGTGTTTCAGCATGCAAAGGGTCGTAGCCAAAATGCATGGCTATATACACCCTTACCCATTTCGAAAGGACCATGGGACTCAGTTAGCTTGGAATTTGTCTTAGGTTTGCCGAAGACACAATGGGGATTCAACTCCATCATGGTGGTGGTGGATCGTTTCACCAAGATGGCACATTTCATTCCATGCAAAAAAAAAAACAACGATTCCAAACATATAGCACACTTCTTCTTCACAGAGATGGTCAAATTACATGGATTTCCAAAGTCCATCATCTTGGATAGAGATGTAAAGTTCATATGCCATTTCTGGTGAACCTTGTGGAAGAAGTTAGACACCAAAATAAACTTCACCTTAGCTTATCACCCTCAGCCAGATGGGCAAACCGAAGTTGTGAACTGGAGTCTGGGAAATATGTTGAGGAGTCTGGTTGGTGAAAATTCTAGATAGTGGGATCGTGTGTTTGCACAAGCAGAGTTTTCTTATAATGACTCGCCCAATAGAAGCACGGGCATAAGCCCTTTCCAAATCCTATATGGAATGAACCCATGTGGAATATATGAATTGTTGGATTTGGATCAATTGAAGTGCAAGAGTGGTGATGGCAAATATTTCGTGAAGGCAATCAACGATCTACATGAACAAGTAAAATTAAAGTTACAGGACAGTAGTGAAATATACAAACAAAGAGTAGATTTGAAGAGGCAGAAGGTACAACTTGAAGTAGGAGACTTAGTACTGGTAGACTTACATAAGGGGAGGTTTCCTAAAGGCAAATACAAAAAATTGAAAATGAAAAATATTGGGCCTTGTAGAATCCTTCAGAAGTTTTCTGCAAATGCTTATGAGTTGCAGGTACCTCTAGGTATAGGAATCTCGCCCATTTTTAATGTGGCATATCTATACCCTTACATTGTTGTTGATGAGGAATACAGTTCAGAGAGACGAACATAGGACACCTAGAATGAGGAAGAATCATAGATTAGACAACTACCTCTAACAAAGCCTTTCGAGATTGAATAGATTTTAGACACATATGTGGCTAGGAAGACTCGAAAGAAGGAATATTTACAATATCTGGTTAAATAGAAGGACCATACTATTGAGGATTATTCTTGGCTGGACATTGCCCAAATTCGAAGCACCGGGTACTCTATTGAAAATCTCATGGATAGGAGGCGTGAGTTTAATTTACCCCAGGAGGCTGATGCAGGAGCATCCAGCTGAAAGGTGAAAAATGGAATTGATTTCTTCTCTTGGACAGAAGAAGAATTTTTTGCATTCAATTTTATTTTGTTTTAAGTTAAATTTGGGCTGACACAACCATTGTGAATTTAAATTAAAATAACAATTAGATTAGGATTAGTTAAATGTTGGAAATTAGTTTCAAGAAACTGTTCTAAAACTAAAAAATAATTTCTCGGCCATGTGGAAATCTCGGAAAGGCATAAAAACCAAACCAGATCCACATTGTGGGGGTCAGCCAACTTGAGGAGGAAAAGAAGAATTAGAAATTGTGTTAAATACTTTGTGTGTACGTGAAAGCAATGCAAATACAAATTCCTTTATAAGTAAAAGTGATTTTTTTGTGCATGAGTGATAAACTGGTATTTAGAGTTTTGCTATGTAATTTTTGATAAATAGACAAACTACAGAATCTCCAAGCGGGATAGTATTGAGGGAAATTCGTAAAGGAAAACATACTGGAAATAGAAACCACAGATAAACAAGTCAAGAAAATATCATACGTCTCGAGCTTAATCACAGGTACATTTATAAACAAATATTGAAAGCATTTCCTGTATAAATTTTCCTTCTTTAAATAGTCTGACACATACATTAATCTGTAATAGAAGAACATTGGTAACCCTGTAAAATACCGAACCCTCCAAGGGTTTGAATATATATACAATAGTCGAAGTGACAACGAGGGTTTATAACCTGTCCATAAATTTACAAGCAATACAACTACGGTGAAGGCACCAACAATAGTTTGGGCTATCACAAAACCCCACAAGTAAGATACGGAAGAAAAAATATACAACAATCAAATCATGACTGAAACCCTCATGGGTTTTCCCTATATCTCATGGCTAAGGACAACAATTAAATGATGGAAGGATCCTACCCTGTTACAAGTCACCAGCATCGAGAATGATGCGACAGACCGAAGTTTCCCCAGATTTGAAACCTGTAAAAGATATCAAACAACAAAGGCTTTTTAGAAATGGAAGTGACGAACTCAAGCAGAGAGCAAAGAGTAGAAAGGAAGGTAAGAAGACCAATAGACTTACCTGAAGAAGACTAACCCCCAAGCTAGAGATGAGGAAATAGCGCAATACCGAAAATGATTTTATTACATCAAAAGAATGAAGAGAATTTACTTGCTCACCAAGGAGCCTGAAGGTTAGAAGAATGAAAACGAATATTAACAGTGAAAATCAGAAAAAAAATATTTACCTCTACGAAGATTGCTGATCCACCCATAGAAATTGTAAAAACCCCATTGATACACAGAAATCGGTTTCAAGGAAATGAGTAGACCACCATCAACGAAGAACAGAATGCAAAAGAAGCACAAACCAGGTAGCACAGAAAAAAATTGCAATATTACTGAATGAATCTATACCTCAATGAGTAAAGGAAAGTTCCACAGGAGAAGTGGAAAAGGTTGTATACACACAGTCAGAATTGGGCCAAAAAAGCAGGAAATCAGAGGATCGAAACCCCTACCCTATTTCCATCTCAACATTGCAACGAAAGAAAAATGAAACAAATAAAACCCTAAATCTTAAGTTGGATTCTATTAAGCTGTAAATGATAAATGCAGTCATGGAACCAAGGTCCGATACGAAGGTAGGGTAAGAAGAATACATTGAGTTAAGTCCATTAAATATTTATTAATAACCAAGACTGTAACACAAAATATTTGCACGAGTTAGGTTTAATATTTAATCCTTTTTTTCCTCGAGATCCCCACCTCTTCCATGTCTGGAGTTGTATTCCTCTTCAAGTAAGGAAACAATTGGACTTGCTTAATATGATGCAATAGCCCTTTCTGCAATGGTCCAAGATTCGAGTTGGTGGAAAAAATTTCTTTGGAAATGGAATATTCCCAACAACCTAAAATGATTCACCTTGCTTGTTCTTCAAGACGAATTTCTAACCTAGGATAACTTGCAAAAAATATTCTTCACTAGACCAAACTATTGTTTCCTCTGAAAATAGTTCGATGAATTTATTGATCATCTTTTTATTTGTTTTCCTACTACTAATATAATTTTTCATGCAATTCTTTTGGTTTTGGGCATTAGGGACAATATGGATTAGATCTCCTTTGAGATCCTTCTTTTTCACTGGGGGGAGAAGTATAAACATTTTGCACTCTGCCTATTTATGTTGCCTAGGGTATCTCGTTGCTCAAGAACATGGTAATCTTCCAAAATGTGCGTATTTTTATTCTTTTTCAATCTTCTAAGATTGTTACTCTCTACAGGGAATATTTCTCTCTTCAAACTAGAAAATTTTTGAGAAGGATCGAATTTCCTGGCATCTCACATGACCCCTTTGATTGGGTTCATTGATGGAGATTCTCAAGGAAACATATGTGGAGCGGGGGGGGTAGGATTATTCTGTTAAGGAACATTTTTATCCATTTCATAATTTTCCTAGGATATGCATCCAATAACAAAGTTGAAATTATAGTAAATCAACTTCCCTATTTTGTTTTTTTGTAACTTGCATCACCCTAAACCATCGAATAATTACAAAAGCAACACAGTCCTCATTGTCCATAAACAAAATTTTATTTCTGGGGCACTGTAAAGGGTGGAAACATTCAATGAAGAATATCTCACATAATTAATCTACCCCTTGTTAATATTTTGGAAAAGGACAAGCCCTAGAAGATATGAGCAAGTCCAACCATTTTGTTTATTGTCATTTTCCATCCTCAAGATAACTTATGGATGGAATTTTGGGATAGGTTTTAGTTGGTGCCCCTAGCACCTACAGGTCTTGTGTTCCCCTTGGAAATTCCATCAAAGAGGAGTTTCATATGGGCATGGATAAAATTTCTTCTTGGAGGGACACAAGATATCTAGAGTCGTGGGGCTTTGGAACCAATCTCACATTTGAAAGCTTTAGAGTCCACGAACCTGCCTTTTCCCATTAAAAATTGGATTTTAACAGCTCTATCTGGATGGACATGGAATATGTCAAAGCATGGGGCCTTTGATCCAATCATGCATTGGAAGGATTTAGAGAATATAGACCTATCTCTTCCTTTTAAAATTATATTGATTTTGTTAGAAAAGTTTAAGAAAGAGATAAATTTGTGGTGCTACAATTGCTGGAAGCACCAATTCTTTTAAAAAAAGGTTAGAAAACTTGCCCTAGATTGTTATAGTGGTATAATAGCATAAGTCCTTCCAGCCTAAATGTTACGTGAAAATGGAACTACCCCTAGATATTTTTTAGGAAAAGAATGCAGAGTTTTTGGAACAACAAGCAATGTCTTGGAAGAGGCTAGAAGAGCAACAAGCAAAAATGATCTGAATATTAGAAGACTTCAACAAAAATTCCACAACTAAAGCAAAGCAAAATACATGGTGATGGCTATACAAGAACCAAAAATGTGGCCATAAGGACCAGGGATGTCATAGGTTGGGTGACCAATGTTTGTGTAGCCCATACAAAGATTCTGATTTTTGCAATAAAATGGTTCAAATGTGTTTACTCGCATAAGATGTGAACTCTTTTAAATATGGTGAAAGTTTGTTTGAAAATTCAACAAATACTATTTATTTTGAAACAAATCCTTAGCTTGTAAGAGAAATTGTAAAGCATAAGAAGCTAACAATCCAAGTGTCAGAAAACCCAACAAAAGTAGCAGAAACAAAGCAACAAAATACCAAAATTTTTGGGTGCAATATTGGGTCAGATTTTGAACAAGAGATTATTGTGGTACAAAATGTCTCCAATGTCATTAAGATAAACTAGAATCTGCAGATAAAGAAAACCTCCATAGTGGAAATAATGAGGAAGGTCTAAATAAGGCTTTGGTCAAGCGTGTCTCAAAACTTGAGAAGAATAAATTAGCAACAAAAATATTGTCCAATGAAACCTTTATTGGTTTGCAATGAAGGAAACAACACTATTTTGTGAAGGATTCCTTAGTGTTTTTTAGCAAAGTTTGGTGTGGGCTTTGTAAATATGACTTGGTTGTTTATAAATTACACCGTTGTTTTGAACATTGCATAAATTCAACTTATGTTGAAAGAAAATTTACAGTGGATGAGGGTGATCATTTCAAGTATGAACCAACCAATAGATCTCCTTCAATTTTCCAAAGATACTGTACCCTGAATAATTGCAGTCGGCTCTTGAAATATTAAAATTGAAAGCAAAGGGAGTTATATCTAGCATTACTATTATTCGCAGTTGAAACGGTATATGACCCTATTACTAGTGAAGGGGACATCTTAGTTGAATTTTTAGCTTTATATGGAAGTGCTTCTAATCATCTTCATGACCTAGGAGGTGTTCTTTGGAATGAGATGTAGCAGAGTAAAGGAAGCCTTAATACATATGCACCCTAGGCATTGTATTATATTCCCAATCAAATTGAATCTCCTCTCCGCACGCATAGAAAAGGTCCTGAGCAATTGTTGTATGTATATGGACAATATGGAATCAATCAATATCAAGAGGAGAATAAAAAAATGTTTAGTTTGCAAAAGGAACCCCAAAACCCATTGTGGAACCAGTACTCATGGCCTCTGAAATGTGCCATGGTGTATATTCCTTTTGGAACTTCATTATCACAAAGGAAGAATTTTATGAGGCCTTTCAATACAAGCCTCCTCCATTAGGTGATCTGCCTAAAACACATATGCAACTAGAATCACTTTTAAGACCCACATTTATCTGACTCGACAAACCAATTATTTTTAAAGATAATTCTTTCCTAAGTTTGACATGTGTTTCTAATATTGAAGGCTTTCTTGAAGTACTTTTAGGTAATGAATCTACTGGGGGACTACAACAAGAGGAGCCTATGAAAGCAGTGCAGTTTTTCAGTGCAAGTGAATCAAGTTTGAAGTAATTCAAACGGAATTAAAAAAAATATCCAGAGAAGTGAAGAATAGGAGATATAATGGGAAGTAAAAAACACGGAGAGGAGGAAAAAAAAAAAGGAAAGAAAAATGAAAAAACATGAAACGTTGGAAACACTAGTTAATTCCACTGAAAGTGAAATAACTAAAGAAATAAAAAATACTCCTTCCAAAAAGGAAAGGGACAATCAGGATATCACTACACATGTTAAGATCTAGTAGTAATTTGTGGCTTCACCAAGAGTATGAGGTTTCTGTCAAGCATAATGATAATAGGTTTTGTAGAAAAATAGACAAATGTGATATGTCCAACAATGTATTGCAGATGAGAATCGAACTAGGTGCAAATCCTCGGTGATTTTGAAAGGGTAAATACACTTCATTGCTACAAATTAGCCAAAAGGAAGGACTGTTGTAATCGATTTTGTACACTACCTAGAATCATGTGCCTTACACTTCCTGTAAAACACCCCTAATGATTTCCAAGGGTGCCCTTTCCACACTAATGTTCCAAATGCCCTGTTTCAGAGAATATCTTACAATTCAAGGTGACATTTTCATATTCAAATATGTTTCTCCCACAAATAGTCCTTTAGCTTCAAGTGGAGTTAAAGTTGGTAAAGGTTAAGTCTAGCTTAAAATCCACACCCAATCTTGTGTATAAGAGGTTGGTTCATTCTATTGTGAGCTTTGCTGGCATCAAATAAGAACCTAGAGTTTTGCACCCAAGAAAATACATATTCATGCCAAGGCTCTAGCAGTAGGCTGGGGAGGCTAACCCACACTGTGACAGAAGATGACAACTCTTCAAAGTGATAAAATCTCAAGCTCTATAGTTTCATAAACAAAGAAACCTAACTAACCAATCCTATCATCCATGGATGCTCTTCAAATGGTAAGCCTTTGTCTGTAATATTTGAGAATAAAAACAAGAAATATTCCATCAGGATAACTCTTACTGCTACACAATGTTTATAGGGTTTTTCATTAAATTTGATCCATTTAGACACTATATCAACAAATTGTTGGAATAACTACCACACCTCTGGGAATTGATCCCATAGACTAATTTTTATCTTGGGAACATGGGATTAACTATTCCTACAAGATGACATTATTGATTTGGAAGTTTATTAATGGCGACAGGTTTTGGTGTAATGGAAAACCTTTACATGGTATCAAAACCTTGATCTAGGTTCAATTCCTTTGGTTCCCACTCCCTCTACATACACTAAATTTTACAATGAAACCCCCTAATGTAAGCACCTCATGTAAAAAATATTGGATGCTACAAATTTTCTTATGGTTATTTTTCCAATGTGGATTAAATGTGGCATCTTCTTATTTGTCAAACTATACATGTTTTTTCATGTTGAGTAGCCACGTCATAAATGAGGTTAATGATGAAGGCCTTAATCTATGTTCATTCATTGCACAAGTCTCTATATTATCATAGTGTGAAGAGAAATGCTTAGCTTCCTCTAAGACTTGAGATTATGCTCCTCCACATTATCACATCTACAAAATTCTATTGTGATAATTAGAAGCCCTTAAATAGGGATGTGTTATGTAAAATGGGTCTATGTACAAGATCTAGTTTCAGTTTGAACATTCAGTTGAGTTCAACACATAAAAGTCAAGAGTTTTGTAGGTTTACATACATACCTTACTTGAAGTCCTTTTCTATTGCCTTGGAGAAGTTAAAAGAATGGTCAAAGACATGAAATTTATGTGGATATTTAGGCCACATAATTGCATAGATAATTGAAGGATAGTTTCATAAGTTGAAAAACATATTTCAAAATGGTTTTCCTCAAGTTCATTCCCATCATGGTGGCACTGATTGGACAATTGAGGATTCAAAGGACAAAATCAACAAATTTTTGGAGGAATATGAGATAGGGATAGATATGGAGAAGCATGCCAATGTATATGGGACTATAATATGCCATTCTCCCTGACGAGGTTGTGAAAAAAGCTTTGGTTATGGAAGTGGAGAAAAAAATGATAGGTTGTTGAATTTACTACAGGAATGTTCAAGTGAAGGTTTTATTGTGATAAATCAAATGATGAAAGGTTTCACAAGGGTAGATCAATGACATGGACTTGGATATTCCCAAAACTAGGGAAAGGTTTTAAAGTTATATTGAACAGGAAAAAGTGAATGGCTGGCTTATGCCATCTTTCACCTACAACACAAAATCTGATCCCACAGAGTCAAATGGAGACATGCCTTCATGAGCTTAGAGATATTTCCATGCCTCTCTCCATATGGTCAGCAAAACTAATATCAGTAAACGAACAAGTATGGTTGTAGAATTCATCTTTGAGGGAATATTTGGAAACGAGAACTGGATTTCCATTAAAAAATGTGTCATAATTGAGCTCTAAGATTTTACAGTTAAGTTATATGTTTTGGTTGATAATCTCATGGTTTTCCATAAAAGAAGCCAAAATACAGTAATAATGACAATTTAAATTGATAATAAGTAGAATTACATTATATACATGTAAAAAAGATTCTTTAACACGGTAGGGATTACTTTTATGAATTTAAAAATCTATTGGAAATAATACTGAGAGGGGTGTGAATCAGTGTTATTAGATCAATATTTAATTTTCAAAGTTTATTTGTATACGCTACTTTAGTTCAGTGAACTAGCATGTATATGCAAGTATACTTAATGAAACCAACGTATATGCAGAAATCTTGTGATTTACCCAAATTATCATGTAGTGAACTTTAACCAATATATCAGGAATTCATTAGACAATGCAGTAAAAGCAGAATAAAGCATCACACATAAACACCTAGATATAAGGTGGAAACCAATGTGGGTGAAAACCACCTGCTGCAATCGTCTCTGTATTCTTTTATTAATAAGAGAATTATGTTTACAATTTTTGTATAGGTGCAGCCTTATATGAGTACGCATGCTTCTACCTGTAGAAGGCTACAACATTCTCTCGTTCTCCAACTTCTACTGGAAGGGAGCTACTACCCCCTAGCTCTTGTACTAGCTGATATGTGTACAAGTATGTAGGTGTCAGCCTACAGAAGGCTATAACCTTCTCCTTTCTTCCAGGGACCACGTTTCATAAATTTTCAGACTGGATCCATCAACAACATCATTCAATCATCAAATATATTTGCATCAACCAAACTCCTATTGAACCAACCACAACCAAATCAATCAATCACTCTGACAGCCCATCAATGTGATCTTTCAGAATGCTATCACCAGATTACAAAACGAGAACACAAGCTAGAACCCAGAACATTTCAACAACAAAAAATAGCAACAAAAACATATATTATAAGGTATACACTACTTTCATGTGCTGAACCTGCATGTATACATGCTTTCCCTAAAGCCAGTCAGCATATACATCTGCAAATATTAATTCATAATTTTTTAACTATACCAGACTTTAGTTATTCTCAGATCATATCATTTACATAATAATATATGCGTCAGTATTTAGATATAGAATATTCATGAGAAAAAACACATAATGATATTTCATTTTACGCCTTAAGATCCCGATCCTTCATTAGATCTTACCCTCTATCAACCGCTAATGTTCCTCCTTGGTTCAGATCGAACAATGCACCATAACCAAATAACCTGCATACTAGATCTCACTCCTCATAAGATATTCAATGCTTCAGTACATTGGCCTAATGATCTTCTCCTCCTTTTATAGTTTTAGGCCTTTCTCAATACCATGGACCAAAACTACTTAGGACCAATACCTTGGATGAAATACCTAGGGTCAATACCTCGGACTTGATACCTTGGACCGATACCATGGATCAAAATACCATGGACCAAATAGTTCAGACCAAAAACTTAGCTTTCCAAGGTATACACGCTTTTCCCTTTGTGAAAGTGCATGTGTACGTATACGTGACTTGTATATAGTGAACCTGCATGTATACGCAGCTTGGCTAATGGTGAACCTGCATATACCTCTCTTTCTTCATTCTGTGAAGTCTGAACTCTCAGCTATTAACCAGCTGTATTGTGATCTGTCATCTAAGAGATTTGCCATCAAGGAAAACACCTGTGTCATAATGCCAACAATCTCCCCCTTTGGACATGATGGCAACAACCACACCAAGTCAGCACACCAAGTCACTCTCCCCCTTTGACATCAAGGGCAAAGGGTCATGCTCCCCCTGAGTGCATGCTAAATTCTCTGATATGCTAAAGTGTGCTGATTGAGCTCCCATGATCGAGTTTATGCTCCCTCTGAGCACAAGCAAGGTCTGCAAAAAGATGTTCTAAAAGAAGAACATGACTCTATACATGCATCACAAATGACCTTCCTATCACCAATGACTCATACATACATCCATCTCCCAACCAAATGGGGATATATCAAATTTGACTCATCCACCCAACCAAGTGGGGATCAATTGTTTATACATGTCAAAAACAAGAAACATTACATCATCCATCTCATGCATAGTGGGGTTACAAATTAGGTATTTTTCATGACGGTTACATTTAAAAGATATACATGACATATATAACAGAGACCAAATATTTTAGACAAGACCATGATAGTCATTTGCAACTATCATCAGTAGCATCTATCAATCAACATCCAAACTAGCAACCATCTTCTCCCACTGAACTTGTTCCACTTGAAATAAAAACTGCACCGAGATATTCTATGATAATGCCAACAATGCATTATTAGAAGCATATGCTCCCCTTGAACCTATGTCAGATGTTCACTATCAGATCTGATCATTTCATATATTACAAGAGATATCAAGGCATCATCATCAATCAGATATATATCAAGTTATCAATAACTTATGAGAGCCAACATATTTCCACATGTCATCAACGAACCATAACCATCATCAAGCAGAGTAGATAATTCTCTGAACCATATCAGACCCCTTTCTCCTGAGTCTGGCCCACTTCTTTTCCTTAAACCAACATATACACGACTGTACCCATAGAAACCAGCATATATACGCAACTATGATTTATGAAACATGCGTATAACCACCTTTCTCTGAAGAACATAGGATTTAACAGCAGGATGATTCGAGTAGCTACGCGGAGGAGTAGCGGTATCATCCTTGGTTCAAGTAACTACCAGCAGCATCATCAGTTATGGGGATGTGAACCAGCATTGCACGTTGTAGCATGGACAACGTAACCCTTGTGGAGTAACCGGTTGACAAGCCAGGAGGCCACAAAACCTATCCCTCCGTTCATGCAAAAAGTAGATGCTCGACGGGCTTTACCATCGATGGTTTTAGCAACCATTTTGAGGTATAATGGGTGGCCCATTTTTCTTCCAATATTAATTTTGTGATGACGTTTTTTTGAACTTTTACAATCAAAATCGAAGTGCCTCCATGAGGAGCTATTTGGTGGCCGTGTGATATGGTTGAATGCTTTTTAAAAAAAATAAAAATAAAATTGTATGTGTGCTACTATCCAAGTTTGAAGTTTGTTGAACGCTACCAATATATTGAATGTTGTCTTGATGTTGTACATTGAACGCTGCCTATCCAAGCATTGTACATTGTATTTGTATGTGCACTGCTATCTAAGTCTGAAGTCTGTTGAACGTTGTAAATACATTGAACACTGTCTTGGTATCACCATATGCTGCCCCCCTTGTGTATGTATTGAAGTTTTTTTTGGCATATAAAAATCATTAAATTCCATGTGTTGAATAGAGTTTTTTAAAATGAGGACGTGGGTCAAAGAACTGTGGCATGAAGTGTTGAATGCGCTGTACAGATTTTTGTATTTATAGTCTTGGGTATTGACATTCGCTGTCGAGTTGAATTTTTGTCCAATCATATCAGAATTATATTTTTTTTCCCATTAAGAGTAAAATTTTGCAGCAGAAGTTTTTGCTACAGTATGCATTCAATCATATCCATTGTGGGAATAGTTCTCACTGGCAAGGAGAACTACCCTGAGTGGTCCCGGATGATAAAATACACCCTCATTTTCAATGAGTTGTGGAAAGGAGTGTGCATTGGAGATGGAGATAAACAACCAAAATAGCCTGCCTCAGGCAATGAGCTCGCCATTTGGGAAAATAAGAACAACAAAGCCTATGCATTAATTGCAGCATCTGTAAGTGAAGAGGTGAGTCACCATATTATGCCATTTTCAACTACTTCCGAAGCCTTACAAAAGCTGAGAGAACTCTATGACTCACATTCTGCACTTGAAGTTGTTCAACTTATGATTAAACTCTTCACTCTTGAATTTCAAAATAATGATCCTCTTACTCTTGCATCCGAAGTAAAGTCTATAATGCATGATATCCAAGCCATTAAAATTTATTTGGATATTCTTCTTATTGCTTTTCTCAAGGAACTTTATCCTACTTACTCCAATTATCTTGAGTCATTGCAAGCAAATGGAAATCTTAAAGACATTACCTTTGACTCTCTTGTGAAAAATTTTGTTGAAAGAGAGAAAGCTTTTGGAAGAAAGATAACCCCTGAATCTTCTGAAGAGGCTATGTGCCTTGCTCATAAAGAAAAGCATCCAGCTCAAGATTCTTCAAGAGGAAGAGGTGGTCAAAGAGGAAGAGGAAGATATTTCAGAGGGAAGGGGGCCAGACACTCTCAAGGAGAAAAGGCAGATTTGCACTGCATACGCTGCAAAAGAAATGGATCACATGTTGCCTCTACATGCAAGCTACCATGGGACAAAATTGAGCAACAAAGAAACCAACAGAAAGGTAAAGCACCTGAATCCACTCACTATGTTGTGGCACAATGTAATATTGGAGTAAATGAAGATTTATTTAATGCTTCACTTGCTTCTTGGAAAAATGATTGGTTGCTTGATTCAGGAGCAACTTGCCACATGACTCGTAGAAAATATCTTTTTGAAGAATTTACTGACAATGTTGATGGAGTAGTATACTTTGTAGACCAATCAAAAATCAAGCCATCAGAGCTTGGCACAATCAGGCTTAAAATCCCTGGTCTTCTAGACTTTCTTCTGCATCATGTTCTCTATCTCCCACAGTTGAAGAGAAACTTGCTGTCCTTGGTCCACATCCGCCAACAAGGTCACTCCATTTATATGTTTCATGGCAAGCTTGAGGTGAGAAAAGCATCTGACCACTCACTTGTCATGAGGGGAATAGAAGAAGAAAGGCTTCTCAAGCTGCAAGGTACCTCTGGTCGTGCGCAACATTTCTCATACAATTCTCATTATGAAGAAGGTACACTTCCATAAAGTTTATTATGGCATGCTAGATTTGGACATTTGAACTATGACAGCCTCTACTTGTTGAAGAAAAATGGTGTTGCTGGTTTGCCTACAATTCCTAGGAAATTTAAGCAATGTGATGCTTGCATTCTAGGAAAGCATAGCAAACAGTCTTTTCATGATTCACATTCAAGAGCACATAGAAAACTTGAACTCATTCATTCAGATTTATGTGGTCCAATGTGTGTTCCTTCTGAAAATGGAAATAAAGATATGATGACATTTGTTGATGACTACACCAGAATGTGTTTGGTTTATTTATTGAAGAACAAATCTGATGCTTTTCAAACATTCAAGAACTTTCATAAATGGATTGAAAATGATGCACAATCTCATATTGGGTCTATTCACACTGATAATGAAAAGGAATACACATCAAATGAATTTGAAAACTATATTCACCAACATGGGATCAAACATCAAACAACTATGCCTCATAATCCCCAACAGAATGGTGTAGCTAAAGGAATGAATAGGACAATCTTAAATATGGTATGATCCATGCTCTTCTTCAAAAATGTAAAGATAATGTTTTGGGCTGATGCTATTCTATGTGCTGCATATATAAAGAATAGATGTCCATCTAATGCTATTAGAAACAAGACTCCATATGAAATGTGGTATGGACATGTTCCTTCGGTAAAGCATCTCAGGGTCTTTGGTTCCACCTGTTATGCCTTGATACCAAAGGTACATAGAAACAATCATGGTGTTAGAAGTTGTAAGTGTATCTTCTTGGGGTATTCAAACACTTCCAAAGCATACTGTCTCTATGATGAAGTTAATAAAAAGTTTGTTATATCTAGAGATGTAATTTTTCTTGAATCATCCAAAACTGACAATGTTGTTGAGCGGAAGCTTGGTCACCTGGATAGATTCACAAATGGAAAATCATTTCAAGAATTTGATAATCAGATTCCACAGCTTGAAGGGGGGATTCCTATACTAGATAAACATGTGGAATATTCTTTTGAAGAACACTCTCCCTTGCATGAAACTCCAACAATAGATGATGCTTTAAGTGATGTGATTGATAGAATTGGGAGACTCAACCTTGATTCAGTCCCAACTCAATCAACGAAGTAGCCTGGACCATCTGAGAAGGGTCCCCCAAAGTGGCTAACAAAGACACTTGAAAGTGTTCATCCTGATGAGGTTGGAAAGACAGGAACTAGAAATTCAAATCGGCAAAATGGAGGTGATGTAGATGACTCTAATTCACCTGTTGATATGGATGTTTCTTATGATTGTGAATTGAACTTGTCTACATATTTTGAACCAACTTTCTTTAAAGAAGTTTCTTCTCATGATGAATGGAAAGAAGCAATGCAAAAGGAGTATGATGCAATGGCACTTGGAAGCTGGTTGATCCTCCATTAGGAACCAAACCAATTGGCTACAAGTGGTTCTACAAGAACAAGTATAAAGTTGATGGCTCACTTGACAAGCACAAAGCCAAGCTTGTGGCAAAAGGTTTTGTAGAGAAGGAAGGGGTCGATTATGAGGAGACTTTTGCCCCCACAGCAAAATGGGCTACCATCCAGACACTCTTTGCCTTAGCAGCTCAGAATGGTTGGAAAGTCGATCAAATGGATGTAGAAACTACTTTCTTGAATGGAGATCTAAAAGAAAATGTTTTTATGTCCCAGCTTGAAGGATTTGTAGTGAAAGTACATGAACATAAAGTATGCAAACTTGTGAAATCCTTGTATGGCCCCAAACAAGTACCGCGAGCTTGGTATGAAAAACTAACTCAGCATATTTTGAAACTCAATTTCAAACATTATGATCTTGATGATGCAAGTTTATTTTTGAAGAAAGTTGGAAAAACATTTGTATATATTGTGGTATGTGTAGATGATCTTTTGATGACAGGGAATAATGAAAGCTACATTGCATCCATAAAGAAGGAATTGGGGATTACTATCTTGGTATTGAAGTAACTCAACATCCAAAGTCCATATTTCTTTCTCAAAAGAAGTACATTGGAGATCTATTGAATAGGTTTGGCATGACAGAATGCAATCCTCTTACTACTCCAATGGAACAAAACTTAAAGCTCACATCTATTGAAGGAAAAGAATTTGAGGATGCAACAAAGTATAGACAGCTTGTAGGAATTCTCAACTACCTAACTACTACTAGACCAGACATTTTGTTTGTTGTTGGAATCCTCTCCAGGTTTATGCAAAAGCCTTGTGAGGGACATTGGTCTGCTGCAAAAAGAGTTCTAAGGTACTTGAAGGGAACTCAAGACTTTGGAATCAAGTATACACAGGTGGACAACTTCAGCTTGATTAAATACTCTGATTCAGACTTCGATGGAGACAAAGGAACTTGGGTATCTACTTCAGGATATGCTATGAGTCTTGGATCAGGAGCTGTCTCCTGGAGATCACACTAACAATTAGTTCCAGCTAATTCCACAACAGAAGCAGAATATGTGGTAGCACTTGAGGCAACAAAAGAAATTGTGTGGCTCAGGAAAATTCTTGAAGATTTGCAGGTAAAACAAGTATAATCAACTCCACTCATGATTGACAATATCTTTGTAATAAAGTTGGCCAAGAAGCCAAAGTTCCATGATCGAACGAAGCATATCAATACTAAATATCATCTGATTCAACATCATGTTGAGGCAAAAAAAATCCATCTCTGCCATTGTTCCATGAACGAGCAAATTGTAGACATCTTCACCAAAGCGTTGGAAGAGAAAATCTTGAAAGATTCAGAATGATTCTTGGACTCATGAACATCCCTTCAGATTAAGGGGGGGGAATTTTGACACCTAATCATCAGGAAAGGGTGAATAACTGAAATTTATGTAAATAAATGATGGAGAATACGAATAGTCAGTGGGAGATGAAATGAACAGCCTCTCCCTCATGTATATAATAAACACCAACCTAAATGAAATCAATGGATCGAATTTTGTGGAGTTACTACCTGGCCTAACAAGTTTAGTAAATATATCAACAACCTGTTCTTTAGAGGTAACATACTCCAATTTGACCTTTTGTTCAAGCACTTGTTCATGTAGAAAATGATATTTGATGGGTATGTGCTTGGTCTTGGAGTGCATGATTGGATTCTTTGAAATACTGATGGCACTTATATTATCACATAGAATGGAGATGGGTGGAGTACATGTGATCTGAATGTCTTTCAAGGTTTGCATCATCCAAAGTAGTTGTGTGCAGAAAAATGCAGCAGCCACGTATTCTGCTTCAGCTATAGATAATGCAATTGAACTTTGTTTCTTGCTCAACCAAGACGCTAACTTGGAACCCATATAGAATGCAACACTACTAGTTCTTCTTCTGTCACCAACACTTCCTACCCAATCTACATCTGTATATGCATGAAGTGTAGGATTTGTATCTCTAGGATACCATAAACCAAAGTTCTATGTTACTTGAAGATATTTGAAAATCCTTTTGACTGCCTGAAGGTGTGTTTCCTTAGGATTTTCTTAGAATCTTACAACTATTCCCACTGCATGCATGATGTCCGATCGGGTACTTATTAGATAAAGTAGATTGCCAATCATGGATCTGTAAGTTGGTTGATGTACTGCTGCTAATTCATCATTTGAGCTAATATTACATCCTGTTACCATTGGGGTACATATTGGTTTAGAATCTTCCATGCCATACTTTTTCAGGATTTGTTTGAGATATTTGGTTTGTGAGAGAAAAATACCATCTTTATTTTGTTGAACTTGTAGACCAAGAAAGTAGGTAAGCTCACCAAGCAAGGACATTTCAAATTCGTGCTCCCATTGCTTGATGGCTTATGAAGATGATGACTTTTTGGATGCTTTAGATGAATATTATCTTTATGAAGAAATCTCTAAACACAAAATCTGTTTAGAAGAAAAGAATATGATTATACATACCTTAACATACCAACTTGCTGAAAGAGAAAAACATAATGAAAATCTAGAATGTAAAATTGTGGGTCTAAGAAAGGATCTTGAGAAAACAAAAGCTCTCAATCTTAGATTTGCTAAAGGACCAGAAACCTTAAATGAAATGATCAAAGTGCACCGTTCTCCTCTAATAAAGACAGGTCTTGGATATACTAAAGAAGCATCTCAATCGCAGAAGTCATCAACCTCCACTAAAAGCTATATTGATGCAGCAAAGAGTAATAATAGTTTGACAATCATCAGCAAAGGCATAAAGCAGATCACCAGGTAAATTAGGCTCAATTTACTTCAAGGATGAACAAAAGCCACAATCAACCATAGATAAATCTTACTCAATTTGCTTCAAAGACAAATATCGATAGAAACTACAATCACCACGTCAGTAGATTCGATAATTGCAGGAACTTCTTTAATGGCCAATGTTCTCATCTCATAATTTTTGACACAAAGATGCTCAATGTGTTGCTTACAAAACCATCATGACTAGAGAAGCACGAAATCAAAGGAATGTGAGAGGGATCAAGAAAAATTCCTATAATAACTTTTCTCTTCTTGAAAATGAAATAGAATGCTCAATTTGTAACAACTTTGGCCATGAAGAATCTGAATGCAGGAGTAAATTTCGCAAAATATCTCAAAAGGAGCAAATTCCATTAAATCCCAAAATATGGAGAAAGAAAGAAACGTGAACAGAAAGATGTGGTATAGCCTTGTATGTAGAAGGACAAGAAAACTAGTGGTACATCGACAGTAGATGATCAAAACACATGACAGGTGACAAAGAAAAACTACACTCATATAATGCCTTAGAAAAGAAAAAGAGTGTCTTGTTTGGAAACAACACTCTCACTGTCATAAAAGGTAAATTCTCTATTTTCTTGAAAGAAAAGGTTAAAGCTGGGAATGTTATGTATGTTGATGGATTAATGCATAACTTGTTGAGTGTGAGTCAAATGTATGATCAAGGAAATGAAGTAGTGTTTTGATCAAATGGATGTGTTTTTCATGAGCTTGATACAGTATAAACCGTGATCAAAGGTACAAGAACTCAAAAAAGCCTATACATACTCAAGGGAGGACAACAACAGTGCTATCTAAGCAAAAATGATGAAAATTGGCTATGGCACAGAAGATTGGGACATCTAAGCTTTTCTCAAATAAGAAAAGCATGCAGATTCTAGGTTGTTCGTGATCTTCCAAATATCAACATTCTTGAAAATACTATATGCAAATCATGTCAATTCAGTAAGCAAACTAGATCTCACTTCATCGAAAAGGAAGGATTAGCTAGTAAGCCTCTTGAACTTGTTCATACAGATTTATGTGGACCGTCAAGGAAAAAGTCACCTCATGGAGAAGAATACTTTATATTATTCATTGATGATTTTTCTAGAATGTGTTGGATAGGTCTTCTAAAGCATAAGGATGAAGCATTTGAAAAGTTCAAAGCTTTCAAAGCTTTCATTGGCTCTGATGCTTCACGCATGACCTCTTATTTTTCCATGGTACAAGTTCACTAGTTGAGAGGGTTGTAACATGGAAATCTCTCTCACGTAATAGATTTAACTTAAATGTCTCTCCCATTTTTCTTGGGTGGGGATTCATCCTCCCAATGCTTGATTTCGTCCATGTATATATAAATTTGGTTTATTTTTCTTGACTTATTTTCCAGGTTTCACAAGCTTGGGTTCTCTACTCCTCTCTGGAGCAATTTCTCAAAGTAAATGATTCTCTGACTTTGTTGTTCTACTATGTACTCTACGGGTTCCGACCTTTGACATTATTTTTTTTAAAGAGGTAAATTTGGATATTATTTCCAAATTTATTTTGAGTTTTTTTTGCCTCTAGCTTCATGGGAGAGTGTATCTTAGTGACAATTGATGTTACAGCTCAAGGAATGGATTAAAAACCTACCTCTAAACATAACTTTGGATTTTTACTATGGAATATGAATCTATGGCATGAAGATTGTATTATACTTTGTTTTGATATAAGACTTGGCTATGGCAGTCATAGTTCCTATTTTCATGTCTGTTCTGCTCCATAGGCTTGACTGATAGGGTTATATGTATATATATTATCAATAAGAAATATAAAACATTGTGTAGTTTTTTTTTGAAAGGAAATTATCTTCCCGTAAATGGTTTCTTTCACACATATCAATTTTCCTTTTATCTGGACTAGAGACAACACAATTATAATGTAAACATTTTATTTTCTCTGGTACTTGGTAGCCTTTAGTTATTTTTGCATGAGATATTTATATTTCTTTATGCAATTCAAAATCATGGGTTCTTCCTACCACATGACCCTTGACTATATACATATTGTTCCTTTCTACTAGGATAGTTAATCCCTTTTTTGTAACTTCCACTCCTACATGCAAGGAATTTTCTCCTTTTTTTTTTTAACAAGGTCGGGTAGTTGATATATTACTAAAAGCTTTGATGGAGCAAGCTCCTATTACAATCGACTGTAACAAGATAAACGTCTAAGCCATGAGATAGGAATGCAGTCTCTTCTCCTAGGATTCTGTTCAAGACTTCATGTATTTTTATGAGTATTCTAGTGTACTACCTAACAAGCTGACCTACTAGAAAGAGAAATTTACATGTCATGGGCTCTCTAATAGTTTTTCAAGGCTTGTAGACTGATTTCTCCTGAGTTGACTGGTTCTTCTTGTCATAATTGGCCGAGTTCTCTCATTCGTTTCTCGTAGAGTTGTTTTTGTAATATGCCACTGCTTCTTCTTCAGTGAGTTGAGTTCCATTTGATTTGTTTTCTTGTTCTTCCTTTTTATCAAAGAATTGAAATATGCTTACATACAGAATGGAAATAAACTAGCTCGAGTGATGGTAGCTTATCTCTCAAAAGAGATGTGGCAGCTATATGACTGTGAACTATGCTAAAATGATGCTCAAGGGACTTTTTATTATTGAACAATAAATGGAAACCTTAAAAAACCAAAACCCTAATCCTAGGAGATGGAACGGAAAGGATTTGTGGGCCCCGTTGGGGTTAGTTGGGAAGCCAACTTCCCTGTGTCGTAACTTGGTCATATGATCTGTGTTTGGTGCATACAATACCTCACTGGAAATATATCACCGAGTACTAATGGATTTGTGAGAGGATGTTTCTAATGGCTATGAACTTATAACGTACCTCAAAAAAATACAGTTTAGGGTGTCAAAAACCTCTGAAAGTTCAAGACTCAAAAAAGTACTAAAAACTGTAAATGTTGTTATTATCAAGGAAAACGATGAAACCGACTGGAGGGCTTGGTGGAATAGGCGGGTGGCCACCAATATCCACCTTGATCAATCAGGAATAAGAGAAAAATAAAAGAAATATAAACATAGAAACCTCAAGGACCCAAATCCTTACATTATGGGATTCCATCTTTTTTACCCTTACAAGGTATTATAAAAGAGAATACCTAGTGTAGATTAATGGGAAGGCCCTATCATGGCAATAGTACCAACAAAAATAGTTAGTGCTTTTCATTTCCTACATGAATCAAGGAAAGGCTGAAAGAAAAGGAGCGGTAGCTGTGAATAGATATGAATCACCTAAGTCAATAAACCCTCCAAATAACTAAAGAGGTAACCGTAAAAGGTAGAAGTCTTTCAGGAAATGACTTATGTGTCAAACCGTAGCTAGATAGTTGTAGATCGCCAATAACAATAGATGCATAATTTGCAGAAGATCCTTAGCGACCTCGTGGGGAAGTTAGCCAAATGGGCAACCACTTGTGGAGAACCATCAATCAGTTATGAGGACAGGTGTAGGGTGCATTACAGGAGAGAAAAAAAATTGTTTAATAAATCTATCTCGGGACTCCAACAAGGGTTAATACCTAGAATTCTAGAATACTTTGTGTCATATCATATATGGCATAAATAAGAGGTGTTATAATTAAAAACAATCTCTTATACATATATATCACACCCTTACAACTATCAACACCCAAATAAATTGTCTGTTGACACAAGAAACGTAACCCTACATGCTTGGATGAAGGAGTCACCATGTAGTTTAAATGTGTGGATTAAGAATTGATTATATAAGGAGGAATACATGACCTAACTCCTTAGAGAAGAACCACATCGATAACTTATGATTGAATAAAGAGGAATACATGACCTGACTCCTTAGAGAAGAACCACATCGATAACTTATGATTGAATAAAGAGGTATTAAAGAATTTGTTGTTTATAAGAAAACAATTCCACAGAAGATATTATCTTATGGTAAGCACAATTTCTTGTCCTAAGGGTAATGTTGATAAAAAAAAAATTAACCATTTCTAGGATGAGACAACTATAATGATAAAGTAACATAACAAGAAATGTGTTGTCATGTAAGAGCCATTCATTGTAATTAAAATGAAAAGAAACAATATGAAGACTTATGTGGACAAAATTTTAAGGGTAAAGTCTATTAACCAAAATAATGTAAAATAATCTTGCAACGTAGAATTATGCATAAATAGTTTAACTCTTCCTAAGGAAATTTGATTTAAAAAAACAATAAAACATATTCCAATTGATGGTTGTGACAACTAAATAGTAATAAACATTAAGTTTAAATTCTTATATAGGAAAATTTTAAATGTAGATATTTCAGAGGTAATTGTTACTTTAAGAACTTAATGATGTGGCGAATCTTTTGAATTTGAGAGAATCGGATATTCTTGAAAAATCAAGCTAGTGATTACCAAATTAAAGGGCCAAACGTATTTCATGAATTAAAACAAAATTTATATCTATAAATTCATACAAATTTAATCAACTATAAGATAAATTGTGACTGCAAAACCATACAATACATAAATACACACTCCATGATACAATAATGAACCTATTTAACTAATTTTAATTCTCTTAATATTTGAAAGCCTACTATAAAAAATAAAATTACTTTGAAAACAAATTCTTCATTAGAACCACCATATCATTTAACGTTTTAAAGCATGTAACTAAAATTACAATAAGATAATAGTAAGAATATGTTTCTTCAAGGAATAACTTATCATAGCTATAGAGAATTTTACAATTCCCAATAAAGAATGGAAGAAATGTGGGATGATAAGTGTTACACAAAAATATCGTCATCATGATTATTTGCAGTTAGTATGGGTCTATCATCACTTGTACTGTCCTCCTAAGCAAGTCTCAGACCTCAGCTCTTCAAGTCAAGCTTTGCAAATGAGAGAAAGAAATTAAAATCAATGTAACTCTCGTTCTGCACTTTCTCTCACTGTCACCTGTGGTCCCGCACCTTTTTTTTACAAAAACTGCGGACCCGCCTGCTCTGTCCCTAACGGTGTGGGTGCGGACCCCTGTGAAAGTCAAAAGGCACAAGTTTTATTTTAAAAAACTCACTTTGGGTTAATTCTAGAGGATTCTAGAAGGAATTTTGATGTGGATTGTTCGCTCTGAGGTGGTTCATGCATCCCAAAAGAGAAGGATCTAATCCCTTTATGAGAGGATCTATCCCTTTGAAGGAGGGCTTTATCCCTTTGAAGGAGGACCTAGTAACCTCCCTCCATTGCACTATAAATTCAGGCATTGGGCTGGTTGCTGAGGAGGTTAGAAGCTGAACATTTTTGAGGGTAAATGCTGGTGAAATCAAGAACTTCCTAGTTGAGCTTAAGAGAAGAGATCACATACCTTTTTTGGCTTCATTGGGGAGTGAGTGAAACTTGTCAAAGTAGAGGAGACTTCTTGTTGGACCCTGGGAGGAGCTTGTACAACGTCAAGGCAAAGGTTGTAAAGTTCTTCTTCTTTTGAATTAATACAATCAAACTCATTTTTCTCAACATGTATCTCATGTTATTTGTTTCATGGACTCCTTGACTTTCATGTTAAATATGTTTTATGATATTGGCTTTTCAGGTGCTATTTAATTTGTTTGCCTTGTTTGTGTTTGCAGATTCGCGACGAAGGAGCTCATTTAGATCAAAGGAGCGAGGGCATCCACAAACTTGCGTTGGACCTAAGGTAGGCCCTAAGAACACTTGTTTTCCATTGTTTATAAAAGCATATTTAGATAAAGATTGTGTCTGGTTGGTTTGCTTGTCATTAGGTCTTCTTTAGATTCTAGGAAGGTCTATCTTGTCCACAAGATCGACTTATTCCATGTGACAAAATGGTGACAAAGCGCAAACCTCGTTATCCTTGTCTCATTTGTGACGATGAATATTTTACAAGAGACTGCCCTCATCGTGCAGAGGTTGCGAAGATTGTCAAAGGTTCCCAAACTCCTGCTGTTTTGAAGGATCCTTTTCCAGCTCAATACAGTAAGATGATAGGTTCATCCTCGAGTGCCAATGAAGAACCCATACTGATGATGTCCCATGTTAGGATTTCGACTCGATCACAAGATTATGGTAGTAAAAGTCCTGTTGATGGTAAAGAAGCAGAATCTTCTCATTCTAATCCATCAACCTCATCTCCCGGTTCCGATCCACTATAGATCGAGAAACCTAATCCAAACTTGGTAATCAAACCGCCCGCCAAGAGTATACTTCGAAAGTCAGCTTTCAATCCACATGCGAGAGCAGCTCAGAATTATAACATTTTTGAGGATTTAGCTGTTTCACCCTCAGCAATGTTGGCTTTGGAAGTGCTGCAATCATGTCCAGCACAACGTAAATTACTTTTGTCGGCTATAGGAGCTGTTGACGTTCAGCACTCGAACCTAATAATTTTCGATCTAGAAAATAGTACACCGCGGTTGCCTCATCAAATGGCTTTCCAGATCCCAGTGATAGTAAAAAAACATGCCTATTCATCGAACTATAATTGATGAGGGAGCCTCAACGTGTATTATGTCGATACAATGTTGGAGATCGCTTGGTTCTCCTTCACTAAATCAATCCCTGACGATTCTAAAGGCCTTTGATGGCCGTGGGTTTCATCCTTTTGGCATTCTACAGGATTTTCCTATAGGGGTTGAAGGAAAAACCATTAATCTAGATGTGGAGGTGGTTGATGCCCCTCTAGATTACAACCTTCTCTTGGGTCGAAGTTGGTCTTACGCTATGACGGCGGTAATTTCATCAGACTTTCGAGTAATAAAGTTTCCACATAATGGAAAGATCCTAACAATAGACCAGTTGGATTACTTTTCATCCGACCCAACCTCCTTGGAAAGTATTCAGCATGTCGGTAAAATGACTATCCCATATAAGGATGTTGGAGTAGGACTAATTAAAGATGCCGGTTTACTGGGAACTTTTCCTTTTCCTCCGATCAACGCATCGTCTTCATTTGCAACCATTCATATGATTACATCAGACACCATTATTTATGATTATCCTTGGACCATTCCTTCTGAAGCTGAGATAGACTCGTTTGGTGATTTCATGCCTTTGAGTCCATATGAAATTTCCTATGAATCCGTGCAGTCTTTTTCCGACCCATCTTCAACTGAAAATGACTTCATGAATGTGGTCCGTGAGGAATCACTTTTCTCATCAAGCTCGGATTTAATCAAGTTTTCTAAACTTGTTCACTCTGATGAGCAAATTCATGAAATCCTATGTGTAGATGATTTACCATGGGAAGATCTCCATCAAAGATCTTCGTTTTTACCCGAGAATGATCGTTTTGAAAATGATTTCTCATCAATTTTTATGATTGAATATGTCAAGGAACCTCAGAATCCAATGAAACATCTCGATTCAGAGTTAAATTTGGGAAACATCTCTCGAACTATTCCTATTGACATTTCGGTTAAGCCTGGAATTGTTGAGAACATTCATATAGGTGCCTCGTGTACAGATGACGAAATTCAGATATATAAGGCACTATTTCAAGAATTCCACAACGTGTTTTCCTGGTCCTATGAGGAAATGCGAGGAATTGATCCCACGATTGTTGTTCATGAGATCAAGACTTACCCAGACGCTAAACCCGTTCGGCAATGCTTGCGTCAGATTCACCCAAGAAAAGCTGTTGCAATTAAAGCAGAAGTTGAAAAATTACTGAAAGCAGGTTTCATTTATCCGATCCCGTTAACGGATTGGGTATCGAATATTGTTTTGGTTAACAAAAAGCAGGGAACAATAAGAATATGCATTGATTATAGGGACATTAATCGAGCCTATCCAAAGGACAATTACCCAACTCCCTATATCGATCAAATTATTGATGATTGTGCCGGCAGCGAAATATTCTCCTTCATGGATGGTTTTTCCGGATACAATCAAATCAATATTCTACCTGCCGATCAACCAAAGACGGCTTTCATTTGTCCATGGGGGACATTTGCTTATTGCAAGTTGCCTTTTGGGCGCAAGAATGCCGGAGCAACTTTTCAAAGGGCCATGTCTTATGCGTTTCATGACATCAATCACATTGTGCAACCGTATCTCGATGACCTGCCTGCTCATTCATTACATCGAGATGATCACCTCGTCCATTTACGCGCAATCTTTATGAGGTGTAGGCATTATCGGATTCGGTTGAACCCACACAAATGTGTCTTCCGTATAGAAACGGGTTGATTGTTGGGGTTTGTAGTTTCGAAAGCCAACATTCGTGTTGATCCCTTAGAGGTCGAAGCTATCATCAAATTGCCTCCTCCTTCGAGTCTTCGCCAACTCCAAAGTTTGCAAGGGAAAGAAAACTTTTTACGACAATTCATTCCTAACTACACTGAGGTTACAAAGGGTTTTACCCGGTTGTTGAAATAGAATACTCCATTCTATTGCGATGAGATAGCTTAGAAATATTTTGATGCACTTAAACACGCGTTGACCCATGCATCGTTATTGCATCCTCCCAACTACAACCAAGATTACTTCTTGTATCTCGCCGTCTCTCATTCCACCATTGGAACGGTCTTAGTTTAGGAAGATGAATTCGGAATTGAGGATGTGATATATTACCTTAGTCGAACTTTAAATCCAACTGAGCTAAAATACTCACATGTGGAGAAATTGGCATTGGCAGCTATTCAAGCTGTCCAACATTTTTGTCACTACACTTTACTACGTAAAACTACAGTAATTTTGGATTGCAACCTTATGATCTACATTTTGACCAAGCAATTGCTAGGGGGCAAGTAATGTAAATGGATTGTTATCCTGTAGGAGTTCGACTTGGAATTTGAGAAATCCAAGTCTAAGAAATCTTTAGTTTTTGCGGAGTTAATGTGTCACTTCCCGCGTGCTGACACGGAAACTGTGGTGGAGGAGCCCATTGTGAATGAATCCTTGTTTCTAATCAGTACTTTAGATTCGTGGTATGGGGATATCATCGTTTATCTCCAAACCCAATCCTTTTGGCCAGAAATTTCAAGGTCAGAATGTCGGAAAATACGATTCCAGTCCCAACAATACAGGATTATTGGAGATACTCTTTATCGCCGTGGGGCGGACTCTGTTTTTCAACATTGCTTAACTCAAGAGGAAGCTGAAAGGGTTCTAAATGACTGTCACTCTGGAGCGTGTGGCGGTCATATGTCTGGGTATGCCACAGCCCAAAAGATATTGTGCGTTGGCTACTTCTAGCCGTTTTTATTTAAATATTGTATTACGGCGGTCCGAAAATGCCACAAGTGCCAAATTTTTGATCGAAAGATGCGCGCTCTACCTGCTCCTATCCACCCTATAATTGCTGTTGGTCCTTTTGCCAAATGGGGTATCGATTTTATTATATGTAACCCTCACTCGGTCGGGGGGCATGCGTATATCATCCTTGCGGTAGATTATTTTACCAAGTGGGCCGAGGCGATGCCTACATTTGAGGCAGATGGCAAGACAGCTGCAATTTTCATGTTCAATCATATAATTGCTAGGTTTGGTGTCCCGCAAGCGATAATCACTGATCATGGGCATCATTTTCGAAACGTTATGATAACCGAACTTACAGGCCAGCTTGGTTTGCATCACGATAGTTCAACCCCTTATTATCCACAAGTTAGTGGTCTGGTTGAATCCATCAACAAAGTTTTAGTCATCATGATCCGACGAATCATTGGGATTCATCGGTCGAACCGGCATAACATGCTATTTTCAGTGCTTTGGGTGTACCGAACTTCAGTAGAAACATCAACAGGGTTCACTCCTTTCCAACTAGTTTATGGTCTGGAAGCTATGTTACCCATTGAATGCAAAATCTCGTCACTGCAAATGGCCATCGAGTTACTTCTAGCCACTTCCGAAGAGGAAAAGCGTTTGTTATACTTGGCTCAATTAGATGAGAATCGACGTATTCCTGCATTGGCGATCGAGACTCACGCAAAACGCATCAAAGCTCAGTATGATCGAAATTTGACCCCTCGAAATTTCTCGGAAGGAGATCTAGTCTTAGTTTACGATCAAGCTAATGATAAATTAGGCGCTAGAAAATTCGTTCCTATGTGGCATGGTCCCTACGTTGTCAAGCGAAAGCTAGCAAAACGGGCCTATGAATTGGTAGCCTTTGACAGGGACTCTTTGGGTAAACCCAGAAATGGTCTTTACTTAAAGAGGTATTATGCTTAAAAGAATGGGTATGGAGATTTTTAGTTAGGATAGTTTTTCTTTCTAGCTGGTGTGTTTTAGTTTAAACAGTGTGCTTAGCTTAGAGAGTGTTTTTCATCATTATTCCTGCTTATCTTGGTTTTACTCTTGATATTGCAAATGTCGATGCCTCTCCAAACATACATTGGTTTCGCTGATGGTGCTTGTCGTAATACACAGAACATTTCTTCCGCAGCTTGGGTTATCTATTCGCCCTCTGACGAGTTAGTATCTATGCATGGGGTAAGCCTTGGTCAAACAACGAACAACATTGCTGAGTATAGTGAAATGATTGAGTTATTATCTGAATCTATTTCATTTGGGATTCGGAGTTTGATAGTGAGGTTAGATTCTGAACTCATTGTATTACAGCTTAATAGATTGTATGCCATTAGAAATCCAGTGTTATTAAGATTATTTTTGAGAGTGCGTCTCTTGGAACGTGAATTTGATTATATTGAATATCAGCATATTCCAAGATCTTTAAATACATTAGCAGATGCAATTGCTTCTCGAATGTTAAATAGACATTTGCAATAATCATACATGTAAATTTAAAACCATTCCATAACATGATTTACAAGATAAGACGGTAATAGTGATATATATATATAGGAGTGTGTCAAAAAATACATCGTCCTCGATCATAGGTTGAGAAACACCTTATGATCGGCAAAAATGATAAGTACAAAAACAAAAATGTCATATGTGCCCATAATAGGCGATCATCCTATCACTGGTGATGATCTCTATAAGAAACCACTGCACGGGACACCTTGCAAAGGAACCTCCTAAATGGTCCCGGGACTGCAATCACATAGCGCTGAAGTCGACAAGGAATGTCATCTATAGTGGTCTCTAGAATATCTCCTGTCAAGCGCTCGAGATGACCCTCCAACTCGGCCAAAACCTCTGTTGATTCGTCCTGTGGGGCTAGCGCGGGTGCAACTGGTTGTTTCCTCTCGTAAGGCCGCAGATCGGCTGGTCGCTGTGGACCCACATCTGCATTTGAAACTTTTGCTATCAGTTTTGAGACGATGGAAAAATAATAAAAAATTAAAATAGGAAAAATGTTGAAAATGATTTTACCTGAGTCATCCCACTGCTCTCCTGGTGGAAGAACCATGTCTGGGTCACCACGAAAATCTATCCTAGCGTAAGGGAAGTCCTGAATAGAAAAGACCTGGTTTTCCAGCCATTGGAAATACTCAAGTTTGAATCGAGCAACCTCTGTCCTCTCGTCCCGATGACGGTCCATAACTGCGACCCATCGCATCAGTTTGGGCTCTCGAGGAAGCCCAGCTCCAACAGTAAGGTGCTGCGGGATCAACATGGGAACCCTCTCCAGGCCAAAACTCACAACCAAAGCCCCATAACCAAAGGTCTTTAGTTGTCCGTTTTTGGCCCTGGTCAGTTGGCCTTTCAGATTGGCCAACACAGCATCGCACCAGTTGAAGATGGTGCCTCGAAAGCAATCAACTGCCATACGCATCTAGGATCCGGTGGCAATATGTAATGTGGCAGCCCTGCAAAGTCTGGTGACAGTAAACGCAATCACCATGAGTTCAAGACGGGATATGGTCTTTATGTCTATCCCTTTGTCTCTAGCCTGGCTGTTGCAGAACTCTAGCTGGAGGCTATCGACAGACTAGCCACCTGGCCTAGCCCCAAACAGAGTCAAGTCTTCGCCTCTCTTAGGCAAACCAGTCAAGAAATATATGTCTGCCGGCTCGATTTCGAGCTGGTGGCCACCAATGAAGAAGCACTGATCCTGTATGCTCCATCTGTCAACCAACCACTGTAAGAAATCCACCTGAGCCCTCATGCTAGGAATGGCACAGAATTTGTACAAGCCGCACGCCCTCAAAGCGTCAAGTGAAGGCTGATGATTCCATCCAGCAGCATCCACATCCTCGTGCTCTCATTCACGGCAATTTAGCATGATGTACTCTCTGCATCAAGTATAAGGATAAACTAAATTGCTAGAAATTATTTTGATTGGTCCATTTTTGAGAATTTTTGGGTTAAAAACCCTTGCGACGGGGACCGCACCCTCCGGGTTAGACACAGTGCGTGGGACCGCACCTTGCCTACATGGAAGGTGCGGACCCTGAGCGTTTTCCCAATGGAAGAAAATTCGGGGTCGGCAGGCCAGCAGTGGTAAACCTGCGGCCCCCCGAGCGCGGGTTTTAAGCCTAAAAACCCTCCCAAAAATGAAATGAATCACTAAAACAAAAATTGAAACGGTTAAAAATGAATAGTAGGATGATGTGGATTACCTGGAGAAGACAGTGTTCGATTCCGACGGTTGGATTTTCCGCAATCTTCACGGGAAGTTTTCTGAACAAAAGCACTATTTTCTTACCCAAAACCCAACGGTAAAAATGAATTGACGAAGGCCCTTTTTATAAGTTTTTTGAGTAAATAAATTGAAAATTTGTTTATGTTTCACTTTGGAAAGGTATTTTTGCGACATTTTTATCAATTTCAAACATGTATGAGTAATGTTTGCGTTTTTGTTCAGGATAACGAATTATTCAGGCGAAATCTATCATTTTCGACGAAAAAACATTTAGAGTCACCTTTAAGCTCTTTTCTGACTCCTGAAACATGAAAAGATTGTCGAGTTTTTCTTTTAAACTTGTTAAAACGGAATTAAAGACGGTCCACTTATAGCTCTTTTCTGACTGTAAAAACATGAAAAGATTGCCGGATTTTTGTCGTTTAAAATTCGATATTGGTTATAAAACGACGTGTTGTTGATCGTTTTTTTACTTTTTCGGGTCAAGGGCACTAATAACGAAAAGTACTCCTTGGTCGTAGAAGATCAAGCGGTTCTCTTAAGTATTATTTTATACTTTTTCAGGCTTGGGAGACACAAATTTACGAAAAAGGTCAATCGTGGAGTTTTCTTAAGTTTTTTTAGACTCTCTAAAATTGAAAAACGCCGAGTTTCTCCTATACTGGACTCATTAAAATTTCACAGTAAAGGACCTGTTCAATTACAAATAGGAACGAACCACTCCTTCTTAGGGTTCGAATTTAAACTAAGTTGGACTGATCCGAAGGATGAGCTTATAATCAAGCAAATGTTATCCTCCTCAAGCTTGTAAAAAATAAAGAGGTACTTGCTAGAAATGGTGGGGGAAAAGAGAGAAAAATGAGTCTATTTGTCATACTTTGTAACCACTCTTGAACATGACACTTTTATTCACCTGGGTTGGGAAATCCTTTGCCTAACAGTTGATCAAACCACATCGAAAGTCTTAAGCCAGTTTCTGGGTATTAACTTTGGGTCAATTGTCACCAAACCATCTGTCGTGTCGTTATGTGTTCAAGAGGTCATTGCCAATAAGCCATTCATCTGCAAAATATCTGTCATCCATCTTGACCATCCCTGAGTCAGTCCTTGCAACTAAATTTCTTCTACTTGATCTATGATTTCGTGTTATGGGCTTGACTGTGATGGATCGCTTTCTATCGACTTCATCTCATTATCTAGAAAGATGATCTAGGAATTGTCAGTACCTTGAGATCTGCATGCCTCAATGGCAGGTTTCTCACCTTTGACGACAGTTTGCATCATTGACTTTCGATCAAAGGATTCCGTGACATGTTCGACATCAACACATTTATTCGCATCTCATGGATTGTACTGGGTACTTTGAGAGCTATTGACATCACTGGTGGTTTCTCTCACACTTGTTAACAGTTTACATCATTGACTGGTAATTAAGTGGTTTCTACCGTGTTCGAAATCAACACATTTATTCGCATGGATAGAATCATACTGTTTCGGGAAGTAGAAATGAAGACCCTAGATCTAGTTTCCACAATCCAGGCTGCGAGGAATTTTGTATTCATTATATAATGGACTATTCATAAAAAGACGGCTGTGTCCATATTGTGTCCACATGAGTCTATACTTGTGATGTTTTACAAGATCATTCCTGTATCAGAGTAGTAGTTAGTTTTCTAGTCAGTTTTGATCTGAGTATGGGAATGCCTACCTCAGCGATGATATGGTATCATATATATATCTTGCATTGAATGTTTTTACAGGTTCCAACCGGGCTCTCCACAAGATGATCCTCGAAATGATAAAGTACTTCACTCTTTAAACTTCACAAAAGTTTGATGATGTTAAGGAAAATGTTTAACAAAGAACGTCTTCTCAGTTCATGCACATTAGAAGTAGGGATATTCTTTCTCCTTGTAGATCTTGCCACATTTTATATGATTTAAATCTTATTTTGTATATCCAACATTAATCAAACTAATGTTTATAGGCTTTGGAACACCTATGTGACAACCATTTTTTCTAACCCCTCTTGTAAATAAATTTACATGAGTTATAATTCATGTAAATAATATATGGAAATTATGTTCCAATGGTTTTCTTTCATTAAATCACATCCTTAATTTTTTGGGTTATCTTAAACCATTACAATTCAAATGTGGTTCATGATTTGCATGAATTCAAGGGGTTTCAAAAAAATTCAATAAACCATGGCTTCAAGTGGTTTCCAATAATTTGCATGGTTTCAAGTGTTTTTCAATAATTTGTATGGTTTTAAGTGGTTTTATTTAGTTGTTGTTACTGTTAGTGTCAGTATCTTCATCCCTCCATCAATGATCAAATTTCTCTTTTTGCATGCATATTAGGTGTCCCATCCGATCAGCTGCATTCCATTAGGTCATGGATCAACTGATGGTAGTGGTTTATTGTCAATTTCACTCATGGCATTTACCAACGGGCCTGTTTTCATATGTTTAGGTCATTTAATATCATTTTGTTTCATTCCATTTACCAAAATCAGTTTTAGGGTTTTTAGTCTCACTAGGTGTAGGGTTTGCCACCATGGTCATCCAAAATTCAATAAAAGGTCAGTAGGCACGTGAGGAGGTTTTATAAGTTCATAAGCTCATAAATTCGTTGATGATATGCTTCATAATGGTTTTTAACTCAAAACTCTATTTTGAGGTGAAAACAGGGTTTTTTTCCATTTCATGTACAAATTTTATGTAATTTAAAGTGTTTCTATATGTAATAAGTTCTAGCTGATGCCCTTGGTCACCTTGCCAACTCTAGCCACTGCAAGAAACAAAAACATCAATGCATTAGTTCATCAAGTGATCAAGAAGAGTCAAACTACAAATGAAAAACCAGAGTTTTTAAAGAAAAGTGACTAAGACATTAGAAAAGTGGGTTTGGTAAATGAAAAAATTAAAGCAAGGAGATATAAAAGCTCATTTATGCATTTGAAGTCTTCATTTGTTGCAAGAGAGGGAGCTAAAGGCAAAAATCATGTTTTTGGGAGAAAGAGACAAAAATTGAGCAAAAATCCTGAAATTTCACCAGTGCTGCGCACCTAGCCTTTGGCATTGCGCACCTACCTGGTGCTGCACATCTAGTGCAGGTTTTGCACTGTAGTTTGTTGAGGCGCTGCACATACAAAGTGCGCTGCGCACCTACCTGTTGAGCTTCAAATTGATTTTCATCACCTTCCTCTGCCTCAAATTTCACAATTGACCTCTCAACAAGTAAGTGAAGCTTCTCATCATGTCTAGCAAGGAATTTTTCATCAGTGGTGGTGATTTGTATGTCTAGAAAACTAAACCCTTGTTGTCTCTAAATTGTATTATAAAATTTGCAAAGGGTATTGCGTTCCGTTTTTTCTATTCCCTTGAGTTATTTCCCTACACCCGTTTTCCCTTAAACTAATTTCCCTCAAACCCTTTCCCTTTCCTTCTCATAAAATCATTGGCCCTCGCCTCCCGAACCCCACTCCCTATTACCAAACCCTAATGCTATACTATATCCCAAACCCTAATTCCCATTTCCTATTCCCTCATTACACCCATTTCATCATCAAAACCCTCATCTATAGTCATCATATCAGTCATTCCCTCATTTCCCAAAAGGAAAACAACAATCACTTCCTACATACAATATTCACCCTCATATTTAAAAAAATCTCTTCATACTCATCAGTTTTCACTCCAAATTTACAAGCATGGAGATAGACTCAGCCTATGAGAGGGATGATGAAACTATTAGTGATTCTTCCCAAGAAGCCCATGTACCAAGAAAACCACATAAATGAGGGAAAATCATCCGAGAGGAGCCCACCACTCTCACAGAATTACTTGCTTTCCCTCTTGCAGTAACTTGTTTTAAACATCAATCTTGTTATCAGTTTTGTGAAATGGTAGAAAGGGTGAAGTATCATCATGAGCTGGCTAGGTTGTCTGTTCTTCATCTTCACAATGGCCACGTGAACCTTGCTGGTGTCTCTTTCACCTTGACACCTGAAACCATTGCAGCAACAATATGCATCCCTAATGTAGGTGAACAGTGGAATAAAGGGCAGCATGTGGGCAGAGAGCATTATGAGCCTTACATCAAGGCTGGTTATCAGAGGCAAATCAATAGGGTTTTCCTTTCAAATATTTGTACGACACTTATGCTTCTCCCATGAAACTCATCATTAAGTATTTCACCTGTGAAGGGAGGTTTTCTTGTCTATATACATACCGTGTCAGATTGTTGATTTATTTCACAAGAGTGAGGATGATGAATCTCCCATATTTTATCTGCATGAATATTGAGAAGATGTCTCTATATATGCAAAGGAATCCCTTTCCTCAACAGTTTAACAGCATTTACCACTTCTCATTGATTAAAATTGTTGTCTTGCATCAGCTTAGCTTTCTGAACATACCATGGGATACTTCCATTGCACATGAGATTTTCAAAGGACCTTAGGTGATTCCATCGGTGTTTCAAGAGGAAGGAGGGCCTTCGATATAACTAGATGTTCATTAGATTGAAACTACAGCTATGCCAGTTTTTGTTACTTATGAAAAAGGCACTAGGAGGCTTTTTCCTACTGCCAAACGAGTACTATCTTCACCAGGGGTGGAAGGGGTCTCGTTTTCTTCATTGGACCATAGGAAAATGCTATCTTCACTAGGGGTGAAAGGGGTTTTGCCTTCTTCTTTAGCTGAACAGGTACAGGACAAAGACAGAGGAAAGCAACAGGTGCATGATGAAGGCCCTACTGAAGGGAAAGATAGAGATTTTGTCTTCGTTGAGGAGCATGACGTTCGTTTGGGCCCTTAAAGCTCAAGACTCAAATATATGATCATTAAAGAAAAGGAGGCTAAAATCCAAGCCTTGTCACTTGACCTTGAGAGGGCCAAATGGATCATTAGCTTTCTTGAGCAGGAGAACAAACACATAGAGGAGAAACAAACTCTTATGGAGCTACAAACAAATAAAGAAAATAGGCAAGCAACAAAGAGAAGGAAAATAAAAATGACACCCCTTGAGAAAGAAATTGAGGCTAACCAGGAATCATGGTTAGAGAAGGCAAACATTCACCTGGAGAAATTACTTGAGAAAGCTAATAAAGAGAAGAAAATGTTGTGCCACATGGCCTATCACTACTTAAACCGGAATAAAATTTGCAAAATAAGGGTGAAGAGGTTAAAGGCTAAACTAAAGAGAGCTTTGAGAAGAAAAAAAGAGCAATATAAGCTCAAGATCTTGGCAGAAGCATCATTGGCGCAGTATAGCACATAAAAAGGATCACTGATACCAAATTTCAAGAAATTTAGTGAAGCTTTTTGTCATTTTTGAAATTTTTGAAGCAAAAAACAGGTTTTTTCAGCATGGGGACCTCCATTTGCAAAAAGATTTAAATTTTTGGAATCAACATGCAAAGTTATCCATGCTCAGAAATGGCTGAGAAATTTTTTCAAGTTCTTGACCTCCAAAAGGGCCAAAAACACTCCAAAAGTGCCCTCTCTGCCACTTTTTTGCCACACAGGAAGTAGTCTTAGGAGATTTCCTTTTTGGAGGGGAAAATGGACTCCAGATCAAAAAATTCAAGTTGTCCCAAAAATTTGATCACCAAGCTTTCCAATGAGCTATTCTGCACCTGATTTGGACATCGAGAGGCCTTCCAAAAGTGGCCTTGAAAAAGCGCTGTGTATAGGAGAAAAATCTGCCATTTTTGCCTATTTGTTTATAATTTTGCCCAGCTTGCTATCAGTTTGACTTTTTTTTCTCTCTTGGTCAATTGATGATGTAATATGATGTAACTTGATGTACTATGATGTAAAATATGATGAAAAATGACTTGAGGAGGTAGATACATCAGTTAGAGTTGGTTTGAAGATGAATGAATCAGTTTCCATAGTTTTAGAGGCAAGTTGTTCCACTACCTATTTTTCAGTTCCTAGTTTAAATCTTGTTGAAACAGCTCCTTGGCTCATGGATTCAACCCCTGATGGATAGCATAGGTGATTTGATGCCTATATCTTGTACTTCCTTAGTCATTTGCCAAGGTTGGAATCTTGTGGATGCATTGAGAAACTTTGTACATC
This sequence comes from Pinus tabuliformis, assembly GCA_031772625.1. Classification (NCBI taxonomy): domain Eukaryota; kingdom Viridiplantae; phylum Streptophyta; class Pinopsida; order Pinales; family Pinaceae; genus Pinus; species Pinus tabuliformis. The sequence goes on from CM062816.1 coordinate 1,002,444,993, forward strand.
ACTTATATAGTTTGGCAAGGAAATGAACCAGGGTTTGGTGGCATTTTGTGGGATTCTTATGGTAATGTGAATTAGCATTGTTTTCTCCACTGTTATTTAGTTTATCTTATGTGTATATGTACCATCATCAATCTCTTTCTACATAACAAAATGAATCAAGATTAAAGGGTGGAATCCATTGATGTCAGTGCTCTTCCTTGGGGTTTATTTAGTTTTAAATGTTTTCTGTTGTTTGAAGAGGACACATGAAACTTGCATGCCCTCTCCAACTCCTCATCAGTCTTTAGACTCACCATCACATTCATTTCAAAGTGCTAAAACACGTGCCTACCTCGCCCCATAGAAGCCTCTGCAAATCTGTGTTGATTTCTCGAACCCAAAGCTGCCTTCCTCATCTAATGCAACAACCAACCATTAAAATAAAACAAACTCCTCCGAGAAAACATAAATAGCCTAAAATTCAGTATTCATATTAGTCATATCAAGCCTTACTTGCCATATTTTCTTTGAGATTGACAACGAGAGAGCCCTCTCTCGACCTGGTAGGGCTAGCTACCAGGTTAAGCGTGGTTTGATGAGACCTTCCTTTCTCAGCTTGAGGTAGATTTAGGCTATAACAGTTACATCTCATTTTTTTACTACATGGTATTACTTTCAATGCTTATTTTATCATAGTTTTATTGTTTCATTCTCCATTTGTTTATGGTTTTCATCATATTTCTTAATGCATACAATATGGAGCAAGTAATATGAAAAGTGAGACAATTTGAATTACCTGTATTTGCATGAAATTCTTGTTATCTCAATGTCTAACACCTTTTTCTCATCTTTTATCTAGCTTTCTCTCGTATTTCCATTGTGGATGACAATTTCTTACCTTTTCTAGATCCAAATCTGCAATTTCCCATGTTTGTTGAGAATCTTTTTGTAATTTCCATGCTTTGATATTTATCTATGAAAAAATGTTTGTTGTTTTCTTTTGCATAATAAAATTTAGACACTAAATAATTTGGTGATGGTAGAGCCTTGATCGATCCCTTCAGCCATATGGTTCACGATTAATACCATTAATAAAAGTTGGTATTAGCTTTTTAATGGCTCGATCAAGACTTTGAGCTCGATCAAGCCACTGGTTAACCATATATGTTGCTCAATTTAGTGTTAGTTTAATGCTCGATCGATAAATTTGAATTTTAAATTTAAGCGCTTAATCGAGCATTTGAAGTGCTCGATCAAGCTCTTAAATTCCTAAAATTATAGTTTCAGTACCTCTTTTGCAGATTTCTCTGCAAACGCATTTTGTATTTTATTAAATTTAGGGGATAAATTGTCCTTACGTGGTGGAGTTGATCATGTTGGATTCGTGAAATAATCTTCTATAAAATGGCATATGAATTTGACACTTTTGAATTCATATGGTATTTTTTATTTTATTTCTTTTAAACATAACACTTGAAATTTTTTTGAATAGTTTCAAAGAGGATGAATAAAAAATCAATAACATAACATATACACAACAATTTTTTTTCAAAAATACCAACATCTTCATTTACGAGTGCTCTTCAAAAGGGTACTCTTGGATTTTCAATTTATGTAAATAGTTGAAATAAATCTTACGTGAACGCATGTGTCTCCAAAATGCAATTGAAATATTACTTCACCAACTTCAAAAAATATTAAAAAATATAATTTTGCATAAAAAATAATGTTTTAATATGAAAACTTATTTCTATTCATGTAGATCATGCATGCATGCATATATATATATATATATATATATATATATATATATATATATATATATATATATATATATATATATATATATATATATATATATATATATATATATATATATATATATATATATATTAAATTACACATTTTAGACTAATTTACGCTACATGAACACACACATACCTCTTAAGTTTTGCAAAACATTGCAAGGCATATATTGCATTTAATGGAAAATTGAGAGATTATAGGACACTAAAAATTTTCGCAAAAAATATCATTAGGACAACAACATAATTATCCACATAATGTCTTTTTACTCTAAATGAAAATTAATAATTCTTATATGAAGTTTGTGGGGTGAAATTTAATAAAAGAGGAAAAACTTGAAATTTCATCGCCACATTTGGCCCAAACGTGTAACCCATCCTCATGCTTTCACCCAGATATAATAGTAGTTAAAGTATTTTTATATTGGAAGATATAAAAATGGAGCTCAAAATTTATGAAAAGGTATATTAGATGTTAATGAAAAATCGATATCTACAATATCTAGTGAAAGTAGGATTTTTTAAAATTGTGAATGTGCATTGGGTGCATATTGCTATGGGATTAAAAATGTGATTTTTAGAGATATTTTCCAATCTGTAATGAAATTGACATTATTTTTTAGTATTCCACAAATTCACATGATATGTCGGAGATTCATTGAGTGAAGCCTTTGTGGACTCAACCAATAAAAAATATGTGCTAACTTGAATTTCCCTGCACAACCGTCCAAGCAAATCTCATGCCTTCTGAACGATATGCCTCTCTTTTTGAATGATTAGTAAATCAAGCTAAAGCAATGTTGCATGAAAAATGTGTCATGGTCATGATCATCATTGATGTAGAAGTGATACTTCTTAATCGCATCACATGACTCATTAGTGATATATCTACCATCAACATTTGATTTTTCATGTCTGTATAGAACATGTATGAATAAGGAGACGTGGTTCAAGTGATAGTACTCATTTTGTTTCTCTTTCTGAGGAGAAAATGTGTATTTCTCAATAAAGTCTAGCATTGATAAGATTGTTCCTAGTTCGAATACCTCGTAATAATACTTAAAGTTAAAATATTGTCACCTAGACCTCTATGAGTGTTTGTCATATTTATAGAATTTGTTATTAAACTTCCCCATGGATTCTAAAATAGGGATCTCATCCTCGATATAGTTGATCCCCCTATGTGCCGGAGTTGAAGAATATGGTTGATACCATGGAATTCTCATATTGATTACATGTGACCATGACATCTGACATCCCAGATTGGTTGGCATCAATAGGAAAGTTCCTATGGAATAATTCCAAATCACCACATTCATTGCATCCTCTCCCACCTATAAATATTTTCTTGTAAAACAACTCTCGTGGATCCCTTCTACACAATATTGATGAAACGAAATCACACACTATGTAAGGAGGAAGCTCATTATGCGAGTTTTTCTTTCAAATTCCTGGAATGTGTCATAATGAATTTAGAACTCCATGTAATATCAAAAACAACACATGTCACAGTTTGTATAAGTTGTAATAAACCATGGTTTCAGTTTCTAAAAAATGCTTGTCGATATTTTAACATGGCGATTTCTTTCTTTAAATTCCTTGAACAACACAACTTTTTTCATTTCTACAATGTGCTTGGCATGATATACATACTCACATTTACATGGTAGATTTCGTATGACATGCTTTCTATTTGGGGTAGCACAGAATGACTCTCCCAAAAATATACCACAATTGATTTGGTTCTTAGTGTAATCTTGTCTTGGTACAATTTCCTTGTGATAAGATCCCAAGAATAAGCATGATCATTTTCATTTACTCAAACCCTAAATTTCGTATGCTTGTGCAATGTTTGTCTCAAGACATGGAGAAATTTTGACATTGTTGCCAACATTTTTGTCTTGATGTACTTGGTTCAACAATAGCAAGGTCCTCTCTTGTGCTTGCACTGAAATTTTCTACAAATATTTCACCCCTTTCCAAATAACATCATCTCTGAGTTATCCTATCAGCTTGAAAGAGAACAACTTTTTCTTCTAGTGGTTGATCAACTAAATAGGGCACACCTTTTTCTTTCACTCGTTGACCATCTTGAGAGGGAAATTTTTTTTCCCCATTTGGTTAATCAATTTCCATCCCTGCATAGTGGAATATAAAATATAAAAGTGAGTGAATCATGTATAATTATTTAATTGTAGAAGGCAACTAAGGGGGGTCCATTGGAATGGATCGAAGAAATGATTCTATGAGTAAAGAAGATCTAGCTACTAATGTCTGAGAGAGTGTGTGCATGCTTACCGTTTTGTGAGTTGTAAGGGGATAAGATACCCCTTCAATGGGATGAAGACTTTTTAGTCTTCAAGACAGGCGTTTTCAGCCAAGGTCCAATGATAACCTCTAAATTGACTGTGGGGATATTTCAGGCAGATATAATTTGTTTTACCAATTAAATAAACATGTTTATTTAAAATGACAAGAAAATATTATGCAAAAAATTCAATAAAGAATTTATAAACAAGTTTTAGGTACCTTTAAATCCACACATTCATGCAAAAGGAAAATAAAATGTTCCTATACACCTACGTGTCTTGTCCACTCAATGCAAGTCGATGGAATTCTTCTACAACATATCATCAATGGTGGTCTCAAGCTAATGAGATAGATGATACTCAAGTATGGAGTGAAAAATAGCTATAATGATGGAGACTGGGAAGGATATTAGGGGCCACTCAAATTTGATCAAAGTAGTGTTGTTTCCCACAATGGTCACCAATAGGCTAAGAAAATTCACTTATGATTAGTCAGTATGGTACCTCCGCTATATGGGGGAGAATTAATTCACCTTAGAACGATATGTCATCGACTTAGAACCAAAGTGGTGGATAGAAACTAAGTGAGTGAACTAAACAACATACCTTGGGTTTTACCTCGTACTGACATGGCATCACTTCTCCCAAAAAATCATTTTCATCTACTCATGATGGATGTTTTAATATCCTAATCATGGCTAAGACATAACAGGATTTCAAATTCCAGTTTATCATAATCAATGCCAAAAATTACTAAATCATTTTATGCTCTACATGTCCTGCAATTAGAGAATTCAATGATTTTAGCATCTTCCTGTTATGTAGGGTGATGGAATTATTTGTCAGAAGCAAGTGCATTATTGAATGAAAGAACCTCTTTTATGTAGGAGGCAATGTCATATCAATATGTAACATGGGAATACCCTGATCACCAATAAATGGATTTTCATTTGTCACTTTAGTTAGCATTTTTCATAAAGAGGATTTTTTTAGATCATTTCCTTGGTACTCAAATATTGTATCAAAAGAGAAAAAAATGTTGAACTTTTTAAAAAAGACATTCCCTGTTATTTTATTTACATACAAAGGTTTATCTCTTACATGAGGTAATTTACCAATGCCACCCACAATAACGATGAATCTACCACTATAAGGATTAGATTTGTGAATGAGATTATATCTTTAGGAATAACATTGGACCAGTAAATCTCATTTTTTCAAAGAAAATATATCCAATATGTGTTGAATTTCTTCTTAAAATATTACTCGAGAAAAACCATGCATTTGTTTCATATATTTAAGTGGAATATTGAGAGAAAAGTGTTTTTTTTTGCATGTATGGTAAACAAAATAATACCAATTGAAGTGAGCAAAAGAAAAATCCTAATACCAATCACAAACAAATTAGAATGAGATTGACAAATATAATGGATAAGTGAGACTTTCCAGTGCCAAATATTCCTTGAATAATCACTTTAACAAGGTTTAAATTTTCATATTTAATGAGATGGCATCAAATCATCTCAAAAGAAAGTAATTTTCTTTTTCTAACAGTGAAGATGTTGACAAAAATTTGTTCCCATCTAAACTAATAGAAACAACACCTTCAGATTAGAATTTCTTATAAAATTAGAAACTTTCATTGCAACACCACCTAAGAACATAGGTTGTTCCCAATTAAAATAGTTATGAAATTGTCACTTCAAAAAATATTGTGAAGGTATGAAACATTAACTCTATTTGGTGAAATTATTGGAAACAAGTCATCATTCCTTAGAATATTCTTCAACATTAACTTGTTGTTTGAGGGAGTCATCATCTTCTTGAGCATTTTCGAATCACAAAGCAACCTAATCAACATGCCATTTCTGATATCTAAAATTCCACAAATTTTTAATCACTATTTCACTTAAAAATTATATATCTAATGCAATGTTATGGAATGGTTTGTAGAAAAGAAACTTCGTCCAAAAAAAGTGTCGAGTTGTTCTGAAACCTTATTGGGAATAAAATATAAGAATGAAAAAAATTGATTTCAATGGAATGGAAACAACTATGTTTCGATGGATCTTTCTTACACTAGGCATGAAACATAAAAAGAAAATATTCTTGTTATAGAGAATTTTCTATAAAATGATGAAGAGTTTTATATCTTTGGACAACACTATTTTGGAATAACAATTGATGGGAATCCCTTTATAGGTTCATTCATACTTTTTTTAAACATTCAAGAGAAAAATAATTTGAACTACACAAAACCAGAGGCAGATTTTGTATGCTATACTGTCAGGTATACAAGTGTTTCTACAAGGAACCTTTTTTATGCACACAAAGAAGGTATCTAATGTATTTTATGTTTTCAATTATTTTCATCATATCTTGATGACTTTATAAACTCTCTTCTACTTTTAAATCATATTTTGCAATATATTTCACAACTACACGTCGAGAAAAAAGTAGTTGAAATCAACATTAGATTTGCATAGTCTAAGAAGATTAACATTGTAAACAATTAGCATATCATGAGTAGATGCATGCTAATATTTCTTTTGAATTTATAATATATGAATAATATTAATTAATCATGAAACGTCCATGGAGCATTGTAGTGATATGCAATAATAGACTATTTTTTGTATAAGTAAGAATCTACACTACACTTTGTATCTGTTTTGAATACAATTGAACAAATTTTCATAACCTTCATGACCATTCCAAAAAGAAACTTGTGCGTTGTTCAGAAGGTATGGATCATCATTTATGATTCAAGGAACCATTATGTTATGATGATGGGTGTAACGAATACCTCATGTTGTTATATGTTTAACAAAGAATGTATTCTCGACATACACATTGGAAGGAGGGATACTCTTGCTCCTTTTAACTCACACCTTTTCTCTCTTTTAACTCCTACAAGTATATTGAGCTTTAATCAATCTAAAGTTTCTAGGTTTTGAAGAACCTGTCTGAAAACCCATTTTGCTAATCCCTCTTGTAAATATTTTCATGAATTGTAACTCATGCAAATAATAATGAAATGTAACATATTTGTTTGGTGAAATCACATCCATAGTTCTTTTGGGTTGTCCTCAACAATTACAATTCTTAGGTGGTTCATAATTTACAATTGAGTATTAATACCATTTATCAAGGGATTTATAATTTGTAATGAACCATCAAGCACACCGAGCTATTTTTCATTGATCACATAACCTTCATTTATCATGACTTGAGTGATTATTGGTTTACCATGAACCATCATCATTGCAGTTATGGGGATATAGTTTCCTTCTCATGGCCCAAAACTAGTAAATTGATATAATTTGACTAATGTACATACAAAAATAAAAATTACTTATGCGTGTTCATGTGAAAATAATCTAAGACATTTAAAAAATGGGTCCATCACTAAAAACCAATACCAAGGATATCATCAATTGTCTTGGGGATTTTATGCAATTTCATTTTTTAATGGATTCTTTAGTTGTTGTTTCATCAATTTTTTTTTAAATGCATGGTATTACTTTAACTTCCTATTTTATCTTGGTTCTATTGTTTCATTCTCCAGTGTTTAATTTTTTGAATAATATTTCTTGGATTACCAATATTCACTAAATATTTTATCAGGCCTAGCTTTATGCGTACCATTCCTTTTTCATCTTATTTTAATCTATTTCATTGTCTTCTTATATATTTTATAAGTTGTAAATATGATCATTGGAATATGGATATATAATATGATTTTCTTTATTTTATATTAAATAATGCATACAATTTACATTTGTAATATGAAAACTTATCAGAGAATTACCAATATTTGCATGAATTCATTGAATTGGATAATATTCTTCTTATTGTTTTTCTCTCAAAATTGCTTTCCTATGCTCATATTTTATGTATAAATTTCTTGGGTTTCTTTTGGTTTGGCACTCGAGCTGCTTTTTGAGAAAGAATCCTCCAATCCCTTGTTTGTTGTCAATCTTTGTGTATTTTTCATCTTCTGTGTTATTTAATCTCTGTGTAATTTCCATGTTATGTGTCACTTTCCCATGAATGTTATGTTATTTTTTGTTGTGTGGAATAAGGAGCTCGATTGAGAAATAACTTAATCGAGGTCCTAGTTAAGTGCGTAAATGAATGCTTGGTTCATAGAAATTTATGACTAGAAACACTCGATCGAGCTCCTATCTCCATACGAATGTCAATTAATATTAAAAAATATATTAGTATTTGGTTGTTGGTTTTGGTGGGAATTAATGATTAGAAGAGCTCGATCAAGTTATAGCTCAAATGATACTTCAGGCCTCATGGTTTGGTAATCAAGAAAATAATAGCTTGATTGTGAGTTTTCTTGATCAAGGTTCTTCTTTAACTTTGCTAGTAACTTGATCAAGGGTTTTTAAACCCTTAATCAATTTATTTCAAATTTTATGTAAAGCTCTAGATTGAGCTTTTTAAGTGCTTCATTGAGCTATCCCAGGCCTAAAAACCAAAGTTTTAGCTCCTCTTCTACATATTTTTCTACAACACCATCGTATAGCATACAAATTTTAAGGGAATATGCGTCCTTAGGTGGCAGAGATGATCATGTTGGATTTGTCAAGGTATCTTCTATCCTATGGTATCCCTCAGTAGAAACTGTACAAAATCCACAAGGTTAATTATTTTTTTAATCAATTTTTTTGAGCATGTAGCATCCCACTAAAGTCTTACCACATACATGCGTGGTATGAGATAAAATCACCATCATAATGTGAAGTAACTATAGAAATGGAATTGGTATTGTGTAAAGGAATAACTAATAGTCCAATTGCTTATTATAATATAATCTGTTGCAACTTTACGTCATTAACATTTTCCAATTAATAAGAGATTATTAATGACATAATTACTATTCTAGTTTACAATGTCATGCAAGGAAACAACATCATCAAGATAACAAAATAGGAAAGCACACAAATGGACACTGATATTACCCTGGAAGCCCCAAAGGGAAATACCAATAAACATTTATATTATTAAATTTTTCTTGAGAGACTTCACCCTTCACTCAATAGCATCAAGGGTGTCCATCCCTTATAAATTGTTGAAATTTTACAAAAGAGACATAATATTTAATTAAAGAATAATTAAGTAGAGGCTATTACATTAAACATGATGTCATGTTTTTCAAGCACTTTACCCCATTGTTCTTCAACAACAGTGTCTTTGTGGCACATTTGTTTACCACCATATGTTAACCACTGTAAATTGTGTTAGTCAATCTTTCATTCTACATGTGACAATAATCATACATAATGACTTCATCGCCAACAATAGTATTAGTTATAATCCATCTTTCAAATACTGCAAAAGAAGTTAGTTGAGAAACTATCACTCCAATATTTGTGAAAGGCATGATTTTTTCTTGCAACCACAATCATGAGTAAACTCTAATATTAATATTATCAACATCATAAATATTATGACCCATCAAATATAATGTGAGAGTCAAAATGTTCTAATATCCATGATTTAATTTCTATTGGTTATCCTTTTAAAATTATTAATAGTATTCTATGCATTATACATCTTTTCAAGAAAACACTTTCTTGCACATGCATAAATAAAGGTAAAAGCCATCTCCATTACTAATATTTTATTTTTACATAATAACCATAATTATTTAACACTTACAATACCTTAACTATTACATGCAAAAGCATACTTCTAATGCATTTAATCCAAATACAAAACTATGAGAATATATTTGCACAACCATGGTACTGTTTTCCACTTATTCTTCTTGTTGAAAAACCATGGGTAACATTCATCTTGTTTCTTTTACAACAAAACCAACCTTATTATTATTAATGCAATAAAGATTTGAAAAGCATGTCTATTCATTTTAATAATCATCCATTAAATATATGCTTGAATATTATCAAAGGAATCATTTTCATTCATAATTAGAATACATGCATACAATATAAAAGCATGCATTATCCACATTTCACATGCATAAGGATTAGAAAAGCATGCCTATGCATTTCTTAATATACATCCATTAAATATATGCTTGAATATTATAAAAGGAATAATTTTCTTTCATAGTTAACATACATGCATACAATATAAAAGCATGCCTTGCTATCTATTTTTCAAATGCATTAAGAAATGCAATACAATTATAAAAGGGTGAATACATTTTTAGAGATCAACTTTTATTTATGAATGCAAAAATGATCACATCACTTCTATATTTCCCTAAGGCAATGTATTTCCATATGCAACCCACATTTATATTATCAACCTCCAATGCAAAGTGTGCATATCATATAATAATTCTTAGTGCCAAGGTTTAAAATAAGTGTACCATAAAATTCCAAGATGAATTAATGGGTACCATAAAATCCAGGAACATATTTACACCCACCATAATCATCCATTATCCATAATGCATTTTAACTCAATACATTACTTAATGGTAATTTCTGTAATGAATTATCATAACTCATTACATTACTTAATGGTAATTTCTGTAATGAATTGTCATGAAACTAAATAATTCTTGTGCTAACTACCCAACTGTTAAGCATACACAAGTGTTGGAAACCTATGAACAAATATAGGAATGGACTTGGTCTCCTTTAAGATGATATCATGGAAAATAGATGCATCTTATTATGGAGTTGGTAATTGTAATCTACAAATAGCTAGATTTTCTTTCTTCAAGGTTATAAATGGAACACAATATCTTAGAGATACTTATAATATTCAAGGTTATAAATGGAACACAATATCTTAGAAATACTTATAATATTTAATCATTTGTTTTCTTGGCCATTTACCTGAAATTATTTTTGAGGGAAATACATATAGAACTACTTCATTACACATTGTTCTACAATGTTAGAAGTAAAAACCTTGCCACGATGGTTTATAGAGGTGAAAGTATTTTTACTATTTATTAGTTTGATTTCATGTTAATAGTGCTATATAATCATATTTGTCAAATAAATGTATCATAAAATTCCAAGATGCATTAGATAAAATGCATAAATATTATCATGGATAACTTATCTCTTTAAGCACAAAAGCATAGTTAATTTATCTTTGAAATATTATATATAAAAAAATAACAATCAACTTATGTTTATACAGACAAGAAGCATGTAATCTTTTCAAATAAATTAACATAGTTAACCTATCTCTTTGTGCACAAGAACTGGACCATGCAGTCGTTTCATGGAATTAACATAGTTAAATTATCTTTCTACCCTTAGCTTCCACCGTGTTGTTGGTAAAAGTCAATTTACATGATGTACTTACGAGCAATATCAGTCCTCCTTTAAAGCAGAATATAAACATTCTTCGCTTTCTTGAGGGAAACAACATCATTACTATCCTTTACGAGATGGATCTTTGTGGCCCTTACCAAGCATGGGCTATCCATTTAATTTTTATTTTTCTCCTGAAATGTGATCAAACTATATCCTTCTTCGTGATTCATTTGTTACCATTGGTTTATATCGTTATGGATCTTTGTGGCCCTTACCAAGCATGGGCTATCCATTTAATTTTTTTTTTCTCCTGAAATGTGATCAAACTATATCCTTCTTCGTGATTCATTTGTTACCATTGGTTTATATCGTTATGCGTCATGTCTAGTCTTGAGAAGAACAATACGTTCCTTATTGCAGTATCTCACTCTTGCTATCTCGACAATGTCTCAATATTTTTCTACGTGTTTGGAATTGTGCCGTTTATATCAACTACTAAAAAGCTCAAGAACATCAGAAAAAATAAAAAACCATTTTGTAACTACTTATTGTGTCAATCAGAGTGCATCAAAATAATTTTCCAATTTATTAATTCTAGAATTGTACGATTTAGGGATAGGGATATTACATATCTAATGGCATATGAATTTGATATTCTTGAATTTATATAATAATTTTTATCTAATTTCTTTCAAATCTTATGCTTCAAAATTTTTGGACAGTTTGAATGGGGTTGAATGAAAAATCATTATCATCAAATATACAATTTTATTTATTTTCTTTAAATTCCATTCTCTTCATCTACCCGTCCTTTTCAAAAAGGTACTCTGGGCTTTTTTATTTATTTAAATAGTATATAAAAAATGTGCCAAACACATGTGCTTGAAAAATGAAATTCAAATATTAATTGGATAAATTTTTTACTCCAAATCAAAATTCCCAAAACTTATATGAATTTTGAGGGATTTAATTTAATAAAAGAGAAATTTTCAAATTTGATCACTAGATTTGGCCCAAAAATGTAATCTCTCTTCTGCCATTGACCCTATAAATATATTTTGTTAAACTCTTGTTCATAGGTAATATTATACACAAAAAACTAAATCTCAAGCTCCTGTGTTTATTCATCCACTATGTTATAGTCTTTCTTTCTAAACTAGTATAAATTTCATTCTTATATTTAGACCCTAGTTGACATAATTTTATTATCTACTACAAGTATGCACCTATTCATTCCTAGGTATTTCCTCCCCTAGGATTATGTTTACATCACGAAAATTTACAGACTATATATGGTTATCTAACCTTGACCCCTTCTTTTCTGGATTAACTTTACCACAAGTGGTCATTGCTTATAAAACTAGAATAGTTGTGACTATGGTTATTAATTTTTACAAATTTTTTCTATATCTTCCAAATTTTCTTTCAAAACAATCTAAACCCTTTGAGTTTTGTTTATTAATTAAATTTGCTTAAATGCTTAGATGAAACACCTCACTCTTGAAAACCTTGATCTAATTACAGTGCCTTAATGGCTAATAGATATTATAATTTGTAATAGTATATCAGGATATTGGGTTATTTATCAAAAATTATTGTATATGAACTCCTTATGTTATCTTAATTAATTTATAGATGGTTAAATCTCATTCTATAGCGAGGTATTTACATAAAAATTTGTATGCTTATTCTAATATTGTTTCTGCCCTAGTTCTATGTTCTAAAATATTGATATCTTCCATTTTACAAGAAGAATTGTTGTAACTACTGTATATATAGATGACACATTCTAGAATTATTAAGTCTACTTGAAAAATGGACAAGGACTCCATGTTTGTTTTGTAACATTTTTATCAATATTTGTCTTCCTCTCTTCCTTTACACATATTTGTCTTCCTCTCTTCCTTTACATTTCATTGGCTGTTAACAAAAGGACAAATAATCTTGAGATGTTTATTTATGTTGTTTATATATATATATTAAATTTTCTTGAGAAACACTTACTTCAAAAGTTTTGACTACAAGACTCCCTTTTACTCGGTTTTAGTACATAAAACTTATAATGGTTTCCCATATTATGATAGGGACTGCTTGTTGTGAAATAACCTGATAACCTTCTCTTTGGTCAACTGACAACCATGCTAACCTTATCCTTCATAATTATATGTACTAAATTTATACAATGTTATGAGTAATAATTTTCCTACTTAGTTTATAGTTTCCAATACAAGTTACTTCCAAAGCTAACCAAATTTTACATAACATATAAGATTTATGATAAAACAATTGTGGAAAGAGTTAAAACCTTTTTTACACTACACCACATAATTATTAATCCATACATTAATTCCCCTCTCATACAAAATAAGATAAGCGAATCTTGGGATTCAAATAAGCAAATCGTAACAGGAAAACTAGTCACTTATATGCTTTTTTTCAAAAATATGAAATGAGGTATCATGTTCCTCCCAACCATTGAATTTTTATCTCAACACTTCCCCTAAGCTTTACACTCCTTCTATATTAGAAATCAAAGCAATAACTTTCACAGTTCCAACTCCTCAAGCTCTAGCAGTGTCCACCTAAATCAAAAATGAAATATTTAATTATGTAGGTCCAGTGTTTATCTCCCATAGGTGCCTCATTTTTTCCAGATTTTCATTCTCTCCCACAATCTTATTTTTTAAATCATCTTACACCCATGACATTTCTCTCATGTCATGATAATTCTAGTGGTAGGGTAAGACGATCGCCTAGAAGATGGAGGTTTTTTCCTTTTCTTTGGAAACTATCATTTATTAGACCATAACTTATTTATAATTTTCTATGTAGAGTTGAGACTCTAACTATTCATCTGGTGGCTCCTATAATATTTTCAAAATAAAAATAAGTACAACAAGAAAATTCCATTATAGTAATAAATATTAATTGAAATTTACATTTTTGCCTCTTGGCCATCATCTATACTTACAAAAATAAAAATCATAAAAGTTTGATAAGAGTTAATTAGAATAGGGGCACTATAAACAAGGTTAAAACTTAATGTTTCATTGGAGTGTTGCTTAATCCCGAGAAAAAATAAGCGTAAGAACCATAACAAAGAAAAAATGTTTTTAAAACATAATGTGAGGTCGAAGGAAAATGTTGCAATTTGATTATAGATTGTGGGAGTACTAAGAAATTTGTATCCATAGAGGTTATTGAAAAAATGGAACTTAAAAGTGTGGTCTATCCAAATCCATACCGCATTTCATTGTTAAAAAGAGGACAACAATTGAATGGGACTAAACATCGTTCGTTAAATTTTTAGATTGGAGATCTTTGTGAGGAAGTGTTGTGTGATGTGGTTGACATGGAAGCATGCCACATACTTCTTGGAAAACCATGGTTGTTTGATAAAAAAAAATTCAATGATGGTAAGGATGGTAAGGAAAACACATATGAATTTAAGAAATATGGATAACAATAGAAATTAATACCAATGCTAGAGAATGAAGTGGAAGTATCTGTTATCAATCCAATATTTCTTTTGAGTTGATGAGAAAGAAATGGTTAGAGGTAACCACAAGACAACTTTGGAGATTACGATCTAGCCTTCCCATTTCTAAAAGAGTGCTCTCTCTTTATGATTCAACTTTGTTTCAGTTATTTGATTTTCGGCTAGTTATGTTTGTACATGGGTTTTGATTTGGATTTGGTGGTGGGATCACTTACATGAATAGAGGGATGTTTTTTACCATTGGGATATGGGGTCAAATGTCAAGCAAACAAGACTCGGTCAAGTTCTAAAAATAGTGTTTACAGGGCAAGGTAGTTGAGTTATTTTAGATCTTGACGCTGGATGGTGAAGTTGTTTTCAATTGGATCCAAAGAGAAATTAAGGGTTCCTTAGGCTGGATTATGAAAGAAATGAAAGAGGTCAACCAGGATGGGAGAGAAATTAAGGATTCCTAGATCCTTATATCAGAAGAAAATATAGAAATGATCAATTTTTCAAAACAGAGTGTACTTAAACAAATTCTAAGATAAATTTCCAGTTAATTCATTCAGTTTAGATAACATGTCAGCTTGTGAAATACATAAGAAGATAAAAAATTTTACAAATAAAATAATTCACTATAATAGCTCAACACATGAATCGTGTAACACAATATTTTTATTCCTCAGTCAAGTTTGTTGACTTGATAAATTGGTACAATAACCCTAAGGTTTTATGATCAATAAAACTCTACAAATGTATAGCAATCCACACTTAATACTTCGAAATATGAAGTATTTATACAAAAATAGTTTACAAAATATCCTAAACTGTCTTGGGAATTAATCTAGGAGAAAGAAATATCTTCATGCAAGAAGATAGAGACATATGTTCAACTATTGTATGCTGTCCCTATTTATTAGGTTGTGTTGTTCTTTATGCTCTGATATTTTTCTTTTTATTCTCTGCTTTTTTGTTGATGAAGATAGAGACATATGTTCAACTGTTGTATGCTGTCCCTATTTATTAGGTTGTGTTGTTCTTTATGCTCTGATATTTTTCTTTTTATTCTCTGCTTTTTTGTTGGTCTTCACGCTCGATCTTCTTTGTACTTTGACCTTTCAACTTATACACTTTCAACTCATACTCTTTTACCTAGCTGATCTATCATTATCCTTTTGCTATGCTGTTTTCACCCTTACTATACATCTTTACATTTTGACTGTGTATTTTTTACAACAAGTCATTAAATTTCGCTCATGTATCTGCATCTGGTAATTGGATATTTACCATCTTCCTTTATATTTCATATGTTTCCATGTACTTGGTAAAGGTGGGTTTATTTACAAAAAGGTGTTTTACCTCATGCTAGAGGTAAAACAAGTTCTTAAAGGTCTGATATAGGACCTTGCCAATAGGCATCCCCATCATAGAGGAAGTCTTTACCTGATCTCTAGCCAGCTCTCTCATTATTCTGGTGTAGTCATCTTTCGGAATCAACCTATCATTTATCACCAAGGGATTTGGCAAACCTTTCTGCGTCAAAACATCAAACTTAACCATGAACCTGTCTATAGCCAGTTTCATGGTTTCACATTTATCTTCAAGGTTAGCCATCAAATTCCTCTTATTGAGGACATTTTTTACCTCTAGTATTATGCCGGTCCTATTAGGTATCTCTAGTTCCTCCAATTCATATTTGTTTTTGGAGTTAAGGAAGTGAATGATCCTAGTGGCTTCCTCTAGCACGTCCCTGAGTTTTGCTTTAACTCTCTGTATGGCTTTTGTAGCCTCTTTCACTCAATCTTTTTTCTCAAATATTACTTGAATGGACGACCAAATATCATTTACTGAGTTAATGACATTGGCCCATAATTGGTCCTTAGCTTGGCCAAGTGGCTTCTTAATGTTAGATCTTTCTCTAAGTTCTTTATCCTTTCAATCATTCTAGCTGCCTTCTGTACTTCTTCTTTGTGCATAATATGGGCAAGCTTATTGTCACTTTCTAAATTGGTTATCTTTTCCTAAATCTTGTTTTTTTGTGTGGTCTAAATGGACATGTCTTCCATTGCCTTGACCAACTTACTTGCCTCATCACCTGGCGGAGCTACTGCTGTTGTCAAACCTGTTGTTGATGTAGATGCTGTAGAAGTTGGGAGGGTTGTAGCCAGTGGAGCTGTAGGACCCAATCATGCTACCAAAGTGGATGGTACTTCAGTAGTGACTGTTGGGATAACAGTAGCAGTGGCAATTTCAAGACTAGCTTGTTTTAACTATATCAAGTTGTCCAACTCCTTCTCCATCTCTTTCAACTCATCATTCAATTGTAAAACGAGGTCCATCATTTCCTCGTGATGTGTTTGGCTCTCAAGGACCTCTTTTGTTTGTGGGTGCTTTGAATGAGGCAAATTGAGTATTTTTTGAGAGGAACAATGTTCTCATTTTTTTCTTTATTAACTTATCAACAACGTTGATATCATTGGGATCATGTCCTAGCTCAATTGCCAAGTCTTCGAGTGACTTGATCCTACTGTTCGTGGCCTATGAGGAGGCCTTCTCCAATTTGTACTATGCGGTAATGTTGTCCAGTGAACTTTGCAGCTTATGTATACCTATAGCTTTTCCTACCAAGGTAGAATATATCATCTCACCTACTTTCTTGTGGAACTCAATTTGGTCAATGGGATGAACATCCCTGGCCAAAACCTCAAAGTCTGTTTTCGTGTAGTCAATTGATGTTTATGGTTGCTAGACTGTAGGTTGCATGAACGACAACTGCATTTTTCCTATTTTGTTGTCAAAAGCTGACATCAACCAGTTTTGATTTGTTGGTGTGTGCTTGAAGTACTGAGCATAAGTCTCAGCCTTCAACTTCTCATTTCTCAACTTAATTTCTTTATATCTTTCCTTGATGTCCTTTTCTTTATCCACTCGCCTGGTGAATAAACAAACCTCAACACTGGTCTGTCTCTCAATAAGTTGAGTGTTTGATGTTCAGCGTTGTTGTGTTTCTCCTGAAGATGTTGTGCCTTTTCTTCTTTCCACCATTGTATCAGTGTCAATGATTTCCACTGATTCAATGGTTTATTCCTATTCAGTTACATGATTAAGCTTGGGCATCTTCCTGTAACTAATCTCGAACTGTTCATCTATGGTTTCCATAGCCGAACTGGAACTTTCTTCCCCGTTTCTCTCTGGGTTCCTATCTTCATTTGCTTGAGTCTGTAAAACAGGAAGAATATTCATTGGTTCTCCTAGTTTTGGAACCTATAAGAAGGAACTTTCATCAATTTGTTTCTCTACATCAATCAACGTATTCTCTGCATCAACTACAGTATCGTCCATGTCTATTAGAGTGTTTTCAAACCATTCTGATTAGGTGGAAAACCTCTCAACATCTGGTCTGGGATTATGGATGAAAGATCCCAAGTTGACCTTTATCTTAGCTTGTTTATGACTCCATGAGGGTCATACTACCACATAAAACTGTTCTTGAAATTCATTTGTTGCAAAATTCTATCTGCCTCTAGTCTAGCTTCTTTGGTATTACAAGTGAAGGGGCTGAATTGATTTTTCATTTTGAATTGGGTTTTATTCCTAGCTGGTAGGAAGTTGACTTCATTAGAATTGATAATCTGCCTAAATTATTCTAGTGCAAATATCCTCATGGGGAGGTATTTGGGCATTTTGTAAAGGGCAAGTTGGAATCCATATATTCTTATCTTTGTGTGGTTCTGGTACAAATACCAGTCTCCCACCTTACTATTCTTGGCCAACTGTAACACCCTTTTGATCTCTTGACTGATTCTGGGCTAAGGGCTACTGGTTAGCATATTCATAACTGGATGGACAAATTAATCAATGAAGTCCTTGTAAGTGAATATAGTGGAGTACTTCTAGGTCAAGGGTGTCCAATAGATAATTGACCTTGGATTTCCTTTGGTATCCAACTTTTGGATGTTGACAAGGAATTTATCCGATTGGTAGTATGAAAACATGTGAAATAATACAGATGAGTACTTGAAGACTCTCTCAGTAGGTAGTCTGGTGAACTACTCATGCATCCTATCTATTATGAACTGAGCATAATTGTAAATTACAGCAGGAGACTTTCATGGACTAAAGATGGAAAGGAAAGCCATGACAGCCTCATCCACATGCTCATCTGTGTTATATCCTAAAATGCAAGAGAGCATGGTAATAATCCATCTGCCTCTCTGAGAAAAAATGGTGGCAGCATAAGGGGGACTATTTATGGGAGTATGACATTCCTCTATGATGAAAGTTTGGAAAATTTGGGCTATTCTTGGAAGGTATAACTTGGTATAGAGGTCAAGCAAGTCTCCAATAGACAGTGGGGTCTCATTAGGGCTTGGTTGGACCTACAGTATTTTGTTAATGGATTCTGCAGTGATGGTAAACAACACTTGCTATCAAGGGTGACAATGGCTCTTTGGCTGGGAATGTAGCAAGTATGACAGAAGTGGATGATTTCTACGAACAGGTGTACTTCTGGAAGAAAATACTTGGGTAAATTAGACTCTCAAAGGTGAATATCATCATTTTGGTTTAAGAACTTGTCCTTACTCCAGCACTGGAGCTTTAGAAAGTAGGGAGGGGAAGCAATATCCTTTATTTGGAAGTCTCTATCTACTAATGCAAGGTGGTCGATGTCCAGGTGAGGGGTTTGCAAAGGTCTCACATCCAGAGAGGTCTCGGAAGCCATAATTGCATTTGTAGATTTGAATTAGGCTGAGTGGTTACAGAAGTGAGGTTGTGAAGCTTTGGAACAATGGGAGGGTAATTATAGTTTGTAAGCATGGTTTGGGACAGAGAACTAGGTTTCTTTTCAATTCGGGAAACTTTCGTTTAATTAATTCAATTAATTAAGCTTTCAATTTAAATTGTGCATTTTCAAATTTGAAGGGCCATTCTGGTTTTCCTTAGAATACCTAGAAATCGATGGTTTGACGTGCAAACCGTGTTCAGTGGTGAATGTAGATGGTACCGTGCCTTCAACTATCAACCGGTTGCATCAATTAGGTATCCAGAGCTTCTTTAGGCATCAAACGGTGGTCAAATTGGTCGCAGAGGTTTTAGGGTGTCGCAAATGGATAAGCAGCAGTTGCAGTGAAAAACGAGCAAAAAGAGAAATTTGGGGCTTTTTCGGCCTTTTAATGGGTAATGTTCATATTTTGGCATGAAAATAATCAATGAATAGTGGGGAGTTTTTGGTGTGGGCGAGGAGGTAGTTTTTTGGGCCATCACACTGCTTTTGGAGGGCAAGCGATATTTTTCGTGAGCATGCGATCTAGCGTGGTGCTGCCACGTAGCAGAATAGCTTCCAAGAAAAACTGTGAATCTCACGTGCTCTCGGGTTGTTATCAATTGGAAGATGAACCCGCGTCATATGGCTTTACGCCATGAGATTTGGGGTAGGAGATCGGAGGGTTATCGCGTGGTTAAGTTGCATGGATGGACCGAGAAAGGGATTTGCGGAGCCCAAGGTTTAATTACAAATAATTGTAATTAATTAGTAACTAAGGTTGGTATTTTAATATAAGCAATGGATATTAAGGTGGGACCATGGTTTATGTGACAGGGGTTTTTTAACTACACCAAGGGTTGGTGGGTTAGACATGTTTGTCTTGGAAATATGAAATGGGGGAGGTTAATTACATAATGCGAGGGCATAAAAACTTAGGATAAAGGGGTTTTTATGGGTTTTTAGGGGGAAAAGAGAAATTAATAAGGGGGGAGTGATATTTGTAATGGGGAATGGATTTCACACTAGGGAAAGGGGTTTTTAGGAAGGGGGATGATTTTTGAAGTGTTATTACTAGGGAAATGTGTGAAACCAAGGGGTAAAGGTCAAAATGAAGGGAAAAGGGGTATTTTATAAGAAATGAAGGGATAATGGGGATGTTAGAAAATAAGTATGTGGGGGTATAGTGAAATAAGGGGAAATTAATAAACAAGCTTTTGGATATCCTTTCTTTCTCACAAATCCTCCTACACATGAAACATAGGATTAAGCATGATAAATGTGCTTTTGACTCGACAACCTTGTGCATTTGTAACCTTTCTTCTACCTACCCTTTGTTTATCCTAACATTTTTTCTTCATTTATTGGGTGCATTTGAGCTTGCTAACCCTTTATTTCCTTTTCTTTTGACAAGAAAACTATCTAATTCTAACCTTATAACTTCTAATGGCTTAGATTAAACTATTGAACTCATTTTTATTCTCTACCTAACTACTAATCTGCCAAGGTTAAACAGTTTGGTTAGATCTTTATTCTCTATATATTAACATGAAATTTAAAGCATGAATGAGTCAAGGTTACACTATTTGACCATCATGGATTGTGGCATTTCTCACAAGCTGCACACAACCTTATTTTTCATAGTAAAGTAAAAAGAAGTGGCATTTGAATTTGCACACTTTCATGATCTATTTTATTTGTTTTTGGGGTTCATATTTTTCACTTTTTTGATATTTTTCTTTCTTTCTGTCCTTTGATTATTCTTTTAGGACATACCCTCTTTACATTTTTTAATTTTTAATATGGAAAACATTTTGCAGAAAGTAAAAGTATGTACAATTTTACAATACTAACCATAGCCAATTCAAAATTATGAATCCTATTATTATAGGACCCTAACAATGGATCCACATGGGGATGGCATTTCCTGGTAAAATTTCAAGAACTTTATGAGTGAAATTTCAAGAAATTTAAGAACAGTAGCCTTTGAAATTGTGACTATAATTAGCTTGTAAACTAATTTTCTGTGATTTTTCTTTATTCATACTTATGATGATGAATCTCTCAAAGCTCAGGGCCTTCTCTCTGGGATTCAACTTCAAAAGATTACCATCCAATTCAATCTAAACTCTGCAATGTTATGTACAATGAGTAAATTAAAGTGAACTACTGTTAATTTTTGGATAAGTAATGCTTCAGCATCCTATCATTGATTGGTCCTCTTGGTAGATCTGTTCCATCTAACTATCTCAAGAAAAATGCATTGTTACCTCTATAACCATAAATGATATAAGGGCCTTTCCATAGGAAATCAAATTTTCCATGTTTACCTTTGTCTTCTCTTCTAGAATCCCATTTGAGAACTTTATCACCTATGTAAAAATCATCAGCTTTGGTCCTTTTGTCAAAAACCTTCTTGATTTTATCCGGGATCACTTGTGATTTGACATAGACTTCTTCTCTGGTTTGATGCAAGTGTATTGTCTGATTTATCCTTCTTTGGATATCATTTGGTTCTACCTGCAACTCTTGAATGATCTTCATCATTGGTACTCCTAAAGAGGATGGAAAAACAACATCCATACCATATACTAGATAATAAGGAGATGTAACAATGGACTTTTTGGTAGTTCGTCTATCTGCCCATAAGGCATTTACAAACTTTTTGTTCCATGTCTTCTTTTTGTCCTCCAGTAGTTTCTTAATGATATTGACAATGCTTTTGTTCGAGGACTCTGCAAGTCCATTACCTTGAGGGTAATAGGCATTGGAGTGGCCAAGGGTAATGCGATATTTGTTACAAAAGTCTACAATTTTCTTGGATTTAAAAGGAGATGTATTATCAATAATGAGCTTTTGGGGGCATCCAAATCTTGACAGGATATTATTTTTGAGGAATGAGATAATGAGAGAGTTTGTGGCTTGTCTAGAAGGAATGGCTTCTATCCATTTAGTAAAGTAGTTAGTGGCAGTCAAAATCCATTTATGTTGGGCTGAGGAGGATGGGTGAATTTCCCCAATGAAGTCTAAACCGCATTGTTGAAATGGCACTTCTATGCATATGGGTTTGAGAGGTAAAGATAAGAGCTTCATTTTTTCCTCAAATATCTGGCACTTGTGACAGGAGGTCACATGTTTCTTAACATGTGCAAAAAGTGTGGGCCAGTAAAAGCCTACCCTCAGGATCTTGTTAGAAGTTGTTTTCCAATATAGTTGTCCTCCACAATCTCTTGCATGAAATTCTTGCATAATTTTGTCAGCTTCATCTTTCAATAAGAAATTAAATATAATGCCACCATTATCTTTGCAAAGTAAAGCATTATTTATCATACAATATTTTATTGATTTCATTTAAAAAAATCTAACTTTAGTTCTAGATAAACTAGGAGGAGCTTGTAAGTTTAGTAAGAAAAATATGATATCTACATACCAAGGTGAATCTGTAAAATCTTCATTGATCTATGGAGCCTCCATCTCTTCCTGATCATCTAGGGCACCAATAAAATTTATATCTAAGGCTTGACAGTTCAATTCAGCTATGATTTTAGCTAAACCTTGGCCTTTGATAAGTTTTGTAGGCTTTATTTCTATGTCATATTCCAAAATAGTGGTAATCGATTTGCCTCTCTTTCCCTCAGGCCCATTTTGTTTCAAAATGTCCTTTTTAACTGAATTTGGAACATAAGCAATGATGTGTGAATACAGGATGTATACTCTGACATATTCAATAGCTTTCACTAAAGCAAGTGCTTGTTTTTCCATTATGTTGTATTTTAGTGTAGCATCTCTCAAAGATTTTCTAAAAGATGCAATTGGTTGCTCATAACCTTAATCATTCTTTTGTAACAATACTGCTGCAATAGTATGTTCTGAAGCAAAATAAAAAATTATAAATTCTTTTTGGAAATCAAGACTTATGAGGATAGGATTTTTGGTAAGGGCTTCTTTGATTGCTTCAAAAGATTGGTTAGCCTCTACTATCCACTTAAGTGCTTAATATTTCTTCAACATGTTATTTAACTCTCTAATTAATTCTGCTAAGTTTGAAATAAATCTCCTAAGAAAATTTATTTTGCCTAAAAATGATTGTAATTCTTTGATGTTTCTAGGATGAATGATGGTAAGGATTGCCTCTATTCTGGTTGGATCTATCCTAAGAGTTTACCTTCTTCTAGACCAAAGATTGTCTGTTTTGGATTTAAGGAAATACCAATTTTTTTGCATTTAATGAAAACTCTTCTTAGGTGATCTAGAGGTTCATTATCTGATTTGAAAACACTGTAATATCATCTTGGTAGACTACTAGAAAGTCATGAATTTCTTTGGAAAATGATATATCCATAGCTCTTTGGAATGTAACACCTACATTCATTAATCCAAAAGGCATTTTTAAATACATTGAAGTACCCCAAGGAGTAGTAAATGTGGTTTTTGTTTGATCCTCTGGTTGAACTAAGATCTAGTTATATCCAGAGAATCCATCAAGTAATGAAATTCTAGATGAGCCTACTACCCTCTAAAGAATATGGTCCATTTTTGGGAGAGGATAATTGTCTTTTAATGAGGCTTTTTTCAAGTTTCAGAAATCAACAAAGAGTTTGATTGCTCTAGTTTTCTTCCTAGTAGTAACTAAGTTTGAGACCCAATCTGAATATATAATGGGTGGTATGATCTGTGCATCATACATAATTTTTACTTCATTTTCAATGAGTGGCATAAGAACTGGATTAATTCTCCTAAGCTTCTGTTTAAAGGGTTTATGGTCTTCTTTGATAGGTATCTTGCATTGAATTCTGCTGGTGTCATAAGACTTAAGGTCTTGATAACTCCAGGCAAAGACATCTGGAAACTCTTTGAACATGTTTATGTACTTTAGTTTCTCATCTAGAGGTAATGCTTTGGATATTTTGATAAGCTTTCATTTTGCTGCAGTTCTTATGTTACATTCTTCTATGTCTACTCTTAAAGGTTCCATTTTTT
Source organism: Pinus tabuliformis (assembly GCA_031772625.1). NCBI lineage: Eukaryota > Viridiplantae > Streptophyta > Pinopsida > Pinales > Pinaceae > Pinus > Pinus tabuliformis. Next base: position 1,002,469,571 of record CM062816.1, read on the forward strand.
GTTTCCTAGCTACATCATTTGAATCAAACAAATCTTCTAATGGGACTAATCCTTTCGGCAAAAGAATATCTTTAAGGTTTAAAATTTCAGGATCATCATTCATTATTTATTCTATTTCTACCTTTTCTAGGCTATCTATTTTTACTTTAGTGAAATTAGTGGGTTTATTCAGATCTAAAGCATTTATATCTATTTCAATGTCTATGTTATTATCTATTGTAAAATCTGTATCTATATCACAATTTTGAAACTCTCCTTCAGCATTCATGAAATCATAAATTTGAGAATCTTGTGAGAAAATCTGCTAATATTTCAAATTGTGTGGTATAACATGCCTATATCTCACTTCTGCAATGTATCGGTGGTTGGGCTGAAAAGGCAATTTGCAGGTACTAGCAAAAGTGGCCAAACTATGAGCTTGCATATTATGTTTCCTAGGAATGGTAGCAAAGTCAGTTTCCAGAAGGTCTTTGATCAAATCTAGGACAGCCTCTCTATATTGGCTAAGTCTGGGATTATTTATAGAGTATTCACCTTTGATTTGTTTTATAATTAATTATGAGTCTCCCATGATAGAAACTCTCTTGGCCCCAAGTTTTCTAACCATTTGTAGTCCTAAGATTAGAGCTTCATATTCTTCCATGTTGTTTGTGCATTTAAAGTTTAATCTAAAGCCATGACCTTCAGAATGATTATTTTCCATGTTGTAAATCCAAACGCCTGCAACTGCTCCTAATCTATTCACAGATTCATCAAAACCTAAATGAACAGAGACTCATGGAAAATGTTTTTACTATCAGGTGTTTTGTATTTTTCTTCTACAGTTGTGATTTCATTTTTGTCATGTTCTAAATTGTACAAGATAAAAGAGTCCACACCATAATGCATTGAGTATATAGGGAAATTATGAGGTTTTTTTGCACTACTCACCATGTAATTCATTAAGGCCTCTCTGTAAAGTTTCCTTTGCTGACCAAAAATAGAGATAGTGACATATGACATATCTAACTGTAAATATCCCTGAAATTTTTCACCCCATGATTGAGATAACAACATTCCATACTTGGGTGGGATATCATCAACTACTATGTCCATGACAATACTCTTTGCTGGGCACTGGACTAGAGTTACACACAAATATTTAATCAAGCCTAGGCATTTACCTTGGTTGGAATCAAAGGAATAGAGGTCCTTATATGGTTTGGTGATATCTAAGTTTAGTCTCTCCATAATTTCTTTTGGCATTAAGTTATGGGATTCCGCTAAGTCTAGCATAAAATTATGTAAGACTTTATCATGAACATTCAAGCTAATGTAGAAAGGAGGGATACCCCCTTGCTGATGTGTGACCTTTACTTCAGAGCCAAACAATAACTCAGGCTGATCATCATTCAAATTCACGTCATCTTTTCCTTCACCTATGTTTAATGTTTTAGTGATTTTTGATCTATATGATTCATTTTTTAGTAGCTCATTCAAAGGAAGTGATATTTTCAATTCTCCTATCTTAGTATTAATGTTGAATGGCAATTGAGTTTTGCCTGATTGGATGAGATCTTCCCTAGTAAATGTGGCATGTGTGTTTTTGTCTTCTTTTTCAGTACTTGGCACACAAGTCTCTGTTTGAGATTTTTTTTTTTTTAATTCTCTTATATGGAATGATTTGAGTAATAGTTTTAGTTTGAGTTTCAGATGAAGTTATATCTACAATTTTTGGGCTGGAAGTCTCCTGAGTTCCCCTAGAGAGAATTTGTAAAACCTTGGCCACAGGAGCTTCTGTTATCTTTTTAGTTTGGGTTTCGATTGATCTCTTAGTGGGAATTTCATTTTTGTTTTTGCTTCTAAGGCTATACTGTTTGTGAACCTCATATATAGAAAATTCATAGCCTTGTTTGACGTCAAAGGATTCTCCAGATTCTAATTGCAATTGTTGTAGCATGTACAATTCCTTTTCTTCCTGAGTAAGAAAAACAACAACTTTATGTTTAATCTGTTATAGGTCTAATATGAAAATATATGATATTGCAAATAAACCTAAGAAATAAAAAGATTTGAATAGATAGAAATGATTCACTTTATTAATCAAACCCTTAAGGTAGGGCAACACCATACATTTACTCCTCAAGGAAGGGGAACACTCTGCAAGCCATATGCCTGTTCATACAATAACCCTTGACATCTCTCAATGGGGAGTCTCTAGCCTCTATATACGCCTCATGCATATAATACCATGGGTCATTACCATGGTTCCCTCAATACCATCTATCTAACACCATGGGCTTATTACATTATTGTTAACTACTTGTGGTCCCTTACATGATACGAGTTAACCACCTTATTTATTGCTATGGCCCATCCCATTATTATATTATTCCCTTAGGTACCTCCCTTTGTACCCCATATTATCCCCCCTAGGTATACTACATTCCACCCCCCTTAACATGTTTTGTCCCCGAAACATGGGAAGAACACAAATAATAATATCTACTCAAAAGAGTAGTCCACTGGTACCATGCACGTGCATCTACCCATCCCAGAGAAAGGTGAGCTTTCGATCTAGCTGGTGCCTCACTCACTTGAGATGGAGGTTGACCCTGGCGGTTCTTCTGTGTTGATGCATAGTAGGTGGATTGTCTCCCCTCTCTATCTGTCATGTAGGGGTTGTTGTCCCTGTGGTTAATTCTTTGCCATCTTATTGGTTGTTTTCTTGCGGGGTGATGTGGGTGGTGATATGCTGAAGTGTTAACCAATGGTATATCTTCCTTTAATTCACCACCTAATGGAGCCTGATTGGTATGTGGTACATGTTGTGGTGCTTGCTATTGTTTCTTATCTTCCAATATTACTTCAACCATTGAGTCCTCATCCGATGTAAAATTTTCTGCTTCACTCTCCTTGGACTCTACTTGTTTTTCTGGTACCTGGTTTGATGTTTTTGTTTGGTTGTCAACCATCAATGGCTCATCATCTGATATTTCAATCCCAGGGACATCTTCTGCTTTAGCCTCCTTGGACTCTACCTGTTTATTGATGGAAATGTCTTGTAATGTAATTTTCTTCTTTTTATATCGGAGCTTCAGGAATTCCTTCTGCACATTAATATTTATAGTACCCACCCATTCCATCGAAGGGTATCCCAAAACAACATCCTCATTGGCCATATTTGAAGTATAAAAATCAGAATGAAATACACACTTTTCCATAGAAATCTTTAAATCTTTATAAACTTGCACCTACTCATTATTAACCTATGTGTGCTCCATGTGTTTTGCTGGGACTTGCAATTTTTTTGCCAAATTAACATTGATAAAATTATGCTTACAACTAGGATTTATAGACACAACAATCTTCTCCTTATGAATGAATCCATGAACCTGCAATAAGGAGACACCAGTAGAAAATAACCCCTTACATGTCTCATTCTCCTGTTTTCTAGCATGAGACCATTTGTCTAAAAGGACTTTTTCAAATTCTTCATCTGAAAGTTTGGACAACTGCTTGTTGGCAAGTGAGTTCCACCATATGGCAGCCTCTTCTTTCATACTAAGCCCTAGGAATCTTTTCCAATTTTTTGGCCATAATGACTTTTCTCTTTCTATGAATTCTTCAATAGTAGGGCCATTATCTTTCCCTATAAAAATAAGAACCACCATGAAGAGTGTTTTGAAAAAAATTCACTTACTTGGCGAAAATTTGAAATGGCCACAATTCCATCAATATTGGTTCGAATCCCTATGATGACCTATTTCTGGAAATGGAACAACCATTCTGCATCTTCCCATGTGGTATAAATCTCGATCTAGACATTGGAATTTCAGATCCGTGTTGCAATTGTCCCGCCGTCACAAAAAATTTCTTAAAAAAGAGCTGATTTTAAATCAGCAACATCTCCCTCATCCGAAGTCCGATTCGACTGATTTTTTTTTGAGCTTGGGTATTTTTTCACAAAAAATCCAGATATATAATTAGATTCTACATATTTTGCACCAATATGTACAAATATTATGTGCAAACTTTCCACCCCGAAAAATGTCTACAACCCAACGGATTTTTAAATCAGCAATATCTCCCTCATCCGGACTCCGATTTGGCCGATTTTTTTTTGAACTTGGGTATTTTTTTAACAAAAAATCCAAATCTACAATTAGATTCCATATATTTTTCATGAAAATGTAAATATCTGGTCTGCAAACTCACCACCGCAAAAAATTCCTGCAATATATATATATATATATATATATATATATATATATATATATATATATATATATATATATATATATATATATATATATATGTATATGTATATATATATATTCTCCACTTGCCCAAGAAAGTGCTCTGATACCACTTGTTATGGATCTAATCTGAAAATATATGATATTGAAAATAAACCCAAGAAATAACAAGATTTGAATAGATAGAAATGATTCACTTTATTAATCAAACTCTTAAGGTAGGGAAACACCATACATTCACTCCTTAAGGAAGGAGAACACTCCACAAGCCATATGCTTGTTCATACAATAATCCTTGACATCTCTCAATGGGGAGTCTCTAGCCTCTATATAGGCCTCATACATACAATACCATGGTTCATTACCATGGTTCCCTCAATACCATCTATCTAATACCATGGGCTTATTACATTATTGCTAACTACTTGTGGTCCCTTACATGATACGGGTTAACCACCTTATTTATTACTATGGCCCATCCCATTATTACATTATTCCCTTGGGTACCTCCCTTTGTACCCCATATTATCCCCCCAGGTATACTACATAATCCCTAATAGGTTTATCTGGGTGTCATCCTCTTCCTCATGGTTTTGTGAAACCTTAGCATAGTTTTCCCAAAAAGGAGGTCTAATCTGTTGATCTAGTATTGTATTCTTTCTAGTGTTAGGATTCTTCCTAAAGTTGGGGTTTCTTATTAGGGGTGGCTACTGGTTTTCCCACCAAGTTTTTCTTTCCCTGTTTTCTAATCTATCTATTATTCTTTCTACACTCTTTGGCAAACTATCTGTTTTACCTTTAGAAGTGGAAGTTTCCTCTTTAATGACAACTCCTTTTTCATTTCTCATTCTAGCTTTTTTAGCTAATAAATTTCCTTCGACACTAAAAACATTACCATGCATTTGTTCTAATGTTTCAGGGTTTCTTTCCATTAATGGGTATGACATGTCAGTGTCAAAACCATTAGGAAATTTGATCAATGCTAGGTCTGGTGGAGGTTTAATATTAGCAAGGATTGAATTGTAGATGCTATTGAACCTAGTCCAATAATACTGAGCTGATTCATTAGGATCTCATCTAATGTTATCATATTCATATAGTATTTGCAGAGGGTTTTTCTTTCTTTCCCATCTATCAATCAATAATCTATGAAAAGAAGCTAAATCTGCAATATGATTCGCAGGTAAACCTTTGAACCATTTCATAACATCCCCTGTTAATGTTTGGGCAAATAACCACATTTGGACATTAAACTCATCAATCTCATGCAATTCAAAGTAATCAGTCCTTTTGTTCACATGTTGTTAGGAAGTATACTGACCAATAGTATCAAACAAAAAGACTTTGCTTTGGTAATCTTGGGGCATGCCATGAAGTTGGGATGGTAAAAACAAAGGTGCATATCCTTCTGCCATGGCTGATATTTTGTATTTATTAGGGGGCAAGGTAGTGGTGCTAGAGCAAGGACTTGAAATGGGTGGAGATCAACTAGATGAATTTGAGCTGTTTGGTTGAAGAGGAAGCTGAGGAATAATCAGTTTAGGCTAATGAATTGTGGTGGATACTATAGGTGAGGTGGTAGTAACTGAAGGTGTATTTACAGTATTTGAAGGTTCTGCAGAAAGTTCAGAGGTAGCAACAGTGAGGGCAGCTAATTCAAATGATTTTTGAAGCTAAGCATCATCTATATGGATTATCAATGTATAGGTTAAAGCTTCTAGCTTGTTAAAAGTATCTAACACAAGTTTATCTAAATATGGATATGTAGGAACCTTTTTTGACTCAATGACTTGAATAAAATTAGGGTCTAATACAGTTTCATGAATCGAATTTTCTAATCTAGTTCTAAACAATGAAAGGTCAAATGACAATTCAAACAGAATGTCCTCTAAAGTTGATAATTCCTCGGGGAGTGAATTTGCTTTAACTAACTGGCTACTACTTGCTTGAGTTTCTAGCTTTGTTTATTTCCTTAAAATTTTGTGAGGGTCATCAACTATTGTAGCAGGGTTTGGATCTCGATTTTCCCTGGTATAGTGAGCCTCTTTGGGATCCAAAATTTTAATTTTTTAATTGTTTTTTGAAACTTTTTAACATCAACTCCAAAATGACCTTAAGGGACAAAAGATGAGAATTAAGATTTCCTTAAATTTTTATTACACTGAGGACCGAAGTCCCTGGTATGGTTGCCAATATGTTATCACTCCAATATTTCTTTTGAGTTGATGAGAAAGAAATAATTATAGATAACCACAAACCAACTTTGGAGATTAGGATCTAACCTTCCTAATTCTCAGAGAGGGCTCTTGCTTTATGATTTAACATTGTTTCAGTTATTGGATTTTAGGCTAGTTATGTTTGTACTTGGGTTTTGATTTGGATTTGGTGGTGGGATCATTTACTTAGATGAATAGAGGGATGTTTTTTACCATTGGGCTATGGGTTCAAATGTCAAGCAAACACGATTGGATCAAATTCTAAAAATATTGTCTATAGGTCAAAGTAGCTGAGTTATTTCAGATCTTAAGGCTGGAAGGTGAAGTCGGTTTCAATTAGATATAAATATCAATTAAGGGTTCCTTAGGCTAGATTATGAAAGAAATGAAAGAGGTCAACTGATATGGGAGTGCAATTAAGGATTCTCAGATCCGGATATCAGAAGAAAATATAGAAATGATCAATTGTTCAAAACAGTCTGTACTTAAACAAATTATGAGATAAATTTCCAGTTAATTCATTCAGTTTAGATAACATGTAAGTTTGTGAAATACATAAGAAGATAAAATTCTTTATAAAGAAAATACTTCATTGTAATAACTCAACACATGAATCCTGTAAATCAATCTTTTTTTTCCTCATTTCATTCTGCTAACTTGAAAAATTGGTACAATAACCCTCGGGTTTTATGATCAATACAACTCTAAAAATGTATAGCAATCCACACTCAATACTTCGAAATTTGAAGTATTTATACAAAAATAGTTTGCAAAATATCCCAAACTGTCTTGGGAATTAATCTAGGAGAAAGAAACGTCTTCATGCAAGAAGATAGAGACAGATGTTCAACTGTTGTATGTTGTCCCTGTTCATTTGGTTATGCTATTCTTTATGCTCTGATATTTTGCTTTTTATTTTCTGCTTTGTTGTTGGTCTTCACGTTGGCTCTTCTTTGTAATTTGACCTTTCAATTGATACACTTTCAAATGATAATATTTTACGTGTCTCATCTATCATTATCCTTTTACTTTCCTCTTTTCACCCTTACTGTACATTTTTACATTTTGATTGTGTATTTTTTTACAGTAAGTCATTCAATTTCTCCCAAGTATCTGCATATGGTAATTGGATATTTACCATCTTTTTGCATATTTCATCTTCCTTTGTGTACTTGGAAAAAGTGGGTTTTATTTACAAAAAGGTGCTTTACCTCATGCTAGAGGTAAAACAAGTTCTCAAAGGTTTGATATAGGACCTTGCCAGTAGGTATCCCTTTCATAGAGGAAGTGTTTACCTGATATCTAGCCACCTCTCTGATTCTTCTCTTGTTGTCATCCTATGGCATCAACTTATCATTTATCACCAAGGGATTTGGAAGACCTTTCTGCTTCAAGACATCAAAATTAACCATGAACTTGTCTATAGCCAGCTACATGGTTTGGCATTTATCTTCAAGGTTCATCATCAAATTCCTCTTGGTGAGGACCTTTTTTACCTCTAGTATTATGCTAGTCTTGTTAGGTATCTCCAGTTCCTATAATTCATATTGGTTTTTGGAGTTAAGGAAGTGAATGACCCTAGTGGCTTCCTCTAGCATGTCTCCCTGATCTGCTTTAGCTCTTTATATGGCTTCTGTAGCCTCTTTCACTATCTCTAAATTGCTCAAAGATTACCTTAATCGATGGCCAAATATCATTGACTGAGTCAATGATATTGGCCCATAATTTTTCCTTAGTTTGGCCAAGTGGCTCCTTTAATGTCAGCTCTTTCTCTAAGCTCTTTATTCTTGCATTCATTTTGGTTTCCTTATGTATTTCTTCTTTGTGCATAATCTGGGCAAGCTTATTGTCATTCGTAAAACTAGTTATCTTTTCGTTAAGCTTGTTTATCAGTGTTGTCTGAATGGACATGTCTTCCATTGCCTTGACCAACTTACTTGCCTCATCACTTGGCTGAGCTACTGCTTTTGTCGAAATTGTTGCTGATGTAGACGCTGTAGAAGTTAGTAGGGTTGTAGCCAATGGAGCTGTAGGAGCCAATCATGCTGCCAAAGTGGATGGTACTTCAGTAGTGACTGTTGGGATAACAGTGGCAGTGGTAGTTTCAAGACTAGCTTGTTTTAACTGTATCAAGATGTCCAACTCCTTCTCCATCTCTTTCAACTCATCATTCAGTTGTAAAACGAGGTCCATCATTTCCTCCTAATGTGTTTGGCTCTATAGGACCTATTTTGTGTGTGGATGCTCTGAATGAGGAAATTTGAGTTGTTTTTTGAGAGCAACAATGTCCTCATTTTTTTCTTTATTAACTTCTCAGTAGCCTTGGTATCATTGGGATCATGTCCCAGCTCAATTACCAAGTCTTCGAGTGACTTGATCCTGTTGTCCTTGTCCTGTGAGGAGGCCTTCTCCAATTTGTACTATGTTGTAATGTTATCCAATGAGCTTTGAAGATTATGTGTAACCATAGATTTTCCTGTCAAGGTGGAATAAACCATATCACCTCCTTGCTTGTGGAACTCAATTTGGTCAATGGGATGAACATCCTTGGACAAAACCTTAAAGTCTGTTTTTTTGTAGTCAACTAATGTTTTTGGCTATTGGACTGTAGGCTGCATGAATGGAACCTACATTTTTCCTATTTTGATGTCAAAAGATGACATCAACCTGCTTTGGTTTGTTGGTGTGTGTTTGAAGTACTGAGCATAAGTCTCATCCTTCAACTTCTCATTTGTCAACTTAATTTCTTTATATATGTCCTTGATATCCTTTTCTTTATCCACTGGCTTGGTGAATGAAAAAACCTCAACACTAAGTTGTCTTTTAATAAGTTGAGTGTTTGATGTTGAGGGTTGTTGTGTTTCTCCTAAAGCTGATGTGCCTTTGCTTCTTTCCACCATTGTATCAATGTCAGTGATTTCCAATGATTCAATGGTTTCTTCCTATTCAGTTACAGGATTAAGCTTAGGCCTCTTCCTGAAACTGATCTCAAACTATTGAACTGTGGTTTGCATAGCTAAACTGGAAACTTCTTCCTTGTTTCTCTTTGGGTTCCTATCTTCATTTGTTGGAATTTGTAAAACAGGAGGAATATTCATTGGTTCTCCTAGTTCTGGAACCTGCAGGAAGGAACTTTCATCAATCTATTTCTCTACATCAATCAATGTATTCTCTACATCAACTACAATAATTTCGATGTCTATTAGAGTGTTTTCCAACCATTCTAAGTTGGTGAATATCTCAATGTCTGGTCTGGGACAATGGATGAAAGGTCCCAATTTGACCTTTATCCTTAGCTTGTTTATGACTCCATGAGGTTCATCCTACCACATAAATCTGTTCTTGAAATTTATTTGATGCAAATTTCTATCTACCTCTGGTCCAACTTCTCTAGTAATACAAATGAAAGGACCGAATTGATTTTTCATTTTGAATTGGGTTTTCTTCCTAGCTGCTAGGAAGTTGACTTAAACAGAATTGATAATCTACCTAAAGCATTCTAGTGAAAATATCCTCATGCGGAGGTATTTGGGCAGTTTGTAAGGGGCAAGTTGGCATCCATATATTCTTATCTCTAAGTGGTTATTGTACAGATACCAGTGTCCCACCTTACTGTCCTTGGCAAACTGTAACACCCTTTTGATCTCTTGACTGACTCTGGGTTGAGGGCTACTGGTTAGCATATTCATAACTGGATGGAAAAATGAATCAATGAAGTCCTTGTAAGTGAATATAGTGGATTACTTCTGGATCAACTGTGTCTAATAGATAATTGACCTTGGATTTCATTTGGTATCCAACTTTTGGATGCCAACAGGGAATTTATCTGATTGGTAGTATAAAAACTTGTGAAATAATATAGATGAGTACTTGAAGACTCTCTCAGTAGGTAGTCTGGTGAACTTCTCATGCATCCTATCTACTATGAACTCAGCATAATTGTAAATTACAATAGGAGGCTTGCCTAGGCTAAAGATGGAAAGGAAATCCAGGACAACCTCATCTACATTATCATCTGTGGTATATCCTAAAATGAAAGAGAGCATGGTAATAATTTGTTTGCCTCTCTCAGAAAAAATGATGGCAGCATAAGGGGGACTATCTATGGGAGTATGACATTCCTCTATGATGAAAGTTTGTAAAATTTGGGCTATTCTCGGAAGTTCTGACTTGTTATAGAGGTCCAACAAGTCTCTAATAGACAGTGGGGTCTCATTAGGGCTTGGTTGGATCTGCAACATTTGGTTAATGGATTCTGCAATGATGGTAAACCACACTTGTTGGTCAAGGGTGACAATGGCTCTTTGGCTGGGAATGTAGCAAGCATGGCAGAAGTGGATGATTTCTGGGAATGGGTGTACTTATGGAAGAAAATACTTGGGTAAATTAGACTCCCAAAGGTGAATATCATCATTTTGGTTTAAGAACATGTCCTTACTCCAGTAGTGGAGCTTTAGAAGGTAGGCAGGGGAAGCAGTATCCTTTATTTGGAAGCAAGGTAGTCAATTTCCAGGTGAGGGGTTTGCAGAGGTCTCACATCCAGGGAGGTTTGGGAAGCCATAATTGGGTTTATATATTTGAATTAGGCTTTGAGTGGTTTCAGAAGTGAGGTTGGGAAGCTCTGGAACAATGGGAAGGTAATTATAGTTTGTAAATAGGGTTTGGGACGTAGAACTAGGTTACTTTTCAACTCATGAAAGTTCTTTTTAATTAATTCAATTAATTAAGCTTTCACTTTATATTGTGTGTTCTCAAATTTGGAGGGTCATTCTTGTTTTCCCAAGAATACTTGGAAATCAATGGTTTGATGTGTAGACTAGGTTTAGTGGTGAATGCAGAAGGTATTGTGGCTTCAACTGTCAACTAGTTGCTTCAATTAGGTATCCAGAGCTTCTTCAGGCAACAGACAGTGGTTAAATTGGTCATAGAGGTTTAAATTTGTTGCAGATGGCTAAGAAGCAGTTGCAGTGAAAAACGAGCGAAAAGAGAAATTAGGGGATTTTCAGCCTTTTAACAGGTAACAATCATATTGATCCAAAATCAATTTTGAATAGAATCCTCAGTCTAAGTGTTCCTGACAGAGGAAAATGAAAGTCCAAGGAAGTTCCTAGAGATAGCCCAATTACAAAGATCTTCTCCTTATGAATCTACTACAACTTGAATGGGAAAAGATGGACATAGGATGCAGAAGTCATCGCAGAAAGAAGATGCCCTATGTTCTCTAGAAAAAGAGGAAAAATCCTCTAAAATGGGAAAAAAACCCTTATAAAGGGAAATCACATCAGAAGAGGACCAAAGGCAGACTTAAGCAAAAAGGGGAACAAACCCCTGATTGTTGATCCCCAACATATCAAGTCGGAGGAAGGAACATGAGCATGATATAAGAAAAAGACCCAGGCCGATGCAACATTGTGATCGCCAATTGGTAGATTGGCATCCGAGAGGGCATGGGACTTAAGGTGGGACCTTAGGTGAGCAATATTGCGATCGCCAATATTGGCGTCGACGGATCAGAGTCGGCATAGGCCATGCCATATGGAAAGACCCCAGGACTATGTGATATGTGATTGCGATAAGTCACATTGCTAAATCGCATCGCGACAATACAGAGGAGTGGGGCCATATATATATGCGACTTGCGATAAAGTCGGACCCGACGGGTCTTATGGGTAAAAATAGATATATTTTGGGTTCCATAAAAATGATTTTTTCAGTGTAAAAGCACATTTCGTTAAATAAACGAAATACGAAAGGAATTTTCTTGATGCGATTAAGCCAGACCCGAAAGGGTTTGTAAATTTTGCTATATAGTATTTGAAATCTACCACAAAGCCATTTGTTGGGATTTTCCCTTGTTTTAATGTATTTTTCCAATACAAAGGAAACCACAGCACAAGGGCACTCGACTTGCGATAGTGATTACAGGAAGACACGATAGGAGTCTAGGGTGGATTTAACGATATTTTAGGTCTGATAAACGACAAATTGGTGGATTTTCCCATGTTTTAGAGTATTTCTTTGTGTAAATAGAGAATGACTATTCTGAGAATTTCAAAGGCGCTGATGGTCCTTCTGTTAGAAAACAGGTGGCCACCATCCCTGAAGGCATTTAGCAATGATTGCTAATGCTCAGAGGGGGATTTGAGCAGACAGAAGTTGGGAGCCAAAGAGCCTAGAAGAGGAAACAAACAAACAACATCGATTGGCTAAAAGCCATAGAATGATAGAGACATAAGGGAGTGATGAGACAGAAGTGTGGAAAGTTGAGCCAAAGCAGGAAGCAGAGGCAAAGAGATCCAAAGACAAGAGCCAGAGTCGAGAGCCAAGAGCAAGAAGAGCCAAGAGCCAAGAGCCAGAAGAGCCAGGGATAAAATGGTGTCTAAACCCATTGTTTCTGTGTAAAACAGTGGAGTTGAGTCAAGAGCTTGTAAAAGGACTTTTCCATAATCCCATAGAGTGTAGTTGACTTGACTAGAGCTCATGGAGTCGTAGCCAAAGAGTTTTGGGTGAACTCCTAATTAAATTGTTGTCTTATGTGTGTTGTTTTATTGTTGCATTATATCTGCATCTTTAGTTGTTGTTATATCAGTGCAAGCAAATAGACATAAAAACACATAAATAGTCAACAATAAACATAAGCATACACCTTATTCAAGCACATATTTAATTTTGCATTGGTTAATCAAAACTACTTGGGAATATTTAAATCTTTGGAAGTGGGAGAGGTTCTTGAAAATTAGACAAGAAGCCTAAGTGCCCCATTTTCAGATCAGGTGGTATTAGAGCTTGAGGTTGGTCAACCCCACCTTCAAAGAAGGTTATATCAGAATTCTTGATTGACAGAGCAAAGGTTGCTTGTCTGAAAGGTGTTTGGGTAGTCAAGGATTGATTGTCTAATTGATGTATGCTTGTTTGCAGACTGAATATTGCCTGAGTTTGCAGAGGTGAAGGGAAGGCTATTCATAGCTCAATCTAGGATGGACAAGAAGGAAGAAGGCTTGAAGGCATTCTTCTATCCCAAAGGACCTCAAGGCAATCCCTGAAGCACACGATGTTTGTTGCGAAAGGTTGCTTAAATAAGCTCTTTATTAATCATGTTTTAAGTTCTTTTGTTCATTGGAATAATGAAAACTTCTACAACTATATCCTCAAATTCCTCCTCCATCACAAGACTCTTTAATGGAGACATGAAGCAAGACCTGTTCAACATGATGGACAAGGTGAGAGAAATGTATGAGGATGGAAGAAAGAGCATCATACTTAGAGAGCAGTTGAATTCCATGAAGGAAGAGATGCAGTTGCTTTCTGATAGACTACAAGAAGTGGAGAGGCAACTTCATATTGCAAATATGAACCTGAAGAGGATGCATGAGTTGGACTCATAGCTCTTTGTTGTCAAATAAGCCTTGGTCAAGTATCAGCTTGAACAAGAGGTAAACCATTATAGTTTGTCTTCGAATTCTTCTAAGAATTCTTATATTGGTTCTTTTGAAAAAAATACTAGAGGCATAGGTTCCAAGCTAATGTCCAAGATGGGCTATGAAGGAAAGGGCTTGCGAAAGCATGCACAAGGTATTATTGAATCAATAATGGTTGAGGAAAGGCCCAAGTATTTGGGTGTTGGCTATAGACAGTCTTATGGAGAGAGTTCCAAAGCTGTCATGAAGGCCATTGAAATAGCGCCAAGAAGGAGTTGCATTGCATAGTGTGAAGATTGTGGTCAGGAGGAATGCAATAGCTTGAAACATCACTTGTAGGATGCAGGTGTTCAGAAGCACACACTTGAACCAGAGAGTTGTGGAAACTCTAACAAACTTGAAGAGATTGATGGTGTTCCAAAGGGAGCCACTTCTTCATTTGCATCACTTCCTCATGAAGGAAATAAAGGTGAAAGAGGCAGGTATAAATCTGGTTCTAATCATATTCCTTTTGATTTTGCAAAGCATGGTAAATTTCCACATAAGCATGGGAAAAGAATTGGATGTTCCTTTTGTGGTTTGGATAACCATCATGTTTCTAGATTTTGGAAGAGAATGGCCACATACAGGAACCTCTTGAAGGAAAAGAAGCAAAGAGACAAGGGTCCATTGGACAAGGCAAATCATGTTGTCAAGAAGATGTACATGTCTTGCACTTACTGCCATAAGCAAGAGCATCTTTTTGAAATGTGTTGGACATTGAATCCAACAATGCTTCCACAAAAGCTGAAGAAGGTGGAAAAAGAAGAAGGCAGAAATGGAAAGGAAGTTTCCATGAATGATGTGTCTCAGGGTGATTCACATGTTGATGCTAATGTGTAGACAAAGGAATGACCTTTGAACTAGATTGGTAAGAAATGGTTAGAGTTCTTTTCCAATTAAGGATTACATGTCTATTGATGCATTTATTTTCATTTCTTTGTTGATGAGATGCAAGTTGCAGGATTCTACCAAGAAGGTGAATGGACAAAGGTTAAGTAGGAGATTCACTTTGTTGCAACAACATTATATTTCATTTCAGCTTAGAAAGTACAGTGTACTTAAGTGAAAGTGAAGGATGAAATGCATGCATAAGCATGATGTGCGTGAACTTAGGGATGTTGATGTTTTCCTTGTATTTGAACATGTACATGTAATTAACTTGTAGGGTTGATTGCTTTGACATGCATGTGATGCAATGTTGACTTGAGGAAAGTCGACTTGGTCTCCAAGATGGAGATAGTGATGAAATGTTTCATCTTTTGAAAAGAGTCCTAACGGTCCTTTTCTACATGCTTGACTTGAAGGGTCATTTGTTTTAAAGGCATGTTTTGTGGGCTTAGTGTCTAGTACATCATTTGTATGCAAATGTAGGACATGGAGGTGTTCACAAGATGTGAAATCTATTTCTTTTGTTGAAGCAGGAGTTTAGGCCATCCAGTTGTTGTCTGTGTTTTTGTTGTTGTTAAAAATTGATTGTTGACAGCATTTCAAATAGGTATAAATGAAAGTTTGTGGAGCAAGTGTACTTCACATTTGTTTGAGCCATCTTGGATCAATGATCAAGGCAGAAAAGTTCAAACTACCTTTTGTGACCATCTAAGAAGGAGTTCTGCAGGAAGGCAAGAAGGAAGGTAGTTCTCCCTAGGAGGACCAACACATCTAGGAAGGAAAGTGGTCAAAGGCTTTGGTTCAGAGACACTATGCAAGGCAAGTGTGTGGAGGCTGAAAAAAAAAAAGAGGGTATTGTTACTCTCAGGTACTGTTCAGATCAGTATATCAGTCTTTTGGAGACAAAAAGTTCTTTTTAGTGGGAAGGCATGATCCAAAATGGAATTTGAATAGAGTCCTAAGTCTAAGTGTTCCTCACAGAGGAAAATGAAAGTCCAAGGAAGTTCCTAGAGATAGCCCCATTGCAGAGATATTCTCCATCTAAATCTACTGCAACTCGAATGGGAAAAAATGGACTTAGGATGCAAAAGTTATCGCAGAAACCTATGTTCTTTAGAAAAAGAGGAAAAATCCTCTAAAATGGGCAAAAAAAACCCTTATAAAGGGAAATTGCATCGGAAGAGGGCTAAAGGCAGACTTAAGCGAAAAGGGGAAGAAACCCCTGATTGTCGATCCCTGACATATCGGGTCAGAGGAAGGCACATGCGCATGATATAAGAAAAAAAGTCGGCCTAATGTGACATTGCGATAGCTGATCGGTAGATCGGCATCGGCGAGGGCATGCGACTTAAGACAGGACCACAGGCCGAGTCATATCGTGATCACTGATATCGGTGTCATCATAGGCCATGCCATATGGAAAGACCTCGGGACTATGCGATATACGATTGTGATAAGTCACATCACTAAATCGCATTGCAACAATACAGAGGAGCGGGGCCATATATATATGTGGCTTGCGATAAAGCTAGACCCAACCGGTCTTATGGGTAAAAATAAATATATTTTGAGTTCCGTAAAAAGGATTTTTTCAATGTAAATTCACGTTTCTTTAAATAAACGAAATACAAAAGGAATGCACCCGATGCGATTAAGCTGGACCCGAAAGGGTTTATAAATGTTGCTATATAGTATTTGAAGTCTGCCACAAAGACATTTGTCGGGATTCTCTTGTGTTTTAATGTATTTTTCCAATACAAAGGAAACCACGACATAGGGGCACTGCGACTTTCGATAGTGATTACAGATGGACCTGATAGGAGTCTAGGGCAGAATTAATGATATTTCAGGTCTGATAAATGCCAGATTGGCATATTTTCCCATGTTTTAGAGTATTTTTCTGTGTAAACAGAGATTGACTATTATGAATATTTCAAAGGCATCGATGGTCCTTTCGTTACAAAACAGGTGGCCACCATCCTTGAAGACATTTAGAAATGATTGCTAATGCTCAGAGGGGGATTTGAGTGGACAAAGGTTGGGAGCCAAAGAGACTAGAAGAAGAAACAAATGGACAACGCCGATTGGCTAAAAGCCACAAAATGACAGAAACAAAAAGGAGTGCTGAGACAGGAGCGTGGAAGGATGAGCCAAAGCAGGAAGCAAAGGTGAAGAGAGCCAAAGCCAAGAGCTAGAGCCGAGAGCCAGAGAGAGAGCTGAGAGCCAGAAGAGCCAAGAGCTTCAAGAGACAGGGATAAAATGGTGTATAAACCCATTGTTTCTATGTAAAATAGTGGAGTTGAGCTAAGAGCTTGTAAAAGGACTTTCCCATAATCCCGTAAAGCCTAGTTGAGTTGACTAGAGCTCATGGAGACATAGCCCAAGAGTTTTTGGTGAACTCCTAATTAAATTGTTGTCTTATGTGTGTTGTTTTATTGCTACATTATATCTACTTCTTTAGTTGTTGTTATATCAGTTTAAGTAAATAGACTTAAAAACACATAAACAATCAACAATAAACATAAGCATGCACCTTATTTCAAGCACATATTTAATTTTGCTTTGGTTAATCATAAATACCTGGGAATATTTAAAGCTTTGGAAGTGGGAGAGGTTCTTCAAAATTAGACAAGAAGCCTAAGTGCCCCATTTTCAAATCACATATTTTGGCACATAAATAATTAATGAACAATGGCCAGTTTTTTGGTGCTGCCATGTAGAAAAATATCACCCAGGGAAAACCATGAATCTTGCGTGCTCTCGAGCTGTTATCGATCAGACAATGAACCCACGTGATATGGCTATATGTTGTTGGATCTGGGGGTGGGAGATCGGAGGGCTATCGTGTGGCTAAGTTGCACGGATAGAATCAGAAAAGAGGTTTACATGGCCTGGGGTTTAATTACACATAATTGTAATTAATTAGTAAATATGGTTGGGATTTTAATATAAGCAATGGGTATTAAGGTGGGACCATGGGTTATGTGGAGGGGGTTTTTTAACTACACCAAGGGTTGGTGGGTTAAAAAGGTTTGTCGAGGAAATATGAAATGGGGGAGGTTAATTACATAATGTGGGGGCATAAAAACTTAGGATAAGGGGGTTTTTATGGGTTTTTAGGGGGAAAAGAGAAATTAATAAGGGGTGAAGTGATATTTGTAATGGGGAATGGGTTTCACACTAGCGAAAGGGGTTTTTAGGAAGGGAGATTATTTTTGAAGGGTTATTGCTAGGGAAATGTGTGAAACCAAGGGGTAAAGGTCAAAATCAAGGGAAAAAGGGTATTTTATAAAAAATGAAGGGATAATGGGGAAGTTAGAAAATAAGTATGTGGGGTATAGTGAAATGAAGGGAAATTAATAAACAAGCTTGTGAATATCCTTTCTTTCTCTCAAATCCTCCTCCACATGAAACATAGGATTAAGCATGATAAATGTGCTTTTGACTCAGCAACCTTATGCAATTGCAACCTTTCTTCTACCCACCCTTTATTTACCATAACATTCTTTCTTCATTTAGTGGGTGCATTTCAGCTTGCTGACCCTTTATTTCCTTTTCTTTTGACACACAACCTATCTAATTCTAACCTTATAACTTCCAATGGCTCATATTAAACTGATGAGCTCATCTTTATTCTCTACCTAACTACTGATCTGCCAAGGTTAAACAGTTTGGCTAGATCTTTATTCTATATGGATTAACATGAAATTTAAAGCATGAACGAGTGAAGGTTAAGCTATTTGACCATCATGGATTGCGGCATTTCTGACAAGCTGCACACAACCTTATTTTGCATAGTAAAGTAAAAAGTAGTGGCATTTGAATTTGCACACTTTCATGATATGTTTTATTTCTTTTTGGGGTTCATATTTTTCACTTTCTTTTATCTTCTTCTTTCCTTTTGTCCTTTGATTATTCTTTTAGGACATACCCTCTTTACATTTTTTATTTTTTAATATGGAAAACATTTTGCAAAAAGCAAAAGTATGTACAATATTACAAGGCTAACTATAGCCAATTCAAAATTATGAATCCTATTATTATAGGATCCTAAGAGTGTCAAGGAATTATGGAGACACAAGTACATGTAACGGTGAGATTTTTTTTTTGTTCAACCAATGAGTTTTTGTAGGAAGAAAAAATGACATATTTCTATTTAGCTTTGATTCCAAATGAGGTAAAAGATGAAGTGAATTCAAACAACATAGCTACAAAAATAAAACATTTTTCTTTTACTAAATTCAAGGAGATTGTTATGGATTATTTACCAATGAGATTACCTTCCATGAGGAGTGTTTCTCATCAAATTGACTTCATTCCAAAATCAAGCCTACCCAACTAGGAACATTATGGGATGACTGCAATAGAATGTGAAGAAGTAAATAGGAAAGTGTAGGAGCTACATGATAGGAGACTGATTTGAGAGAGTTTAAGTCCATGTGATTGACCAATAGTGTTTACCCCAAAGAAAACTCGAGGATGGAGAATGTGCATGGATTCATGGGCCATTAATATGATCACCATGAAGTACTCATTTCCTTTGCAAAAGATGGATAACCTTATACACTATTTAAGTGGGGATAAATATTTCACATAGATTTGAAGAGTAGTTATTATCAAATTTGGATAAGGGAAGGTGACAAGTGGAAGCTTGCTTTTAAGGCAAAAGATAGATTGTTTGAGCAGTCAGTTATGTCATTTGGGCTAACTAATGCTCATAACACATTTATGAGCATAAGTCTTCAAACATTTTTTTCTGGAATTTTTTCATCGTGTACTTAATTGACATATTAATTTTCACTAGAAGCAAATAGGAACACTTGGAGAATGTGAGGTAAGTTTTGAAGTGATTGAAAGAGGAAAAGTTGTTGATAAATTTCAAGAAACATATAATATTGTAGAAAAATTTAGTGTACTTTGGATTTTTGATATCCAAGGAAGGCTTGAAGATAGATCTCAGAAAGCTGAAAGCTATTTTGGATTGTCCAACACCTCATTCCACTTTTTAGGTGATAAGTTTTTATGGGATCGTGATTTTCTATAGGAAATTCATCAGAAATTTTAGCGAGATTTGTGGGTCTCCTACTAAGTGCATGAAAAGGGCACTTTCAAATGGATAGTAACAATAATGGAGGCATTTTCATATCTGTTATCACCTAAAAAATGATCACCTAGCCATTTCTAACTAGGTGGATCAAAATACAACATGTAGGATTAATTTTACCATAGTAAAATCGCTTTCACCATAGGAAATAATTTAGTAAACCACTTTTATTAAATTATTTCTGATTAAAATTAGAAAACCCCGTGAGAATAATCGAATAAACCATTATTTATTTAATTTTCTTTAGGAATAATTATTAAATCATTATTTGATAATTATTTCTTGTCACATTTGACTAAATCACATTGGAATAATTAAATAAATCATCATTTATTTATTATTCCTTAATTTTATTTTTGGTATAATTGTTAAATCACTATTTAATAATTGTTTCAATTTCACACTTTTCTTAATCCTTGCAAAGTAATTAATAAATCATTTTATTTGTTAATTGCTTCAATTATTTCCTAAATAAAGATATTTGACCATTTTGAATATATTTTTCATCTCCAAAAAATATAATAAAGTATTCCTAACAATTATATCTTCATTTGGTCAATATTATTTTATTATTTTCCATTTTGGAGATGAACCCAATAATTTGTTATAAATAAGAGGGTTTTTCATTAATTCTTCACCATGATCATTATCATCTCATGCCATTTGATCTCCCACTTGAGTTCTATCTTGTTTTGGGTTTTCTACATATTGAGAGAGAGAAATAGATTGTTGAAGCACAAGGACATCAAAGGACCCATTCCATGAAGGGGGATTTCCAATCCTATGTTGTAGATAACCTTCACTGCATGTTATTAATAAAGTATTATTAATTTATAGTCTTATGCTATATGTTGGGAAAAACACTGAGAGTGGGGCTGGGGTGAATCAATATTTACAAATCATTAATAACTTTTCCATTTCATATTCATATTTCTATACATGACTTTACTGAATCAAACATGTGTGTGCACACGACTATTATTAGGACAACTAGTGTATATCCAATGATCTTATAATTCAGTTAATCCATCATATGTTTGTCTTCAACCAGTGCATTAGTACTTTATTAATCATTAGATAAATAATAACCAGGTGCAACAATAACATAATAAACCATCACACATAAGAAACACACATGAACACCAAGATTTAAGGTGGAAACCCAATACAGGAGAAAGACCACCTGTTTTTGTTGTCTCTGTCTTGTTTTTAATATAAAGAAAATCCGTTTAGAATCTTATACTGGCATAGAATCATACCGGTATGCAATAACCCACTTGCAGAAGGCTACAACCATCTCTAGTTATCCATCTTCTAATGGAAGGGAGTTACAACCCTTGTCTCTTGTACTGGCTGATCTGTTTACCAATACATAGGCATTGACCTACAGAAGGCTACAACCTTCATTTGTTCTCCAACTGCTACTGGAAGGGAGATCCAATCACCTAGCTCTTTTATTGGCTGATATTTTTACCAGAATGTAGGTGCTGGCATACAAAAGGCTACCACCTTCACACTTTCTTCCAAGGACCACATTTCATAAATTTTCAGACTACGTACTCCTGGTACACAACAACACAATATGTAGGCCATGTTTCATCTAATTTTCATACTGGACCCATCAGTAACATTGAAGCTCAAAATAAATCATCACTGCAATACATCCTACAAATACATCTGCATCAACCAATCACTAAAACCCAATCATCAATTTTTGAATAAACCACAACTGAATCAATCAATCACTAAAAAACCCAATCAACTCATACTTAATCAAAATTCAACCAATCAACTAGAATAGTCATATCATTGTAACCATAACACAAATATGAACCCAGAATGCTACATTAACAACCAGAACCAACTGCAACCTCGAAAATCATACGTCAGAATGTATACACTACTTCAGTGAAGCCAACTTGCATGTATACATTACTTTCTGTAGCCCAACCTAGGTATACCTCTAAAGATACTTAATCATAAAAACTTTTGAACCATAAATTGTATTGCCCAAAGACATTCCGAAGATCTATTGTCATATTATAGAGTTCTAAATAGATAGGAGCAATTATCACCCTTCTTACTCAATCAATCAATCAATTAGCCGGACTCAATCTCCTTATACAATTAGTTTTACTTTTATATATAATGAAGCCATCATTGAGAAATAGCAGTAAAAAAACAAGATTGATCAGATAGATCAACCATTTTTTATCATCAAACTATTCTTCTGCATACACAACTTAGAAGTTCTAAACCAGCATGTATACGCGCCTTCACCAAGGCAAACAAGCGTATAGATTTGGAAATAATAACTTATAACTTCACAGATATTCCAGACTTCAAACATACCCAGATCATAACATTTACAAGATTAAACATGTGTTAGCATTTAGATCTAGCCTATCCATTATCATATCATACAACGATAAGTCATTTTCGGTCTCACGATCCTGATCCAACATTGTATCCAAAGGTGCACAAGATATTTCAAATCATATCATAACAATAGCCCTTATAACATAAAATATACTTTAGATAGAGGTATTCATGAAATACCCTTTCACTTGCACACTTAGCCTTTTGATCTTCCCCTCCTTAGATAGTTTTAGCCTTTCTCTATACCTTGGACCAAAAGAACACTTAGAACCTGTGGTATTCTTGGACGTGATCAAGTAACCATTATTCTGCTTAATATTGTGGGCTATTACCATGTTATGGACCCTTGGTATTCATTAATTTTAATTTTCCATGCCATACGCGCTTTTCTTATTGTGAAAGTGCGTACATATGTATACGAGCCTTTTGTTTTGCAAACCCGCTTGTATACGCTATTTGGACTAGATGAACTAGCGTATACAACTTAAAGCATTCCTTTTAATTAATTTCTTGATTCTTATCTGTAGTCCTTTGTCTGATCATCCTATTCTTTTGTACCATTACCCTGTTACCTCTGAATTGACCTGTTACAATGTGAGTTGCCCTTTATGAAATCTCAACTGACTCCTCTGAGCTGCCCTTCATTTTGTCACATCTGTAAACACAACTACCATGTATTTTGTCACATCGAGTTTATGCCTTTATCAATTAGTCCATTCATCAAATAGGTTGTCATTAAGGACAACTCATCAAGTAGGTTGCTTATCAAACATTTCACCATTATTATGTTCCATCATTCTGTCACCTCTAATATTTCCTATAGATTTATCTAGTTACCATATACTTGTTCTGCGATAAGTGAGTTTTCATTAACGACAACACATGCATCATAATGCCAACAGTCTCCCCCTTTGGACATGATGGAAACCACTCTGGTGTTTGGTAACTACAACCTGTAAATAACATCATGACAAGCACCAAGTTTTTAAGAACATCAAGCTACTCTCCCCCTTCGACATCAAGGGAAAATGGTTGACCAATGTTAAATGAAGACTTCGATATCTGAACTATTGAATATGAACACTGGTCATGCTCCCCCTAGGCACATGCTGAATTTTCTAATCAAACTCCCCCTTTATATATGTTGAGATGCACTATACCGTCCATGCTCCCCCTGAGCATATACAGATTCTGCAGAAATAGTTTTGGAAGAATAACATGACTCTATAACTCAAATATGTGAGTATGACCTTCTTATCACCAATGACTCATGTAGACATCATTCACCCAACCAAGTGGGGATATACCAAATGTTCATACACGACCTGAAATTTTTCAATTATTACATCATATGTCTTTACATGACCTTTACATCAAAAGATATACATGATATTTATAACAAATATCAAAGATCTAAACAAGACCATGATAGTGATCAACAACTATCATACACCATATATGATTTGCACCATCAGTATCTGTCAACAACATCTAGAACAACAACCTATATATTTCCATCATCAGTTTGCAAGATAAGACAATGTACCTTTAGTATCATCATCCTGTGACAAAGTATGTTGCATATAGATATCAACTCATCTTCTTAATCTTATCAAGATCAGCTTGCTCCATGGCCTTCAATGAATCAACTAAACTTATGTCATATCTCCAAGAAGTAATAAAAAACCATTCACATCATATCATATATATATATATATATGTGAAACCACCATAGCCATCATCTATGACCATAATATCATCATTGTCGTAACAAGAACTCCATGATCTTTCCATAACAACCCTCAATATATCAACTGTGTATTTTCATTAGGGATTTTTCCTACATCATCATCTAATAAGAATCAACCATGATAATAAAAAAATGTGAGAATCAAACCTATCATCATAAAGTAAGAAGTCATCATCATTATGTGAATAAGTAAGCCATGTCTCCAAATAACCATATCTTCAAACATATATGTCTTCATTAAACATGAAATAACATGATTCTCTTGGCCAACCAACATCATTTATCGATGTGTAATTTAACTAATCATCCATCTATCAACATAATATGTATCCATCATAGAGATATCAATACGTATCTAGAGATCATAATCATTTTTCAAGCTTTCTTGATACCATCAAAATCAACAATCCTCAACTATGTGAGTGCCAAGAACTATAGGAATCCTCACCCACGAATGCACCATATGAATTGTATGCATATTTGAAGGCATGATGATAGCATCATAAAGAAATGACACTTATCAAACAATGAAGTTGTGTACTCAAGCTTTGTTCTTCTCCTTATCCTTATGAAGATCATCATGCAAGCAACATACCATATGTACTATATGCATCATCAAAAGAGTCATCCACAATAATCCATAAATCTGATCTGAATAAAAACTATGTGGCTCAAGAAATATAAGTATCATATGATACTTTATCATAAGAAACCCATGATTGCAGCATAGCATGATGTATCATTTAAACACTTCAACAACATAAGCGTCATCAACATCATTATGTACCAAGGATTTCTAATTATAATGCCAGCAATGCATTATTATAAGCATAACATATTATCCCCCTGAACTTGTGCCAATCTATTAACTTTCAAATCTTATTATTGCATATATCAGTAAGAATCATCAAGGAATCATCATTAACTAGTTATACATCAAGTTATCTAGAACTTATGAGGGTCAAAATCACTTCCAAATAACATCCACAGACTGTAATCATCAATCATCAAGATAGAAAAGACAATTGATAATTGTTTGAACCATATCAGACCTTTTTTTTGAGTCTAACCCACTTCTTCTTTATCAAACCAACATATACGTGACTGTGTAGTTTCTAACTTGGGTATATACGCGAATTGCCTTCATAATCTATGTGTATAAGAATTGGAACACTCTAGTTTCATACTTTTAGTTTCACCTGATTTTGTTCTGACTGTACCTGGTCCTACAACTTTTGTTGAAACATCAGTTCGAAGAATGTCATTCTCATGATGGTTCTTTATGAGAGAATCCATTTTACTCTTGTTTCGAGTCATGTGATTAGCACATCCACTATCACCTTTATCTTTGAATGAGCAGAGAGGAAGATCACATCTTATCTGATCTTCCTTTTCTTGATTCTTGGTGGATTCATCTTTTTCATATTTTCTTATATAAATATGATTATTTGATTGCTTACCATATTGTCTACGACGATCCATAGACTTGTCCCTGCATTCGTTTGTTATATGCCCAAACTTTCTACAAGCATAACAACTTATATGTTTCAAATTCCTTCTAAAGCAATCAATGGCTTTGTGACCAAACATATTACAATAAAAACAATGACCCTTAAATTACCTAGAAGCTAAAGATCTTTCTGTGTGTGGTTATTATCTTGAACCATTGTACTTTTGCATTCGGCCACAACATGTCCAAAATTATGACATATAAAACATTCAACATTATTCATCAGAGGAAAGAATTCATTAACACTTCCATAGTTTGGAGTAAATGATTTTCTTTGAAGACTTTCTTTCCTTGGTTGTTAATGGGGTTAACCTCTTATCTCCTTATTAAGCATTTCAAATTTTTAATTAGAGTTCCTTGCCTCAGTTTGTGAGCCGGATTCACCTTTAACAGTTTCATGAAAGCTAAGATGAGATTTGATTGCAGGAGACCTTTGACTCCTAATAATATTATCCAAAATCTTAGCACTACCTTGAAATCATAAAAGTTTATCCTTTTCTTCTAATTTACTTTTTAGGATATTTACCTCAACCTAATATTGTTCTTCCTTTTCCACACACTGCTTCTTCATGATTTCTTCAACTTTTCTTCCTTCTTCCACTTGTTGTTTTAATTTGAGAATCTCATTTTCTTGTTCTTCATATGCTTTAGGTAGTCCTTCATTCTTCTTATTCGAATTTTCAGGATCTTCTTTTAGAGAGATGACCTCAACTTCAAGACTTTCATAGTAACTAGATCTATCTTTAAGTTTCTTGATTGTTGTATCATTTTCATTTACTTCATTTTCAATGATGTCACTTCATCCTATAACCTTTGACATTGATCTTCCTTTTCCTTGTACTGCTTCCTTACCTTGTTTCCTTCCTCCAACTGAGCTTTTACACTATTAAATTCTTCCTTGAAGGTACACTCCCTTTTGTCAAATAGATCTTGTTGATCTCTAATTTTATCTATGAGACTTTTAACTTCTGTCTCTATTAGATTTATTTCACTTTCACCCATAAGAGAAAATTCATTTGTTTCACTATCACTTTTATTATCTTCAATATTGCATGAACAAAGAAATGTATCAGTAGAAGACCAAAAAATAGTACCTCATACTTCTTTTGCTTGTTCATCTTCAATCTGAAGTGATTATGAATATGAATTCTTACTTCCACGTAATAGTCAATTGTCTCTCCTGTTGTCACTATTCCGTTGAGATGTCTTCTTCTTCTAAGGTGCTTTCTTCTTTTGCTTTTTTCCCATTGTTACAATGGATCTCCTTCAAGCGATCAAGTTTCTACAAAAGGACTTGCTTTGATACCAAATGTTGGGAAAAATACTAAGGGGGGAAGGGGGGGTGGCAGGTGAATCAGTATTTACAAATCATTAATAACATATCCATTTGAAATTCATATTTCTATATGCGACTTTAGTGAATCAAACCTGCGTGTGCATGTGAATGTTCTTACGAAAACTATTGTATATCCAATGAACTTATAATTCAATTAATCCTTCATATGTTTGTCTTCAATCAATGCATTAGTACTTTATTAATCATTAGATTAATAGTAACCAGGTGTAGCAATAACAAAATAAACTATCACACATAAGCAACACAAACAAACACCAAGACTTAGGATGGAAACCCAATGCGAGAGAAAAACCACCTGTTATTGTTGTCTCTATCTTCTTTTTAATATAAATAAAATCTGTTTACAATCTTGTATTGGCACAGACTCATACCAGTATAAAAGAACCCACCTGCAGAAGGCTACAACCTTATCTCTTTCTCCAATTTCTATGGGAAGGGAGATAAAACTCTTTGGCTCTTGTACTATCTGATATGTTTACCAATACGCAAGCACCGACCTACATAAGGCTACAACCTTCACTCGTTCTTCAGTTTCTATTGAAAGGGGGCTCGAATCCCCTATCTCTTATACTATTTGATATGTTTACCAATATGTAGGCGTCGGCCTATAGAAGGCTACTACCTTCACACTTTCTTCCAAGGACTATGTTTCATAAATCTTCAGATTGGATGCTCCTGGTACACAAGAACATAATATGTAGGTCACGTTTCATCAAATTTTCATATTGGACCCATCAGTAACATTGAAGCTCAAAATCAATCATCACTGCAATACATCCAACAAATACATCTGCATCAAACAATGACTAAAACCCAATCGTCAATCTTTGATATAACTGAAAGCCAATTATAAGTCTCTGAATCAACTACAACTAAATCAATCAATCACTAAAAAACCCAATCAACTAATACTTAATCAAAATTCAACCAATCAATTGGAGCAATCAGATCACTTTAACCAGAACACAAATATGAACCAAGAACATTGCATTAACAACCAGAACCAACTACAACATCAAAAATCATATGTTGGAATGTATACGCTACTTCAATGAAGCCAACCAACATGTATAAACTACTTTTTATAGCCCAAAATGCAGATACCTCAAAAGATATTTAATCATAAAAACTTCTGAACCATAAACTGTACTGCCCAAAGACATTCTGAAGATGTTTTGTCATATTATAGAGTTCTAAATAGGTAGCAACAATTATCACCCTTCTTACTCAATCAATCAATCAACCAGACTCAATCTCCTTATACAATCAGTTCTACTTTCAGATCTAATGAATACACCATTGACAAACAATAGTAAAATAGTAGCACTGATCAGATAGATTAGTCATTTATGAACAACAAGCTTTTCTTCTGCATACGCAACTTGGAAGTGATGAACTAGCGTGTATACACGCCTTCACAAAGGCGAACTAGCATATAGATCTGCAAATATTAACCTATAACTTTGCAGCTATTGCAAACCTCAGACATACCAAGCTCATAAAATTTAGAGGATAAAACATGCATCAGCATTCAGATCTAGCCTATCGATTATTAGACCATACAACGATAAGTCATTTCAGGTCTCATGATCCTCATCCAACATTGTATCAAAAGGTGCACAAGGTATTTTAGATAATACCATAACCACATCCCTTACAACATAAAATATACTTCAGATAGAAGTTTTCATGAAAAACCATTTCACTTGCATGCTTAGCCCTTTGATCTTCTCCTCCTTATATATTTTTAGCCTTTCTCAATACCTCATACCAAAACAACACTTAGAACATGTGGTAATCTTGGACGAGATCAAGTAACCATTATTTCGCTCAATATTGTGGGCTATTACCATGGTATGGACCCTTGGTACTCATTAATCTTAATTTTCCATGCCATACACGCTTTTCCTCTTGTGAAAGTGTGTGCATACATATACGTGTCTTTTGCTCTATGAACCCCCTTGTATAAACTATTTGGACTAGGTGAACGAGCCTATACAACTTAAAACATTCTTTTGCATCAATTACTTGATTCTGATCTTTAGCCCTTTGTCCCGTCATCTTTTTCTTTTGTACCATTACCCTGTTACCTCTAAATTGACGTGTTACAATGTGAGTTTCCCTTTATCAAATCTAAACTGACTCTTGTGAACTTCCCTTCATTTTGTCACATCTGTAAACTCAACTGCCATGCATTCTGTCACATCATGTTTATACCTTTATCAATTAGTCCATTCATTAAATAGGTTTTCATTGAGGAGAAATCATCAGGTAGGTTTCTTATCAAACCTTTGACCATTACTTTGTCAGCTCTGATCTATCCTGTAGATTCATCTAGTTACCATATAATTGTTATGCTATAAGTGAGTTTCCATCAAGGACAACACATGCATCATAATGCCAACACTATTGGGTTATTTCTTTGGTTACCTTTTTTGTTCTATGTTTTAGATTGCACATGATGTTTTGTTGTAGGGTTTTCTTCTTTTTTGATTACAAATATGAAATGTAAACAGTGAGATCTTTTTGTTAGGGTCACTTGTGAGCAGTGAATTAAGTGAAGTATTTTTGGTACGCTTGCTAAGAATTGGCATACTAACAATATCTAAAAAGGAAGGTTAGAGAAACAAATTTTGACAAGTTGGAATTTTGACAAAGTATTTCAATTTGACTGTGATGCAAGAGGAACAAAAGTTGAGACGATTTGAAGTCAAGAAGGCAAACCAATAACATTCGTTAGTGAAAATTTGAATGAGACTAAGAAAATTTTATCCATGTACGATCAAGAATTCTATCTTAATCTGCAAGATTTAAAGATGTGGATACACTATTTTCTACCAAAGGAATTTGTTATGTAAATTGATCAAAATGTGTTACAATATATCAATAGTCAAGGTAAGTTAAATCAAATACACTATAAATGAGTTTCGTTCTTATAAAGTTATTCATTTTTGTTAAAATATAGGTTTGGAAAGTCAAACAAAATGGCATATGCTTTCAGTAGGAGAATGTTGTTACTCACCACCTTGTCTATGGAAGTTATGAGTTTGGAATGTATGGAGGAGTTATATGATTAAGATGCATATTTTCTAGAAGCTTGGAGATCTTGTAAAACAACT
Source organism: Pinus tabuliformis (assembly GCA_031772625.1). NCBI lineage: Eukaryota > Viridiplantae > Streptophyta > Pinopsida > Pinales > Pinaceae > Pinus > Pinus tabuliformis. The sequence continues at coordinate 1,002,499,592 of CM062816.1, forward strand.
TGGAGTGTAGATAAATCAATGTACTTATGTGATCATATCCAAGAGGGATTATTGTTTAAGAATCAATAGATATGCATTCCATAAGGTTCAGTGATGTTGAATCTTATTAAAGAGCTACATGGTGGAAGCTTGGGTGGACATTTGGCCTGGATAAGACATCAAAATTGGTAAGGGAAAGATATTTCTAGCCTAACATCAATAAGGATGTCAGGAAGTTGGTTGAGTGCTATAGATTTTGCCAATTAGCAAGGGGTATATTCTCCATTGTTGGTACCCAAAAATCCTTCCAAAGGTGTTAGAATGGATTTTGTTTTGGGGCTACCTAGGACACAAAGGAACCATGATTCTCTCATAGTTGTAGTTGATCGATTTTCAAAAAGCCCACATTTCATAGCATGTAAAAAGAAAAGTGATGCTACTAAAGTGGGAGTTCTATTCTTCACAGAACTTGTGAGACTTCATGTTTTACCAATGATCATTACTTCTTAGAGAGATTCAAGATTTCTTGGTCACTTTTGGAGGACACTTTGAAAGAAAATGGGATCTAAATTTCCATATACTTCAACTTACCATCTATAGAGAGAAAATTGAAGTGGTGAACAAAATTGTTGGGAATTTAATGAGAAGTTTCATGGGTGAAAATTCTAGTTAGTGGGATATGGTTTTAGCATAGCCTGAGTTTGCCTATAATAATTGAGTAAATAGATCCACCCATAAGAGTCATTTCCAAATTGTTTATGGTGGGCCACCAAAAGGGGTTGTGGACTTGATAAAGTTGTCAATTCAAAAGAAAGAAAGAGTTTTGATGCAAGTGATTTTGTAGACAATATACAGAAATGCATGAGAAGGTGAAACAAAGGATGCAATGAAGTAATGCCAAGTATAAAAAGAGGGCCTATCTACATAGGAGGGCAATTTTTTTTGAGGAAGGTGAATTGGTAATGGCACATTTTTCAAAGGAATGGTTTACCAAGGGTATCTACAACAAAGTAAAGTACAAAAAAATAAGACCATGGAGAATTTTGAATAAATTTTTTGAAAATGTGTGTAAGCTTGAGTTACATAAAATTTAGATATCTTTTCAATATTCAATGTTGCTAACTTTTGTGAATTTCATAAAGAGAGTGATGAGGTAGATACTACATATATGGAAGCAACAACTACCAATCAAAGTCGTTGAGGAAGTGGAAGATATTTTAGCCACAAAGGTTAGTAGGAAAAACCACCATAAAAAGTATCTGGAATATTTAATCAAATGGAAAGAGAAGGGAGCTGAAGATGCAATCGTGGGTTTTGGAACAAGAGTTAACACCGAGGTCCTTCGACCTTTGAAACAATCACCACATGAGTCGGAAGCTCATGTTTTCTTACCAAAGGTGACTAATGCAGGAGCATATTTGGTCTTTAGCAATCAACATCAACCAAAAACATTTCAATTTATCAATTAGTTGTTTTATAGGATGAATAAGAGTGTCGCAAATCCTTTATTGTGTAGCATATTGTAGAGCCATTTGCCACCGAACCGTTCTATGAGGTGTTACTGCAGAATATTCCATGTTGCGAAACAACCCATGTCATGAAATGCCACGTACCCCATGGTTGATTGCGGATGAGAGTAAGCACACAGACATACAGAGCCTTGTAGTGGGACGGCCACGAACTGTTTTGAAGTGATTGTATTGTAACAAGGGGAGACAAAGACCCCTTTGAATACAGATGAAATTTAATAGGTTCCGAGTTCAAATTGAATAAAAGTTTTCTTAATTTCTGTTCATAATTCTATCCTATGTGAAATTCCTATTTTGTCCACACCGTTTTGCAAACTATATTTCACATTTACACTGTTGTTAAAGTAGCGTAGCTTCACCTCACTTGGTGGGAAAACGCTCCAAGCCCTTAGGTGCTGCAGCATTTAGTTAGTGCTTTTAATATCAATCGAGTACGAGTATATTAGTTAGTCTATGAACATTGCTGCAACGTTGGAGCCACAACAGGCCTTTTCGAACGTTTCTCCCACCTTCAGTGATTTTGTAATGCATTTAAATAAATAAATCATGACGAGCAGCTTTAATTTTGTCAATCGTTAGTCCCAACTTCTTTTTCGTTAAAATAAAATTATAATGCTTTTACTCTCAAGAATACCATGCTCTTCAATTTCGTTTTCTACGCACTATGGCAATGGTGCTTTCTCGCGCATGTGTAGGTTGCAATTTTTATTTTTATTTGTTTTTTAATTTAACATTTTAAGGAAAGTCTTAATTCCAAGCCCTCACGAGTTATTGTTGCTTATAACACCAAATTTATATAGTTAAAATTCTGATGAAGCATGCTTCTCTATTTCATTTTAATTTTTGTAGTGGAGAGTCCTTACTTCTAATGCCAAAGTGGTTATCGTTAGTTATAATACTCAAATTTTTATAGTTAAAAATCATATGAGTGTAAATAATGGAGATGCATTAGGGAAGTTAATTTTATATTAATATGATCTTCTTTCCAAAATAAATTTAATTTTAGATTTATTGTATTTTAAGTTTTGAATTAGGTTAGGAGGACAACTCAATTGGTGGCGAGAGTGCTATGAAGTATTTATGTAAATTGTGAGATTCAAGGTTCCAATTCCATTGTGCGTGTTTCTCCTTGGAAACTAGAAAGAACTAGCTTGCTCATATCTCTTTCTCTCCTACATTATATTCGCAAAGTTCACCTCTTTTCATTGGTGGTATTATACTTGCTATCTTGGCCCAAAGGGATTTGAGCTCAAGCCAAGGACAAAGTATGGAACATTCTCCATTACTAGCGAAATGAAAGATCACGAAGGGTTTCAAATGAAAAATCAAGATATGAATTACGCAACACAATGGCAGGAAGGGATTAGGGGCGAGGCATGTGACGATGGGGCTAGTAGGATCCAAAAGAAATCAATATTTTCTAGCAATTTTACCTAAGGGCTATAGATTTTGGCCTAAGAGAAGGTAAGAAACCACATCGCCCAACCTCCTTTCCTATGGTAAAAGATCCACACTCAACACCCATAGTCATAGATATTGCCCCCAATCTCCTTTCCTATTGTCAAACATCCACACACAACACCCATAGTCATAAATAATGCTTGCCCTCGTGGCGTGAAGGAATTCTAGCTCATCTGAAGGATGATCTATGGAGCATTCTACAATCCTAGTGGATAAGAAGGAAATAAGGGTCAAACATGTTAAAATGGGGTTATCAAGGTAAAGGGGAGTACATTGTTAAAGACTCACACCATATCCTTTCTTCCACATAGTAGGACCCAAAAATAATGACATTTTAGTAGCAAGTTTCATGAGGGCTACAGATTTTGGTTGAATAGAGGGTCAAAAAACATATCCTTAAGCCTTCTTTTGTGTCACTTTTAGAGGTGGAGATAGGTATGTAATGAACTAAAAAACTATTGGGGCTTAGCTTGCCTTTCTCATCATTAATATAAAAATCATTAATATAGGTTTGACATTGTCAAACACTAAAAGTAGTGTAATCAACCGACAATATTTTATTTAACCATTAATAGAAACAAGAAACCTAACTAACTAATGACCTAGACTTGGTCAAACAAGTGAGATTACATTTTAACTCTCCCTTTTTTTCTCAACTATTACATTCTTCAGCACCAACAATGCCAAAGTATTTCTTTTGGTGAAGATTCCTGCTAGTTTATCTTTAGATACAAAAAAGTGAAGTGAAATGTCACCATTGATGGCATGTTCATGAATGAAGTGATAACACGTTTCAATATGTTTTCTTCTATAGTGAAAATACATGGTTCTTTGATAATATAATTTTTGAATTGATGTCATGAAGGATATTGAGAGAATGGGTTGCTTCTTGAAGTCCTCTAAGATAAAATTTGTGCCTAAATGAAAAGCATATCATAAGATTCTTTTCCTATAATCAATGTGACTAGCAAAGTCATTGTCTGCATATTCCATAAGTGTGTTGTCTTCAAAAGTTATGTACCACTATCCATAATTAGTTATGACTACAATATACCTTCAAATTATTTTTCTAACTTTCCTATGATAGTCCTTAGGAGACTCTCTATAAATATTGAAATGAAACTAGCTACATAACAAGCAATAGTTCTAGTTGTTGTAAGCTACATTAGGGTGACCAAAATGCCTCTTATACAATTTTGAATAAAGTATTTATTCTTCATCATGCTTGCTCAATTTTGTTCCTATTATAATAAGTGCTTCTATTGGTTTGTTTTTTTCCATCCTATACCTCTTTAAGTTATATATAACATATTTTTGTTTACTTATAAAAATAGCTTTTGTAGATTACTTAGCCTTAATTCCAGTAATTTACTTCATGAGAGCATGATGTGTCATTTCAAACTCTCTTTTCATGGCATCTTTGAAGTCATCTAACGTAAAATTTCTACTACATATTATATCATCAACCTAAATACAAATTATAAGAAAATTACCTTGCTAATATGATTTAGTATAAAGAGTAGGATCATTATTATTCTTGTTAAACCCAATGTTCAGAAAATAAGAGTAAATTCGATGTTATCAATCTCTTGGAGCTTTCTTCAAGCCATGCAAATATTTATTTATCTTGTAAACTTTGTACTGTTACACTTTCACTTCAAATCCTAGTGATTGATTCACATACACCTCTTCTCATAAATTTCCAATGCAAAAGGCTAACTTCACATCCATTTTTGAAACTAGCCATTTATTTTGGGTTTCTATGGCTAAAACAACACTGATAATATGTAATATTGCTACTAGAGCAAAGGTCTCACTATACAATATTGGGTTGCTAAGAAAACCCTTCGGAAACTAGTCTTTCCTTATGCTTCTCTACTCTTTCCCAACCATTTTTTTCTTCTAAACCCACCTCATACCAATATTGGTTTTATCTATTGGGAGATCAATACTACCCTATGTCTCATTCATTTCAATTACTTCAATATATTTATTAATGGCTTGTACTGAATTCTCTACCTCTTCGGCATAATTACATTAATAAGATAATAAGGTAAATTGAGCTTATTGATGCATGCCATCATACTACTCATAAATTTTCTCAAGCTCCTTGATTTTTAATTTCTCATAAAAGATACTAACTCACTCCTAAAAGAAGGACCATTTGTCTAATTTATCATTGAAGGTACTAACTCATCATTGAAAGAAGATATTTTAGTTTAATCTTATTGTCTTTAAACTTGCAACCTTGGTAGTCTCGGTGAAAGTACTTGTCATCCTAACCTTTTCAGCCGCTAATCTTTTTGGAGAAGCATATTTCAGTTATCCATTACTTCATTTTCTTGATCACTTATATATTTTTCCTCTAAAAATTTTACATATATTCTCACAACAAATTTATTGGTGACTGGATAATATAGTATGTAAGCATTGGATTGTTCACTAGATCTAATGACGAAGGAATTTTCTTTTTTTATATCAACTTTTCTGCTTATATATTTTGGTTCATGTGCATAGAAAATACACTTTTTTTTTTAAGTGAGAAACACTTCACTTTGTTCCACCCCATGCTTCCTAGGCAACATTACCTTTCACAATTTTTATTGGATATTTGTTCAGTATGTAGATTGAAAAAGCAACAACTTTAACGCAAAAATCATTGGATAACTTTTTATCTTTGATCATGCTCCTTTCCATGTCTCTGATGGTTAGGTTCTTTCTTTTAGCCACTCCATTCGATTGTGGAGTACATTTGGTGGTGAACTACCTTCTAATTCATTTCTATGTATAAAATTTAATTTCAAACTCCTTTGAGTGATATTCTCCTCCTCTATCTAATCTAAGCATTTTGATATATTTTCGACTTTGATTTTCTACTACAACCTTAAATTCTTTGAATTTTCTGAATGTTTTAGATTTGATTTTGAGGAAATATACTTGAAATTTCTTACTAAAATCATCAATAAATTTAAAATAAAAAACATCCACCAATGGATTGAGTTTGCATGGGCCCACATAGATTTATGTGAAAAATCTCCACGTGCTCTTTGACTTTGTATGAGGCTACTAGAAAGTTGCCTATTTGTTGCTTTCCATGGATGCATGTTTGTTAATTTTAGATAATAATGGTATAATCTATGCTTAGCATAATTTACTTCAATTTTCCTTTAGCAGCCCATTGACATTTCCAATTATTTCTAGTAGCAATCACATTAACTTAATCACATTGATAGTAAATGTAGATAGAACATAAAACATATGTAGAAAACATGCCAAGACAAGAGGACACCAGATATGGTGGATGCGAGAGAAAAACCCCAATGTGGGGATAACCCTTTAATCAAATCTTCTTACTATTATTCAATAATTCAGCAGAGAGAGAGAGAGAGAGAATACATAGATAAAATTCCCTTGCCCAATATACAATCAAAACAACGCTGACAAAATTGGTAGTCAAAAGAAGTCAACTTCTACCCTGACTAGAAAGTCAACGTTGGTTAAATCAGGAACAAAAATTCTCCTTTGTAGCTCAGTCAAAGGTAGTCAACTCAACCTCTAATAAGGGTAAAAGACAACCCCAAAATTCCATGCAGGCTCAGTCAAGCTTGGTCAAACTTTAGTTAATGCTACGTCAAACATGCCTGCAGTTAACGTAGGTCAAGTTGCCCTAAATGCCTTAATTTCTATGCCACCAAGAACGGCCTCACAAAATCACAATTCTTCCCATGAAAACGTAGTCAAAATAGGTCAAACTATCCTTGGTCAACACTTGTCTGCAATCTAGAATTTTTGCATGCTCTTTATCTCTGAAATTTTCAACCTCCTTGCCACACATGTGTGAGAGAGAGAAGATCCCAAGTTGTATGAACCAATATGATGTGGAGAGAGAGAAGGATGTGTGAGTGAGTGATGTCCAAATTAGGAGAGAGGTCACTCCTATTTATACAATTTGTTGAGGGTGAGGAGAAACATCCCTTCGGCTTCTTCAGCCTACAATTGATTGAGGCCAACCTTGACAATTTGTGCATGAGAGAGAATAAATTAAAATTTCCACTTCTACTTGTCCGAATGAGATGATCCTTATTATCAAACATGGACCTCTCGAAAAGAGGAATCCAATGCAATACTCATCTCCATCATATTATTTGTCCCAAGGTGGAATTTGGTCATAGCTTCCAATTTTAACATGCCCTCTCAACTAGGGAGAATTCCACCTCCTAATCCATGTGTCATCATCATGCCATCCTGTCATCATGTACCATCCCTGTCATCATTTTTCTGCTCTTCTCTGCTTTGTTGAACCATGAATTAATAATGAAGAATAAGTGATTGAGAGTGAGCCATAAGACCTAACAACTCTCTATTGACAAAAGTCAGCCCTTGATCCCAGATCAAGTTGTTGAACATGGTGCATCCTAGTCATAGGGAGTACGACAATACACAATGTGTCCATCATTAGTGCTATGGTCCCTAACCACTTTTCCCAACTCATTGGCCAGATCATAGGTACTTCCCATGAGTCCCAGACTCTATGGGTAGGATGTGTGCTAGGGCACTGACATGAGAAGGTGAACCACGGATCTTGCTCATATGCCATAGGAGAAGGTCAACCACTCATCCTATGCATATGTCAATCATAGGGGAAGGTGAACCACTGGACCTATGTACATGTGTCTGCAATCGTTGGGGAAGGTGAACCACTTACCCTACGCACATGTCGACCATCATGGGGTATCAGAGGGGAAGGTGAACCACTAACCCTGTACATAGCACACCACTAGGGGAAGGTGAACCACTCACCCTATGGTCGCTCATAGATCCAAGAAGTACCCCAAGCCCCCAGGAGCTCCCAGAGCTCTGTTTCCAAGTCATGCAAGACCCTCATAGGAGGGTCTTTCCATGACTCCATGTCTCTCTCGAAAGGTTAATAATTTGACCTTCCCCAAGGGCTTCATGAGAATGCCTACGACCTGCTCTTATGTGATGATGTGTTGGAGCCTTAATTCTCCCCATTGTACCATATCCCGTATAAAGTGGTATCTGATATCAATCTTCTTGGAGTGGTCATGGAACACAAGATTCTCTGAAAGGATAATCCCACACTGGTTGTCGCATAAAATCATGATGGTATCTAGCACGTGCTCAAATAGATCACTGAAAAGCTTTGTCAACCAAATAGATTCATAATAGGTCATACTCGCAACAATGTATTCCTCCTTGGCGGTGCTTATAACAACCAATTTTTTCTTCCTACTCATCAAAGATATTGAAGCAGGCCCTAATGAGAAGCAACACCCAGACTGCTAGCCCAGTCAACATCTATATATCCATGTAGCCTGAAATTCTCAGCAGTGTATCTTAGACCATAGTGCATTATACCCTACAGATATCTCAAGATATTATTAGTAGGAAGCTAATGAATTTCATTAGGTCTGACCATAAGTTGACTTAGCTTGTTCACAAAAAAGTATATGTCAGGACGAGAGTTTACGAATAACATCAGGGCCCCCACAAGTTGACTATACTTGAAAGGGTTTGCTAATTTGGGCCCAAGAGAACTTACACATAGCTTCTTGAAGTTGAGATCCATCGGAGCACACACAAACTTGCAATCAAGCAGATTCACAATGTATTTTCCTTAAGAAAGGAAAATCTCACCCAGTTTTTGCTAGACCTCCACTCCTAGGAAGTAGTGCATCAGTCCTAGGTCCTTCATCTCGAACTTGGAAGCCAAATCCCTATTGAATTGATGAATGAGAGAGTCATCACCTATTAGATAGAGATCATCCACATAACGGACCAGAATGAGAAGGATGTCCTTTTCAACCTTGAAGGATAGGTTTGGGTCAGCATCACTCCTTATAAATCCTAGCTTCATAAGATAGTTATCAATCCTCTCATGCCAAGCCGTAGTGGCTTGCTTCAACCCATAGAGGGATTTCCTCAACTTGCATACATGTTCCGTACAATATTGAACTTCGAATCCCTCGAGTTGTTCTACATAGACTTCCTCTTTAAGCGAGCCATGCAAGAAAGAAGTTTTGATGTCCATCTGGCGTAGGCTCCAACGAATGCTGGTATATAGGGAAACTGGTGCAAATATCTCATCATAGTCTACTCCTTCCTTTTGAGAGAGGCCTTGAGCAATGAACATGGCCTTGAACATTTCATCACTCCCATCAGCTCCATGTTTTATTTTGTAAATACATTTTGAAGTGACCACAGACTTATCCTTAGGTCTCGGAACCACATTTGAGAGATCATTCTTCATGATTTATTCATATTCCTCGTTCATCGCATCCTCCTAGACTTGTTGTTTCATGGCTTCTTCAAATGTACATTTCTCAAATTGTATAATGGTACTCATGGAAGCTGAGTACCCTTGGTACCTGTTTGGCTTCTTGCTTTCACGAAATTTCCCCCTCAGTGCAATATGTCTTTCAATATCTTCAAGAGTATCTTTCAGCCAAATTGGTCTTTCTCTTGAAGTAGAGGGCTCACTAGGAGGTGGATCAATGGAATCCATCAAGCATCGGGTCATCAGCCAGAGGTTCATCCTGCTTTCGCGTATCATCCTCATTGTCCTTCGTAGGGATATGAAGATCTCAGACTTTCCCAAGGGTAGAATATTCATCGATAGTGACATCATCACTTATTTCCACTTATCTTTGGTGAGGCAGATAAATTCTATATGCCTTTGAAGTTTAATTGTAGCCCAAAACCGTTCCTTTTTTCCTCGATGCATCTAGCTTGCTTCTCTTCTCTTTCCAAACATGAAAATATATGGCACAACAAAAATTCTAAAATGAGAAACATCTGGTTTCTTACCAGTGAAAACTTCTTCATGTGTCTTGAGGTCCAATGCTTGATGTGGGCATATAGTTTGAACATACATAATGGTATTGGCAGCTTCTCCCCATATGAACTTTGGTAGGCCTTGGTCACAAAGCATGGCATGAATGGCTTCTATGGTAGTTTGATTCTTCCTTTTGGAAACTCCATTGTGTTCATGATCATATATAGTAGTCGTCTCCCTCTTAAATACAACTTCTCTACAATAGTGATTAAATTTATTTCAGTCATATTTGGTTCCATTATTAGTCCTCAATTTTTTTATCTTCTTCCCTATTTGATTCTTGATGAAGGCTTTGAAAGAAAGGAACCATTTGAACACCTCATCCTTCTTCTTTAAGCAATATATCCATGTTTTACATGAGTAGTCATCAACAAAAATTGTATACTACAAATATCCTCCCAAAGATGTTACAGGTAACATACCTGATAGATTATAATGGTCCAATCAAAGAATATTGGTATTTTGAGTTTAACCTGAGGGGAATGGTTACCTTGTATGTTTTTGAGTTGCGCAACCTTGACAAACACCTTCATGTTCTAAGTTGAATTCACGCATACTTGTGACCATATTCCTTACATTAGGTAATGCTTTGTAATGAAGGTGAGCAAGTCTTCGGTGCCATAATTTAGATTGAAGAGAAGTATCGCAAGTCATTGCTCCCAACGTACTCCTCCAACCTGATAGTGACCTTCAACACTGATTCCAAGAGTGAATGCATGTCTCAGGTTTCTTTTCAAAACACGAACCTTCCCATCAACAAATGTCACCTTGAAACGTTTATTTTCCATCGTAGAGATAGAGACTGGGTCCTATCGCATGGAATGAGTCGATCTTGCGGACAAGATAGACCTTCCTAGAATCTAAAGAAGACCTAATGACAAGCAAACCAACGAGACACTATCTTTCTCTAAATATGCTTCAATAAACAATAGCAAACAAGTGTTTTTAGGGCCTACCTTTGGTCCAACGCAAGCTTGTGGATGCCCTCGCTCCTTCGATCCAAATGAGCTCCTTTTCGCGAATCTGCAAACACAAACAAGGCAAACAAATTAAATAGCACCTGAAAAACCAATTTCATAAAACATATTTAACATGAAAGTCAAGGAGTCCATGAAACAAATAACATAAGATACTTGTTGAGAAAAATTAGTTTGATTGTATTAATTCAAAAGAAGAAGAACTTTACAACCTTTGCCTTGACGCTGTACAAGCTCCTCCTAGGGTCCAACAAGAAGTCTCCTCTACTTTGACAAGTTTCACTCACTCCCCAATGAAGCCAAAAAGGTATGTGATCTCTCCTCTTAAGCTCAACTAGGAAGTCTTAATTTCACCAGCATTTACCCTCAAAATGTTCAGCTTCTAACCTCTCTAGTCCTCAAGTCCTCACCCCAATGCCTGTATTTATAGTGCAATGGAGGGAAGTTACTAGGTCCTCCTTCAAAGGGATAAAGCCCTCCTTCAAAGGGATAGCTCCTTTAGTCAAGGGATTAGCTCCTTCTCTTTTGGGATGCATGAACCACCTCAGAGCGAACAATCCACGTCAAAATTCCTTCTAGAAAACTCTAGAATTAACCCAAAGTGAGCTTTTTAAGATAAAACTTGCGCCTTTTGACTTTCACAGGGGTCCCCACCTACACCGTTAGGGACAGAGCGGGTAGGTACGTAGCTTTTGTACACAAAAGGTGCGGGACCGCAGGTGACCATGAGAGAAAGTGTGGAACCAGAGTTACATTGATTTTTAATGTCTTTCTCCCATTTCCAAAGCTTGATTTGAAGAGCTGAGGTCTTAGACTTGCTTAGGAGGATAGTACAAGTGATGATAGACCCATACTGACTGTAAATAATCATAGTGACGAAATTTTTGTGTAACACATTGCCCCCTAAAGTGTGAAGTCTGTAGTAGATGAGGATTTCATTTATCATATAGGAAGAGTGAAGTACTTTATCATTTTGAGGATCATCTTGTGGAGAGCCCGGTCGAAACCTGTAAAAAAATTCAATGCAAGATATATATATGAGATCATATCATCGCTGAGGTAGGCATTCCCATACCCAGATCAAAACTAACTAGAAAACTATCTACTGCTCTGATATAGGAATGATCTTGTAAAACATCACAAGTATAGACTCATGTGAACACAGTATGGACGCAGCCATCTGTTTATGAATAGTCCACAATATAATGAATACAAAATTCCTCACAGCCTGGATGGTGGAAACTAGATCCAGGGTCTTCATTTCTACTTCCCGAAATAGTACGATTCTATCCATGCGAATAAATGTGTTGATGTCGAACATGGTAGAAACCACTTGATTATCAGTCAATGATGTAAACTGTTAACAAGTGTGAAAGAAACCACCAGTGATGTCAATGGCTCTCAAAGTACCCAGTACAATCCATGAGACGTGAATAAATGTGTTGATGTCGAACATATCACGGAATCCTTCGATCGAAAGTCAATGATGTAAATTGTCGTCAAAGGCGAGAAACTTGCCATTGAGGCATGCAGATCGCAAGGTACTAACGATTCCTAGATCATCTTTCTAGATAATGAGCTGATGTCGATAGAAAGCGATCCGTCATAGGCAAGCCCACAACACGAAATCATAGATCAAGTTGAAGAAATTTAGTTGCAAGGACTGACTCAGGGATGGTCAAGATGGATGACAGATATTTTACATATGAATGGCTTATTGGCAGTGATCTCTTGAACACATAATGACACAACAGATGGCTTGGTGACAATTGACCCAAAGTTAATACCCAGAAACTGTCTGAAGACTTTCAATGTGGTTTGATCAACTGTTAGGAAAAGGATTTCCCAACCCAGGTGAATAAAAGTGTCGTGTTCAGGAGTGGTTACGAAGTATGACAAACAGACTCATTTTTCTCTCTTTTCCCACACCATTTCTGGCAAGTACCTCTTTATTTTTGACAAGCTTGAGGAGGATAACATTTGCTTGATTATAAGCTCATCCTTCGGATGAGTCCAACTTAGTTTAAATTCGAACCCTAAGAAGGAGTGGTTCGTTCCTATTTGTAATTGGACATGTCCTTTACTGTGAAATTTTAACGAGTCCAGTATAGGAGAAACTCAGCGTTTTTCAATTTTAGAGAGTCTGAAAAAACTTAAGAAGACTCCAGGGTTGACCTTTTTCGTAAATTTGTGTCTCCCAAGCCCGAAAAAGTATAAAATAATACTTGAGAGAGCCGCTTGATCTTTTACGACCAAGGAGTACTTTTCGTTATTAGTGCCCTTGACCCGAAAAAGTAAAAAAGTGATCAATGGCACGTCGTTTTATAACCAATATCGAATTTGAAACAACAAAAATTCGGCAATCTTTTCATGTTTTTACGGTCGGAAAAGAGCTGTAAGTGGACCGTCTTTTAATTCCGTTTTAACGAGTTTAAAAGAAACACTCGGAAATATTTTCATGTTTTAGGAGTCAGAAAAGAGCTTAAAGATGACTCTACATGTTTTTTTGTTGAAAATGATAGACTTCGCCTGAATAATCCTTTATTCTGCACAAAAACACAAACATTACTCATACCTGTTTGAAATGGATAAAAGCGTCGCAAAATACCTTTTCAAAGTGAAACATAAACAAATTTGCAATTTATTTACTCAAAAAACTTATAAAAAGGGCCTTTGTCGATTCATTTTTACCGTTTGAGTTTGGGTGAGAAAATAGTGCTTTTGCTTAGAAAACCTCCCGTGAAGATTGTGGAAAATCCAACCGTCGGAATCGAGCGTCGTCTTCTCCAGGTAATCCACATCATCCTACTCTTCATTTTCAACCATTTAGTTTTTTTATTTAGTCTTTCATTTCATTTTTTGGGAGGGTTTTTAGGCGCAAAACCCGCGCGCGGGGGTCCGCAGGTTTACCATTGCGGACCCACGAACCCCGACTTTTTCTCCATTGGGAAGAAGCTCGAGGTCCGCACCTTCCGTGTAGACAAAGTGTGGACCCCCGCAATGTGTCTAACTCAGAGGGTGCGTACCCCGCCGCAAGGGTTTTGAACCCAAAGATTCTCAAAAATGGACCAATCAAAATATTTTCTAGCAATTTAATTAATCTTTATACTTGATGCAGAGAGTACATCATGCTAGATTGGTGCGAACGAGAGCATGAGGACGTGGATGCTGCCGCATGGAATCATCAGCCTTCACTTGATGCTTTGAGGGTGTGCGGACTGTACAAATTCTGGACCATTCCTGGCATGAGGGCTCAGGTGGATTTCTTACAGTGGCTGGTTGACAGATGGAGCATACAGGACCAGTGCTTTTTCATTGGCGGCCACCAGCTCGAAATCGAGCCGGCGGACATTTATTTCTTGACTGGTTTGCCTAAGAGAGGTGAAGACTTGACTCTGCACGGGACTAGGCCAGGTGGCCAGTCTGTCGATAGCCTCCGGCTAGAGTACTGCAACAGCCAGGCTAGAGACAAAGGGATAGACATAAAGACCATATCTCGTCCTAAGCTCATGGTGATTGCGTTCACTGTCACCAGACTTTGCGGAGCTTCCGCATTACATATTTCCACCGGATCCCAGATGCATATGGCAGTTGATTTCTTTCGAGGCACCATCTTCAACTGGTGCAATGCTGTGCTGGTCAATGTGAAAGGCCAACTGACCAGGGCAAAGAGCGGACGACTAAAGACCTTTGGTTATGGGGCTTTGGCCGTGAGTTTTGGCCCGGAGAGGGTTCCTATGCTGATCCCACAACACCTTACTGTTGGAGCTGGGCTTCCTCGAGAGCCCAGACTGATGCGATGGGTCGCAGTCATGGCCCGTCACCCGGATGAGAGGACAGAAGTTGCTCGGTTCAAACCTGAGTATTTCCAATGGTTGGAAAACCAGGTCTTTTCCATTCAGGACTTCCCTTACGCTGGGATAGATTTCCGTGGTGACCAAGACATGTCTCTTCCACCAGGAGAGCAGTGGGATGAGTCAGGTAAAATCCTTTTCAACTTTTCCTATTTTAATTTTTTTTATTTTTCCATCGTCTCAAAACTAATAGTAAAAATTTCAAATGCAAATGTGGGTCCACAGCGACCAGCCGCTCTCCGGCCTTTCGAGAGGAGGCAACCAGTTTCACCCGCGCCAGCCCCACAAGACAAATCAGCAGAGGTTTTGGCCGAGTTGGAAGGTCATCTCGAGCGCTTGACAGGAGATATTCCTGAGACCACTATAGACGACATTCCTCGTCGACTTCAGCGCTATGTGATTGGAGTCTTGGGACCTTTTAGGAGGTTCCTTTGCAAGGTGGCCCGTGCAGTGGTTTCTTATAGAGATCATCACCAGTGATAGGATGATCGCCTATTGTGGGCACATGTGACATTTTTGTTTTTTGTACTTATCATTTTTGCCGATCATAAGGTGTTTTTCAACCTATGATCGAAGACGATGTATTTTTTTGACACACTCCTATATATATATATATCACTATTACCAGATTATCTTGTAAATCATGTTATGGAATGGTTTTAAATTTACATGTATGATTATTGCAAATGTCTATTTAACATTCGAGAAGCAATTGCATCTGCTAATGTATTTAAAGACCTTGGAATATGGTGATATTCAATATAATCAAACTCACGTTCCAAGAGACGCACTCTCAAAAATAATCTTAATAACACTGGATTTCTAATGGCATACACTCTGTTAAGTTGTAATACAACGAGTTCAGAATCTAACCTCACTATCAAACTCCGAATCCCAAATGAAATAGATTCAGACAATAACTCAATCACTGCACTGTACTCTGCAATGTTGTTTGTTGTTTGACCGAGGCTTACCCCATGCATAGAAACTAACTCGTCAGAGGGCGAATAGATAACCCAAGCTATGGAAGAGATGTTCCATGTATTACGACAAGCACCATCAGCAAATCCAATGTATGTTTGGAGAGGCATCGACATCTGCAATATCAAGAGTAAAACCAAGATAAGCAGGAATAATGAAGGAAAAACACTCTCTAAGCTAAGCACACTTTTTTAAACTAAGACACACCAGCTAGAAAGAAAAACTATCCTAACTAAAAATCTCCATGCCCATTCCTTTAAGCATAATACCTCTTCAAGTAAAGACCATTCTTGGGTTTACCCAAAGAGTCCCCATCAAAGTCTACCAATTCATAAGCCCCTTTGGCTAGCTTTCGCTTGACAACATAGGGACCATGCCACATAGGAACGAATTTTCTAGCGCCTAATTTATCATTAGCTTGATCATAAACTAAGACTAGATCCCCTTCCAAAAAATTTCGAGGGGTCACATTTCAATCATACTGAGCTTTCATTTGTTTTGCATGAGTCTCGATCGCCAATGCAGCATCACGTCGATTCTCATCTAATTGAGCCAAGTATAACAAACGCTTTTCCTCTTCGGAAGTGGCTGGAAGTAACTCGATCGCCATTTGCAGTGACGGGATTTCACATTCAATGGGTAACACGGCTTCCAAACCATAGACTAGTTCGAAAGGAGTGAACCCTGTTGATGTTTTTACTGAGGTTTGGTACGCCCAAAGCGCTGAAAATAGCATGTTGTGCCAATTCGACTGATGAATCCCAATGATTTGTTAGATCATGATAACTAAAACTTTGTTGATGGATTCAACCAGACCATTTGCTTGTGGGTAATAAGCGGTTGAACTATCATGACGTGGGTCAGATTTCGATCATACTGAGCTTTCATTCGTTTTGCATGAGTCTCGATCGCCAATGCAACATCACGTCGATTCTCATCTAATTGAGCCAAGTATAACAAACGCTTTTCCTCTTCGGAAGTGGCTGGAAGTAACTCGATGGCCATTTGCAGTGACGGGGTTTCGCATTCAATGGGTAACACGGCTTCCAAACCATAGACTAGTTGGAAAGGAGTGAACCCTGTTGATGTTTTTACTGAGGTTCGGTACGCCCAAAGCACTA
This sequence comes from Pinus tabuliformis, assembly GCA_031772625.1. NCBI lineage: Eukaryota > Viridiplantae > Streptophyta > Pinopsida > Pinales > Pinaceae > Pinus > Pinus tabuliformis. The sequence continues at coordinate 1,002,516,350 of CM062816.1, forward strand.
AAAATAGCATGTTGTGCCAATTCGACTGATGAATCCCAATGATTCGTCGAATCATGATAACTAAAACTTTGTTGATGGATTCAACCAGACCATTCGATTGTGGATAATAAGGGGTTGAACTATCGTGACGTAAACCAAGCTGGCCTGTAAGTTCGGTCATCATAACGTTTCGAAAATGACGCCCATGATCAGTGATTATCGCTTGGGGACACCAAACCTAGCAATTATATGATTGAACACAAAAATTACAGCTGTTTTGTCGTCTGCCTCGAATGTAGGCATCGCCTCAGCCCACTTAGTAAAATAATCTACCGCAAGGATGATATACGCATGCCCCCCGGCCGAGTGAGGGTTACATGTAATAAAATCGACACCCCATTTGGCAAAAGGACCAACGGCAATTATAGGGTGGAGAGGAGCAGGTGGAGCGCGCATCTTACGATCAAAAATCTGGCAGTTGTGGCATTTTCAGACCGTGGTAATACAATCTTTAAACAAGGACGGCCAGAAATAGCCAGCGCGCAATATCTTTTTGGTTGTGGCATACCCAAACATATGACCGCCACATGCTCCAGAGTGACAGTCATTTAGAACCCTTTCAGCCTCTTCGTGAGTTAAGAAACGTTGAAAAATAGAGTCTGCCCCACGACGATAAAGAGTATCTCCAATAATTTTGAATTGTTGGGACTGGAAACGAATTTTCCGACGTTCCGACCTTGAAATTTCTGGCCGAAAGGATTGGGTCTGGAGATAGATGATGATATCCCCATACCACAGATCTAAAGTGCTGATTAGAAACAAAGATTCGTCCGCAATGGGCTCCTCTGCCACAGTTTTCGTGTCAGCACGCGGGAAGTCACACATTAACTCTGCAAAAACTAAAGATTTCTTAGACTTAGATTTCTCAAACTCCAACTCGAACTCCTGCAGGATAACGATCCATTTAGAGTACTTGCCCCCTAGCAAGTGTTTGGTCAAAATGTAGATCATAGGGTTGCAATCCGAAATTACCGTAGTTTTACGTAGTAAAATGTAGTGACGAAAACGTTGGACAGCTTGAACGGCTGCGAATGCTAATTTCTCCACATGTGAGTATTTTAGCTCAGTTGGATTTAACGTTTGACTAAGGTAATATATCACATGTTCCGTTCCGAATTCATCTTCCTGAACTAAGACCATTCTAATGGTGGAATGGGAGGCGGCGAGATACAAAAAATAATCCTGGTTGTAGTTGGGAGGATGCAACAACGGTGCATGGGTCAACGCGTGTTTGAGTGCGTCAAAAGATTTCTGAGCTATCTCATCCCAAAAGAATTGAGTGTTTTGCTTCAACAATCGGGCAAAACCCTTTGTAACCTCGGTGTAGTTAGGAATGAATCGTCGTAAAAAGTTTGCTTTCCCCTGCAAACTTTGGAGTTGGTGAAGACTCGAAGGAGGAGGCAATTTGATGATAGCTTCGACCTTTGAGGGATCAATGCGAATGTTGGCTTTCGAAACTACAAATCCCAGCAATCGAACCGTTTCTATACAGAAGACACATTTGTGTGGGTTCAATTGAATACGATAATGCCTACACCTCATAAAGATTGCTCGTAAATGGACAAGGTGATCAGCTCGATGTAATGAATGAGCAGGCAAATCATCGAGATACGGTTGCACAATGTGTTTGATGTCATGAAACGCATAAGACATCGCCCTTTGAAAAGTTTCTCCAGCATTCTTAAGCCCAAAATGCAATTTGCAATAAGAAAATGTCCCCCATGGACAAATGAAAGCCATTTTTTGTTGATTGGCAGGTAGAATGTTGATTTGACTATATCCGGAAAAACCGTCCATAAAGGAAAATATTTCGCTGCCGGCACAATCATCAATGATTTGATCGATATAGGGGGTTGGGTAATTGTCCTTCGGACAGGCTCAATTAATGTCCCTATAATCGATGCATATTCTTATTGTTCCCTGTTTTTTTTTCACCGGAACAATATTCGATACCCAATCCATTAACGGGATCGGATAAATGAAACCTGCTTTCAACAGTTTCTCAACTTCTGCTTTAATTGCAGCAGCTTTTCATGGGGGGATTTGACGCAAACGTTGCCGGACGGGTTTAGCGTCCGGGTAAGTCTTGATCTCATGAACAACAATCGCGGGATCAATTCCTAGCATTTCCTCATAGGACCTGGCAAACACGTCGCGGAATTCTTGAAATAGGGCCTTATATAAATGAATTTCGTCATATGTACACGAGGCACCTATATGAATGTTTTCAACAATTCTGGGCTTAACTGAAATGTCAATAGGAATAGTTCGAGAGATGTTTCCCAAATTTAACTCTGAACCGGGATGTTTCGTTGGATTTTGAGGTTCCTTGACATATTCAATTGTAAAAATTGATGAGAAATTAGTTTCAAAACGATCATTCTCGGGTAAAAACGAAGATCTGTGATGGAGATCTTCCCATGGTAAATCATCTACACATAGGATTTCACGAATTTGCTCATCAGAGTGAACAAGTTCAGAAAACGTAGTTAAATCTGAGGTTGATATGAAAAATGATTCCTCACGGACCACATTCATTAAGTCAATTTCGGTTGAACACAGGTCAGCAAAAGACTGCATGGCTTCATAGGCCATTTCGTATGGACTCAAAAGCATGGAATTACCGAATGAGTCTATCTCAGATTCAGAAGGGATGATCCAAGGATCATCATAAATAATGGTGTCTGATGTAATCATATGAATAGTTGCAAATGAAGATGATGCGTTGATTGGAGGAAAAGGAAAAGTTCCCAGTAAACCGGCATCTTGAACTAATCCTATTCCAACATCCTTATATGGGATAGTTGTTTTACCAACATGCTGAATACTCTCCGAAGAGGCTGGGTCGGATGAAAAGTAAGCCAGCTGGTCTATTGTTACGATCTTTCCATTATGTGGAAACTTTATTACTCGAAAGACCGATCAAACGACCGCTGTCATAGCGTAAGACCAACTTCGACCCAAGAGAAGGTTGTAGTCTAGAGGGGCATCAACCACCTCCACATCTAGACTAACGGTTTTTCCTTCAACCCCTATAGGCAAATCCTGTAGAATGCCAAAAGGATGAAACCCACGGCCATTAAAGGCCTTAAGAATTGTCGGAGATTGATTTAGTGAAGGAGAACCAAGCGATCTCCAACACTGTATCAACATAATGCACGTTGAGGCTCCCTCATCAATTACAGTCCGATGAATAGGCTTGTTTTTGACTATCACTGGGATCTGGAAAGCCATTTGATGAGGGAGACGTGGTGTACTATTTTCTAGATTGAAAATTATTAGGTTCGGGTCCTGAACGTCAACAGCTCCTATAGCTGACAAAAGTAATTTACGTTGTGCTGGACATGATCGCAACACTTCCAAAGCTGACATTGATGAGGGTGAAACAGCCAAATCGTCTACAATGTTATAGTTCTGAGCCGCTCTCGCATGTGGATTGAAAGCTGAATTTCGAAGTATACCCTTAGCGGGCAGTTTGATTACCAATTCTGGATTAGGTTTCTCGATCTGTAGTGGATCGGAACCGGGAGCTGAGTTTGATGGATTAGAATGAGAAGATTCTGCTTCTTTACCATCAACAGGACTTTTACTGCCATAATCTTGCGATCGAGTCACAATCCTTACATGGGACATCATCAATATGGGTTCTTCATTGGCACCCGAGGAAGAACCTATCATCTTGCTGTCTTGAATTGGAAATGGATCCTTCAAAATAGCAGGAGTTTGGGAACCTTTGACGATCTTCGCAACCTCTGCTCGATGAGGTCAGTCTCTTGTAAAATTTTCTTCGTCACAAATGAGACATGGATAACGAGTTTTGCGCTTTTCATCATTGGATTCCGCCTTTTCAGATTTCTCCTTTGAACTTTTGTCTGTTTTATTCTTCTTTTTTCCTTTCTTCTTCCCACCGGATTTTTATTTAGCTGTAGATGACTCTACAACGTGAATATCGGCGGAAATCTCTGCAGAAGAATCTCCTATTGGGGAATCAGGCAAGGTTATAATAGGAGAAGAATTCTTGGAGGATTTCTTCTTACCTTTAGTGTTAACCGTGCCAATCATACCGTCAGCGGCATGAGATCCCGAAGGAGCTGCAGCGATTTGATTTGACTTGGGAAGATCGGGGATCTTTTCGTGTAACGTACCCGACTGAGTATAAACCAAGTCAAGGTACTATGCTTGAGCAATGACTTGCTCCTCAGTAACCACTCCGGCTTTAGCAACATCTTCAGTGATCTTTGGCAACAAATATTTTACAAACCACTCGGCCAAGATTTGATCCGGAATAAATACCTTCAGTAAACGACGTCGACGTCTCCACTCATGAATATGATCTGAAATGTACGTGGATGTTGACTGTTTTAGCGAAGTTAACAATTTCGTGCCATTGTCATATCGGACTGGCAACTGGAAATGAGTTAAAAACGAGGTAGCTAACTGACTAAAATTATAAAAAGTGCCTCGCGGTAACTCAATGTACCACTTGGCCGCGAGACCAATTAAAGTGCGCTGGAAAAGTCTAAGACGGATCGAATCATCTGTGATGGAGTTAGACGCACACCAGAGGTGGTAAGTCATCACATGGTTCGACGGGTCCTCTCCTGATTTACCTTCGAACTTGGGAATGTCACTGGGCAACTTATTCGGCATTGGCGGCCAAAACGGAAGATAATTAATCGGATCGTTCATTAGGCGCGACAAGTCTGGTAAGTCCAAAGTTGCGATAAATGGTAACTGCCGATTAGGATCCCTAAAACTCTGGGACATGAGACCAGCCCCAGGAGGAGGATATCCAGGATAACTAGGAATAGGAATCGCGTTCGAGATATTGTATCCTCCCGGAAAACCAGGATTAACCGGACCGTACTGGGGTTGTTGAGGTTGTTGATAAGTGTACCCAGGATATGATTGATACTGATAAACTGGCTGCTGGACAACAGGACCAAATTGGTATTGTCCCTGGTACAGTTGATAGGTGAATTGTGGTTGACTTGTGACAACCGTACTTAAACCAGGTTTTCCTACAGGCATCTGAACCATAGTTTGAATCGTGGATCCAGACGGTGGTAAAGATGTCTGAGGAGTAGATACAGGAACAGTAGAAACCGGAGCTGTCGATACTCCAGAAGTAGGTGGGGTAGATTGAACAGATGTTGCGGAAGTTGCAGCAGTCGTTTGAGATGGAGTACGAGGCGCAATAGGCCTAGACTGAGAAACTACTGAAGGTACAGAAGTTTGAATATTAGACTGGTTGCTGGGGTGTACCAGAAACTAAGGGTTGTCCAGTTTGAGATGACAACTGTACACTTGGCTGCAACACCTGTTGGGTTTGCGATGGATCCCACACTATGTTCATTTCGGGGTACTGACCCATAACAGGTTGAGAATATTGAGGACCATAACCGCATTCAGGGTAGGATTGATAATTGAAAGGTACATTTCCCGTTCCTTGAACATAAGATTGACCTTGGGGTGGTTGGAAGCCTTGGTTCGAGTACTGACCTTGGGGTAGATACCCTTGAGGCATGTACTGATACTGGGGTTGACCTTGAGGTATAAATTGATACTGGGGTTGACCTTGGGGTACATATTGAGTCTGGGGTTGACCTTGGGGTACATATTGAGTCTGGGGTTGACCTTGAGGAACGTACTGTATCGTAGGTACGTACTGTCCTTGAGGTTGCCCCCCAGATGCAAATTGTGTACCTTGAGGTTGCCCCCCAGGCATTAATTGAGGCTTCCCCCCAGGCGGTAACTAGCCACCTTGAGGTTGAGAATTGGAAATAGAACCTGAGATCATAAGAATGTCTTCTACGCTCAATGGCTTTGTACTATTGTTTCCAGTTAATAACCCTTGTTCAATGGGTTGAGGAGATGCTCCCGAAAAAGTACCAGAAAGTGACTGATACCCAGAGGGAACAGAAGGACCGCCGTATAAAAAAGATTCAGGCGATTGAGTAAACATGGACGACTGACCTGACATATTTACGGGAGTATAAAAACCTCTAGGATGATAAGGAGCACGAGGTGGTGAAAAACTTAACCCTAGGTTTTCCAAATAATTAGTCAAAGAAAGATACCAAGTAGTACTCCTAGGCGGACTGTAAAAAATTGATTCACGCTCCCTTAGATCAAGAACAGGTTGATTTTCAGGGATAGGGATGCCTACTTCTTCTTCCGGAGCAAGTTCTTCAATAGCAATAAGTCAAGAAGGAAGATCTTGGGTAATTACTCTTTCTACCCTAGGTGAATCAGGACCACTAGAAGTTGGAGAGACAAACCCCGATGTTGGAGTAACAGGTTGAGATATCTCAAGTTCTTCACCTATATCACTAGTAGATGAAAAGCTACCAGCAAGTTCAGAAACTGAACTCGATTGCGGATCGTAACCTGTTACTAGAGTTTGGTAATCAGGATGTACAACCAATGAAGACTCTTCTTCTTCATGTGACCCAACCTTACTACCACTAGGAGTTACGAGGACTTTCAAGCCTTCAAGATGGCTCGGGACTTCTTCAAGAGGTTGGCCCCGAAGTCTACGGGACTTCCTCAATAAATCAGCCACGCTTACAAACTCAGGAGACTGGCCCTGAAGTCTACGGGACTGTCTTGGTAATTCAGCCACAGTTAAAAACTTTTAACTAATTCACACACAAACAAAGTAAAATCTCAATGAAAAACACCTAAAGCCTCTAAAGAACCAAACAAATTTGAATCACACACCTAAAGAATCTAGAGATCAAACACATACAAACAGTAACTTTCTGGACCGAAAACACTAGTTGGTGATGAAATCCAACGTCGCAAAATTCAGTATAGAAATGGCGGTTGGAACAGTTACCCCGGCAACCTGCTTAATGAATAGACTGGACCAAGTTCCTCCACTTAACCATCTCGAGTGAAGTGAACCCCCCAGAAAATCCAAGTGAGTCTAGCCGACGTCTACTCCAGGTATAGTGGGATCTTCCCACCACTGTCACCTTAGGAAGAATCCTAAAGAATATGGCCACTAAGGTTACCAACTGAGACAAATACACCTTGGGGAACAGTCTACGATCCAATACGCACACGAGGGCAGAGTAGCAACCTCAATCCCCTTGAAGGCTACTTGACATAATCCAAGGTTTACCAACAAGTGACCCCAGGCTCCTCGATAATGGTTAATCCGAGGTTTACCGTTTTTAATACGTGAATATCTGGCGTCGTTCCCAATGAGGAAGGATTGATTCCCACACTGGTTCGGACACGATCTCGTGCTTCTCCTTTAAGAGGAGCTTTCCCAGAGCATAAATGCAACAATTGGATTTCTTCCTACCACAAGATACAGCTACTTGTTTGTTTTTACTGTCTTGGAGAGTTAATTACTCTCCTACTCCAAGACACTAGCCTAAGATAAGTTGGTGTATCAGAGCCCTAGAAATAAAATGTTACTAGGTGAATTTTACTTTAAGCGTTAATTTTAGTGGTTGTTGTTTAAGTCAAGAGGTGGCGGAGATGAAACTCGTGGTGTAAAGACTTGACTCGAAACCACTAAAAAGATGCACCTAAGATGATTTAAACAATCTTTTCTCTTCGATGAACTTCTGCACTAAGAAAGAGTTTGAGAATGCAAATACTTTGTAAACACAAATCTTTCTTAATTAAACAAATTTAAAGAAGAGCTTTTTCCTTTCCAAAGCACTCAAAATGAGACAACTAGTTATTTCACAAAAATTTCCCTTTTCTTTTCAAAGCACTCAATCACTACAAAAACAAACTTTTTCCAAAAGAGATTTTTTTATATTTTGTAAATAAAACACTCAAAACTAATGAAAATGACTAACTTTGAGAGCTACAAACTATAAAAAGCTACTTGAAGTCAAAGCCTACTAAAAGTCTATTTGAGGATGTTTTACTTAGCTAAATGTGAGCTAAGGACTAATTTATGCAGAATCACAATTAGTCAAAAAACAACCAATCTTTCGTTTTTCTTTTTTAAAAATGAAAATTCCAACTTTCAAATACAAGTTTTTCGAAATTTTGAAATGAGAAAACACAAAGCGGATTCCTCAACAAGGGGAGATTTCATAAATGGTCAGACTCATAAGAAGACTGGTAGACACCAAGGTAATCTGAGGTCCCTACGGCTTCTAAGCTCAGAGCCACTACACAACCAAAAGCGAAAAACAAGCCCAACAAGCAAAATTCCTAGGAATTCCACCTAAAACCCTAACACTAATGAAATTAAACCAAGGAAAGTTTTTGACAGGGAACAAGCAGGTTTGGGCAATGGCTAAAACCTATAAACAAATTCTAAACTGATAAAAAAGAGAAAAATTTAAAAATTTTCAAATTTTTGACAGGGTACGCAAGCAACCTATTTACACAGGTGCGTTCACGCTCTGTGTACAAAGGAAAAGTGCGTACAGGTACGTACCGTGCTTAACTCAGACGGTGCGTACCTCTCCCAAAACTATGAAAAATAAAAACTGACTCAAAATTAACTAAATTCACCCAATCCCACAACCATCAAGTCAAAAACAGAAACAGAAAATACAGTTTCTCGGGTCAAAGTATAAACAAGGAAAACAATCAAGTCCCCAGTGGAGTCGCCATTTTGTCGCACAGAATGAGTCGTTCTTGCGGACAAGATAGACCTTCCTAGAATCTAAAGAAGACCTAATGACAAGCAAACCAACCAAACACTATCTTTCTCTAAATATGCTTCAATAAACAATAGCAAACAAGTGTTTTTAGGGCCTACCTTTGGTCCAACACAAGCTTGTGGATGCCCTCGCTCCTTCGATCCAAATGAGCTCCTTTTCGCGAATCTGCAAACACAAACAAGGCAAACAAATTAAATAGCACCTGAAAAACCAATTGCATAAAACATATTTAACATGAAAGTCAAGGAGTCCATGAAACAAATAACATAAGATACTTGTTGAGAAAAATGAGTTTGATTGTATTAATTCAAAAGAAGAAGAACTTTACAACCTTTGCCTTGACACTGTACAAGCTCCTCCCAGGGTCTAACAAGAAGTCTCCTCTACTTTTACAAGTTTCACTCACTCCCCAATGAAGCCAAAAAGGTATGTGATCTCTCCTCTTAAGCTCAACTAGGAAGTCTTAATTTCACCAGCATTTACCCTCAAAATGTTCAGCTTCTAACCTCTATAGTCCTCACCCCAATGCCTGTATTTATAGTGCAATGGAGGGAAGTTACTAGGTCCTCCTTCAAAGGGATAGCTCCTTTAGTCAAGGGATTAGCTCCTTCTCTTTTGGGATGCATGAACCACCTCAGAGCGAATAATCCACGTCAAAATTCCTTCTAGAAAACTCTAGAATTAACCCAAAGTGAGTTTTTTAAGATAAAACTTGCGCCTTTTGACTTTCACAGGGGTCCGCACCTACACCGTTAGGGATAGAGCGGGTAGGTACGTAGCTTTTGTACAAAAAAGGCGCGGGACCGCAGGTGACCATGAGAGAAAGTGCGGAACCAGAGTTACATTGATTTTTAATGCCTTTCTCCCATTTCCAAAGCTTGATTTGAAGAGCTGAGGTCTTAGACTTGCTTAGGAGGACAGTACAAGTGATGATAGACCCATACTGACTGTAAATAATCATAGTGACGACATTTTTGTGTAACAGGTCCTTTTTTAGATCAGGGACATGCAGTACTTCTTATAGATGAAGGGTTTGACCTTGATTCAAGTGAAGAGTAACAATCCCAATCCCTTTTGACAAGATAAGTGGAATTATCCCCAAGTATAATATCCATATTAGTCTTCTTTCCAATCAATTTTGAGAGGGCCTCCTTGTACCGAGTGAAGCTCCTTGAGGCACCACTATCAATCAACTAATGATCCGATGTATCCGAAGGAGACGCCGTGGTGAGGGAAAAGATAAGATTTTTTTTTTTTTCTTTTCTATAACATTAACTTCTTCATACCTAGATTTTCTTGACTTATTAATAGGATGACCATTTCCATTTCGAGTAGTGGGAGGATTCATCTTTCCTTGATTGTTCAACTTGTTGTTCCTTTGATTTCCATTGCCTTTGTAGATGTTGTTATTGTTGTCATCATCTCTTGAAGTATCCTTCTTATGAGGACACTCTATAATAAGTGTCCAAACCTATTGCAATTGGAGCATCTTCCTTTTCTTCCTTCTTTGAATCCCATCTTGAACCCTTGATCTTGTCTTCTTGGACCAACATTGTTCTTCCTTTTAGCATAAGTGGAGAAGGCGGTACGATTTTTTCCATTTGAGGGGCTATCTCTTTCCATCATCCCGATTTCTCCTTGAGTGCATCTAGCCAATAATTCATCAAATCTCATAATATTGTCATTCGTGAGGATAGTAATGTTACACACATCCGATTATGTTGTAAGGCATTTAAGTACAATGAGAGTGCACTCCCTATTACCAATAAATTCTCCAATAGATAGGAGATCATTCTTGATTTTGGGAATCCTCATGAAGTAGGATTGAATGGATCATCCTCTATCCATTTTGATGTCTTTCAACTTGTTCTTGACAAAGGGAACTTGATTTTCATTATTTACTTTGAACATCCCAACCACCTTGTCATACATCTTCTTATATGTTTCCAAATTAGAAATATATTAGGCAATCAAAGGCTTGTCAATAGAATCAACAATAATTTTCTTATCTTCAACCTCAAATTTCTTGTACTTGGTTTTTGCAACTGCAGATACATTTGAAGGAGGCTCTACTACTCTTCCTTTGACGTAGTCCACAACATTATTTTCTTCCAAAGTCAAATCTACAGACATCTTCCAAGATTGATAGTCAGATTTGTCCTTAAGCTTGTCCTCGAATTTGAAGTAAGATGTAGTCTTCATTGGGACTAGTTCCAATTCCTTGTCCAACAACTTCCCTTAGTGATTGCTTTTCCTCACTCTTTCTTGGGATTTCTCTTCACCTAAGCTCTAATACCATGTTAGTTTTGTATAACAATGGTATGATCTATGCATAGCACAATTTAGTTCAATGTTCCTTTAGCAGCCCAATGTCAATTTCCAGTTATTTCTAGTAGTAATTACATTAACTTAATCACATTAAAAGTAAATTCAAATAGAACATAAAACATATGTAGAAAACAAGCCAAGATAAGAGGACACCAGATTTGGTAGATGTCAAGGAAAAACCCTAATGTGGGGAAAACCTTTTGATCAAATCTCATTATTATTATTCAGTAGTCTAATAGAGAGAGAGAGAGAGAGTACATAGATCAAATGTACTTTCCCAATATACAGTCGAAACAACCCTGACAAAATCAACAGTCAAACGTAGTCAACTTTAGCCCTAACTAGAAAGTCAACGTTGGTCAAATCAGGAACAAAACTTCTCCTTTGCAGCTCGGTAGTCAACTCAGCCTCCAAGAAGGGTCAAAGAAAACCCAGAACAATCTTCCCAGCCTCAGCCAAACTCAGTAAAAATTTAGTCTATGTCGCGGTCAGATACGCATGTGGTCAACGCAGGTCAAACTACCACAAATGCCTCGATTTCTGTGCTGGCAAGTACGGCCTTAAGAAATCAAAATTTTCCCAATAAAACGAAATCAAAATAGGACAAGATATACTTGGTCAATGCTAGTCAACATTGGTTTTGAATCTGGATTTTATGCCTGCTCTTTATCTCTAAAATTTTCATCCTTCTTACCACACATGTGAGAGGGAGAGAAGATCCCAAACTATATGAACCAATCTGATGTGGAGAGAGAGAAGGATGTGTGAGTGTGTAATGTCCAAATGAGGAGAGAGGTCACTCCTATTTATAGAATTCATTGAGGGTGAGGAGACACATCCATTCAGCTTCTTGAGCCTACATTTCACTGAGGTTGACCTTGACAATTTGTGCATGAGAGAGAAAAAATTCAAAACTCCACTTCTACTTGTCCGAATGAGATGATATTTATATCAAACTTGGACCTCTCGAAAAGTGTAATCCAATGCAGTAATCATCTCCATCATATGAGTTGTCCCAAGGTGTAATTTGGCCCTAGTTTCCAATTTTAACAATCTTTCACAAGGGATGGTTAATTCATTCAATATAGGAAATCTTTTAACCATTAACTATTTTTTCAAGATTATGAGATCTTAAAAGGTAGGTGACCATACCTGTGATGCTACAACCAAGTATCATGTATGCTTGAGAAATTTTGTGCATATGATTGCGACAAATTTACATGTTTTAGGTTCAATGGGAATATTATATTCTTGGTCATTTGAACTTTTGAGATTAGCTTTCTATTGGTTGTTTGATCTATGATTAGGCATGTAGAGTCCTTGAATCTGACACCATAATCATTTTGACTTAATTGTTTTATACTTATTAGATTATGTCTAACAATAGGTACATCAAATACATCAAGAATATATTTTTTCTCATCTTCTTTGGTTAATATAGCCATAACAACTTTACGTAAGGCCTTGAATTGATAATAATCTCTTAAAGTAAGTTCATATTTAATAAATTTGTCAATACTAGAAAATAATGCTTTGTTACTTGTCATATGATTTCTATCACCATTGTCTAGCAACCAGAGAATCCAACAACATAAGGTATTACATGGAATTATTTATAAGTTTATTTCTATGCTTAAAAAAATTAAGAGAAGTGTTCTAAGAACACTAGAGTTTTACTAAGTTAAAAGGTAAGAAGGTTGGTAGTGTTACACACATTTTGAAATTTAAAAATCTATGTATTTTATGGAAGAGAAAGTTATTTTCACCTTCAACTCCATTAGTGTTACAAATGTGGTGACTCTTTCATCCCAAAGGGTTTTGGGAAGTGACCAATGCCCAATTTCATTATGATGTTCATGAAAATTTGTTTGCTATTTTCTTCTTTACACTACTCAAGATAGAGAGATACATTTGATTTTCAATATTTGGGTTAAGATTTATGGAGGGGGAAAAGTATCACCAAATTAGAAAAAATGGGGCTTTCGAAATAAAGAACCCAACTTAGAGGATGGAAATGAGATATATGAATAAAATGAAAATTTAAGGAAAGACATAGAGATAGTTAGAGGAAAAGAGAACAAAAGAAATAGGAATAAAAATATATTAAATAGGGAAAGGATTAATAGGGAAAGAATGAAAGAAACAATCTAGTCCCTTCTTTATATATGTTTCTTGGCACTCTCAGGTCATTATTCAAAAATAGTTTCTTTCTTCCATGAAGATGAGTAGAATATATTAAAAAAGGTTTCATCCTACTTACACATTTCAACTCTAGAAGTGTATTTATAATTGTTAAATTTTCCTAGTTATTCAACACAAATTTGTAAAATTTGGCAATAGTGGGAGAGAGTTGCATTGAATGGAGAGAGATTTAATAAATTGGGGTATTATTGTGTTTAGTAGTTCATTTTATAATCCAATATGAGTTAGATGTGTAATTCTTTCCGTGTTCAAGTGGATGACAAGAGTGTTTTTTTTAAATAAAAATAAAATATTCACCAAAATATAAAAACAATATCAACTATAATAAAAAAATAAAATAACTATATATATTTATTAAAAGCATTACAAAACACCACTCACATTGTACTTTCTTTGTTCTTGATATTACAACTCAATATGAAACAAATGTGCTTAATCTCTTCCATATTTAATATAGAGTTAACATGTGGTATTTAAAAGAAAATTGTTAATATCAAAAAAACATATTTCATTCTCAATCATAATAAAATATTTTGATGTTTATATTAGATCACACAATTTATATCAATTTTATATATAAAGAGATCATCACTAAGGATATGTAATTTTTAATTTTTTAAAACATGTCAATATAGATGTTAAATAAATTACTTAAATATAAATGTTAACTAACATATTTGAATATCAACACCACATATAAATGTAATTTTTTCCATGTGTTAAAGTTGAAGTGAGCCTAAAAGAAATATGTATTTCTTCTTAAAAAGTAAGAATAACCTTAAAATTGAATAATAATAATATATATATTTTGTGTTTTTTTTCAAAATAAAAGAGACTTATAATTACTTTTATATTTAGCATAGATTGCCTAAGACCGAGTGTATATATATATATAAACGAACAAAACACCGCAAAACCTCTATGGGTGATCCGGAGAGTTGTTGGGTTGTTGCCGCTGACGGGTCGATCTCTTTATCGCCGATGATACCCGTGAGACGAAATTGTTCACGGGCATGCTCTCTCCATCTCTCAGTCGTCGAAGTCGGCATCCGTGGGATTGCGACTCGGCCCTGCGCCTCTGGGAGCAGTTGATCTTCAACGTAAAGTGGTTTCAGATGGTATCGGTGTGGACTCTCGAGTGACTTAATTAGTTAAAAAATCCTTAATTGATTTAGAATTTTTTTGTTATAGTTAAATTTCTCTTATTTAAAACAAAAATTTAAGTGGTAAATAATTGTTTTGGTGGTAGATATTTAACATTAAATTTCATATATTTATATGATACTTCATAACATTACCATTATCAATTAAATAGAGTTTATATAATACTCATCAGTGAAAGAGAAACTCCCCGCTGAAAAATCATGATACAACAAATGTGGCCGCAGCGGTATATACTCCGTGACATTACAATTATCCATTAATCGGTAGCATAGCCTATTTAAAATTATAACTAAAATTTTTAAATTTCAAAAGTTAAATTTAAAAGAAAAAGAAATTAAAATCTAAGATAACTTTGTAGGAGATTAAATTTAAAAGATATTTTACAATCAATGTTTGCACTAATTCATTTTCTCACACAACATCACTGAGCATACCGTACTGCAAAAGGCCATGAGCGTCACTCTCATGCAACTGCCCCGTGCTGATGTTTCACCGAATTTAAACAATCAATCATGCCATGATTTTCCAGAAAAACGTTGACGGCCAGTCCACCATGTGGGCGGTGCACAGGGTATGGTGAGACATTTGATGCCATGCCTTGACTATATGGGCCCCTTCCTTTTACTGTTTAACGGAAACCCTTATAAATTGGTTTTGCCTCTGAGCATTTAAGCATTAGGATAGGATTGAGTTGAGGCATATAATTTTTATGTGAAAAATATATGTAAAAATAATTTGTGTACAATTTATATAACTTTCATTATATTAATCTATATTTTATTGAAATGACATGTATACTATAAATGAAGTAAAACCTCAAGTCTAAAAGGAACGGGAATATTCATAAATGAAGATCTCATTCCAGAAGATCAAGCAGAATTAAGAAAGGAGGTTCAAAAGGTAAAAGAAGCTAGAAAGGAAGGAAAATGGGCAATAATCAGAAATAGAAAAGCCTTTATTCGAGACAAAAACCAAAAAGATAGTAATCAATAGCAATTAAACATGCTCCGGATCCTTTCTTGGAACTGTCGGGGCTTCCCATGGAACAAAGGCCCCAAGCTAAGTTGGATCTCAAATGATGTTGATATTATTTTGCTTGTTGAAACTTGGGAGCACGAAGAATCTAAGGTCCCTAACATAGATGGCTTTACGCTATGGTCTACATGGAACAAGCGATCCTCCCGTAGAGGCATTGGGGAATAGCTTGCTACATTAAGAAGAACATCTCCCCTTATGTTAGGCTTTATAAAAACGACCCTTACAACCAATTTAGTTGGATAGAGATCAGAGACATTAATAATAAAAAGTCCTACATAGCAATATGTTATTTCCCCCCATTAATTCTAACTTCTATAAGAAGAAGAATCTAGATAAAACTAACCCTTACAATAGTTTAGAGAACGATATTTCTAGCCTAAGGAATGATGGTAATATCCTTTTAATAGGTGACTTCAATGCCCGAACTTCAAGTAACCAAGCTATTGTTTTAAGCAATCGTTCCAACCCTAATCCTCTTTGGTTAGACGAAGACCCTACCCTGGCTAGTAGGTACAAAAGGAGCTCTGAAGACCTCGGAGAAAATTTGTTTGGGTCAGAGCTCGTCAAGCTCTGTAGTGCTCAGGATCTCATAATTTGCAACGGTCTAAAAAAGTGGCCCAATTCCAGCAAGATGACCTGCATCCATGGACTTGGTAGCAGCATAGTAGACTACGTTATTTCCGATCTCCCTTTATACAACGAAATGATAAACTTTGACATCTTAAAGGACCACGAGCCTGACTCCGATCATAGGCCTTTACTTATAACCCTCAATTTTGTCATGCATAGAGTTCCCATAGAAAATAATACTTACAACCAAAAGAACTTAATATTTGATAAAAATAAAAAGGACCTCTTTCTAAATGAATTAAAAACTAACTTGCCTCCTTTATCTAGTATAGATAACATAGAAGACCTATATCATAATTTTACTACAACCCTCTCATATTCTATTAAAAAGTTCTCAATTGAAGTCTCAAATAATAAAAGAAATAGCAAAACCAATCCTTGGTATGACAAAGATTGTAAGAATGCGAGGAGAGCAATCAAGGAAGCTGTTGATGATTCTCTTAAAATGGACAAGATAAGAATATACAAAGCCCTAATTAAAAGGAAAAAGAGACAGTACATTCGTCAAAGACAGGAGAATCTCTTACACCTCTCTAAGGTAGCTCCTAAAAAATTTTGGAGGCAGATTCTGACTAGGAAGACTAAGGATAATAATAAAATTGCTCTTCACGATTGGAATTCTTATCTTAAAAAGCTTTATGAATCTCCTAATGTCACGGATAATTTGGAAACCCTGCTCACAACGAAAGAAGTCTTCTCCTTAGAAGACATTAAGTTTGGGGTTAATCGCCTCGCGAATGGGAAAGCTAAGGACATTGAAGGTTACCAGGCAGAAATCTTAAAAATTGGAGGCCCTGTCCTCATCCCCCACATCCACAAGCTCTTCAATCAAGCTGTTAAGCAAGGGTTCCCTAAACCATGGACTGAGAGCCTCATTATCCCTATTTTTAAAAGTGGAGATACAAATAACCCCTCTAATTATCGAACAATTATGATCAGCCCTCTCTTAGCCAAATTATATGGTAGTATTCTGGAAAAAAAGTTAAGCATATGGCTTGAAAGTGAAGATAAGCGGGCTAAAGGCCAAGCAGGTTTCAGAAGGCATCACTCAACGACAGACCACCTTGTTACGCTAAGGATCATTGCGGAGGAATGTCGTAATGATAAATCCAATTTATTCTGCTGCTTTGTAGACTTTAGAAAGGCTTTCGATACGGTTCCTAGATACAACCTTTGGAATAGGTTAGAAGAGCTAAAGGTTCCTCTTGAGTTAAGAGCTGCTGCTATAAGGCTATACGAGAATGTAATTGCCAAGCTAAAGAACAATGAGGGGTGGTCAAAAGATATTAAGTGTAACATCGGAGTTAAACAAGGTTGCCCCCTCTCCCCTACTCTATTTGGCATTTACATCGATAAGCTCGAAGGTTATTTAGAAGAAGCAGGATGTGGTGGCACAATCTTAGCTGGGATAGTCATTATCCTTCTTCTCTATGCTGACGATATTGTTCTTCTGGCAAGGTGCCCTTCTGATCTTGATAAGCAACTCAAGCTTCTTAAGGATTTCTGCTCTACCATGGGTATGACTGTTAACACAGACAAAACAAAAGTTATGATTATCAAATCTAAAAAGGACACTTGCGCTAATTTTACGTATGACAATAATAACTTGGAGGAAGTGTATTCTTACAAGTACCTAGGAATTGATATCCATCACAAGCTCAACTGGAACCATAGCATTGAGAAAAGGATCAATGGGGGATGGAAAGCTTATTTTGGTCTTGAAAATAATTGTAAAACAGCAAACCTCGTAATGTGGGATAAAAAGAAGTTCCTCTTTGAAACCTTAGTCACTCCTGTTATCTTATATGGCTGTGAAGTTTGGGGCTGCAGCATCTCCAGAGAATCATGGAGGAAGATTGAGCAAATCCAGAAGCGTTTTATAACTTATAACCTGAAAATTAAAAGTAATACACCCTATCCTATTCTCCTTATAGAAGCAGGTCTTTCTTCTATTGAGAGCCTAGCTATGCTCAGGTTTCTGATGTACAAGCACAAGCTCAATAACATAGACAATCATAGACTTCCTAAGCTAGCTTTAACTTCCAGCCAAAATCACCTGAGGCTTAACCGAGGATGGCATAAGGACACAAGGGCCTGGTTAAACTATTGGGAGATCAATGAGAATGATGCTTTGCAAAACATAAATAACATTAAAGATATTGTTACTTCTAAGTTCAAAGAAAAATTGTGGTGTGAGAAAGATTTAGCGTCTAAAAGAAAATTAAGTTATTATAAGAAGGTCATCAACCCCACCCTTGAGGATCAAAAGTATCTCTCTATTCTAACTAGCTCAAAAAAGAAAATTAATATAGCAAAGATTAGAACGAATTCTCATGAGCTCCATAGTGAGACTGGCCGCTGGGTAGTTCCTAAAACGCCATGGATGGAAAGGATCTGCCATATTTGTGAGAATAAGAGCATCGAGGATGAAAACCACTTCCTCTTAGAGTGCCCTGCATACAACCACATTAGATCTCAATTTCACAACCTTTGTTATAATACTGACCTTTCTAGCCTTTTACAATGCCAAAATTATAGTGAACTCGGGAGGCTTCTCTCCAAGCTTTTTGAGCATCGGAATAAAATCATAAATCAAAATAAATAATTCGTCTTTTTAGGTCCGATAGATCATTATTTGGTCTCAGTGGACGTTAACAACCATCATCATCATCATCATCATAATATAATATAAACATTATATAAAAAATTGCCATCATTTAATATTGAATAAATAATTATTAATTTCTTATCATTCTTTTCAATGTCAATTATATATATATATATATATATAACTTTTATCTACCAAAAAATGTTTAATTATATTTAAAAAATTAATAAAAAGGTTAAACAAATATTTAAATGACTTATTTTACAATTTTATTATTGTTTGGAATACATACACCACATCATGACATTAAATTATCTTATTAAACTAATGCAACCTTGTTGATTTTTATCTATTGGTATAATTCCATACAAAGTTAATGAAGTATATATGCAATCTAAAATATTATGAACGAAGCATTTACAACTTTTAATTTAAAATGGTGACCTGCTTGTTAATTAGGTATGGATGCATTAATTGTGGTTAATTAGGTAAGGATGCACTATTAATTGTTAATAAAGCACTTTAGTATTAATGAGTTCGAAAAAGTTATTTACATTATAATATGAAAACCATTTATGATTATTTTTCTATTTAATATATAGTTAACAATAGAAAAAAATATTATAATAAATAAAATATTTTGATGTTTATTTAAAAATATAATTTTATATCAATTTTATATATAACATATTTTGTATAGCAATTTAGTCTCTCAAAAAAATTTATAAAATCATAATGAATAGTTAAATTTAATATGATTAAGTACATAAGTAACTATTATTCTTTGATAAAAGGTAATTAAAATAAAAAAAATATTATTTTCTCTAGAATCTATAAAAGAAAATTGAACCATCTATCCTCTATCTTAAAAGAAAAAAGAGATTTAGGTCTTCTAATAAACAAAGTTATATAACAATTATTAATTGTAAATAAGGTATTAACATTATTGTAACAAAAGAGATTTATGCCATTTGATATATCTTAGTTATTGATATTGTAGAAATTAGTTATTAATATGGTACAAATAGTAAAAGGTAAAATATCAATCATATATATAATAATAATCCTATTAAAACTCAACTCCTCATAATATTAGGAGTTTAAAATAAATAATAATTAAAGCACATTTTAACTTTTAACTTTTTTATTTAATCTTAAGTTTTTTTTGTTTTTTGTTTTGTTTTGTTTTTTTTTTAATTTCATTTTATTGACTTGTTACTTTTCAGTTTTTTTTTTCTTTTTTATTTGTATTTTATTTTCAATTCATTTTTTAATAATATTTCAATTATTTTCAATGATAGAATGATACAAAAATTAAATTTTAATATACTATAAAAAATTAAAGGTAAATATTTATAATGAAAGCATAACCAATATAAAGTCAACAATAAATAAATTGTTGCAGTAGCAAATAGGTAAATATTTATACTCAAAACATAACTAATATAAAGTCAACAATAAATAAATTGTTGGACTCCTTGCCTTTGGCATGGAGTAATAAGAAAAAAGTAATTAAAAATAATAAAAAAAATAAATTAAAAAGAAAAAAATGGGTGCATGGAGTAATAACAAAAAGTAATTAAAAACAATAAAAAAAATAAATTAAAAAGAAAAAATAGGTGTTTTGTCCCTTATAAGGGAGGTGTGGAATTATTTCCATCTTTAATATGGATCAAGTGATATATATGCTAGTTGTAGTCCATGTTGATCATGAAAGGAATTACATATTTATATCATTTTAAAAAGTGTTGAGCATGAAAAGAACCACACTCTCTTCATATATTTTACTTGGTATAGAAATTCAAATATTTTAGTCATGGTCTAAATAGAAATTGCTACAAATAGTTTTTGAAATTCAAAGTTAAACATTGATAAAATTACACATCTCCCTCATATCATGAAGAAGAAAGCACTATGAACTATGAACCTTCTTAGTGCATAGTACATTTTGGATGTGTGTGTCTTGTCAGGGCCAAGCAAAGGCACTAAAGTGATGTACAAAACCCCCGCGCGTGTGTCTTGTGGCCAAGCAAAGGCACTATCCACCTTCACAGCACAATTTGAGTCTAAATTTTTCTTTTTCTTTTTTATTTTTTAACAAAAATGGTTATGTTTATATTAAAAAAGTATTGCACCTGCATTGGTTAGAAAACCAATACATTAGAAATGCAAAAAGGACAACTACTTCAATTAATATACATGTCCCCAAACTTTCTTCACAAAACATGCAAGTGATAAGACAAATTCCTTAGTGGACATTTATGCCAATTCCATGATTACACGAATAAAATATAACAAATTGATTAGAATGTTTAACGCAAAAGTAAAACATCATTTATACATGAGAGAATCTAAGGTTTATTGATATGCCCATGGAAATTTTTATTGTACTTCTTTCTCTCTACATTTTCTATTTGATTTTTGGACTCTATTTAATAGATGGGAAAGATGCAAATATTTCTTTAAAACATTAATAAGAGTAAAAAATTCAAAAAAATTGTCTTTAATTTCTAGTCATATTTCATTTTTTCTTTGGATTATTTTAATTGTAATTCTGAGTTGTTTGTCTTTAGAGATGTCAATATCCCCATTGAAATCACATCCATGTCATTTGGATCAATGACCTAACTTGTCTCTTTGCTGTTGATGGAAAAACCCTGAGAGTAGCTCCCAAGTCATTGATTGCCTTTTCACTTTCCCAATCCTCTTCTTCTAAATCTACAAGGGTTTCAAAACTATTCTTGTATTTCAAACTTGACTTTGTAGGTTTAGTTCCCTTGGTTTGTTGCTTCTTGCTCCTTCTATTCACTATTTTAAAGACATCTTGATCATTGTTGTTTTGGGATGGGGGAATTTGTTTTAGAGGTGGTTGATATTGTTATTTACTTTGACGATTATTTGTGAAATTTCCATATTTATGACAAACATTTTATCTGAATTGAATATGTTCACAATCCAAGACTTGAACATGACTCCACCTTCCCATATTAAGTTGAATGGCTTCTAAATGTCCCTTTTTAAAATCCATTTCCACATAAATTCCAACAAAAATATACATTACGATTTTTATTTTGAGTTAATAGATGAAATGACCGAGCTTGTATGAAGGTGTCTTTACCCGAGTGAATCATGGGAAAGATCTCATCTTTAACTTCACTCTCAATATTGAATAGGAAAAACCCGTTTCCATAGTAAACCATGTCAATATGAAGCTCCCAATTCCCTATGAGCCATGCCACGATAGTTTTGGTACCTTAGAGCATGAAGTGATAATAAATGTAGAGAAAAAATGAATTAAGACACCATGGAAGCACATAGAGAACACAAATTTTATATGGAAAAACTTAGACAATGTGTCAAGAAAACATCATGAGGAAATGTATGATATTTTATTACCTAAGAAGAATATTACAATTATGGGTATCACCTATTTAAGACGTATAAATGTATAATATAGAGTACCTTCACTAGTATGACTTGTTAATTTAAACTTATGCCTATACTATTTTCCATAAATACAATGTTTGAAGAAATTCAAATTCTAAGATTTTAAATTTCAAAATAATTTACAATTTATCATTACTAGTAACCCTTTCTTCCTCATATGATCCATTCACTAATGCCATAAACAAGTAGATTCATTTTCCTCCTTAGATACCACCACTACTACATTATTTTTACTACTCCCTTCTAACTTGTAAAAGTTTCTAGTCTTTATAGCCTTCATAACCACCAAAGTGCCACTGGATACCTTAAGACCTCACCCTTGACCTATCCATTTGTAACCTTTGGAATCCAAAATTCACAAAGAAATTAAATTCTTGTTACTTCAAAAACATGTCTAACCTCTATCAATGTCCTTATAGTACCATCAAATGTTTTAATCATATTGCTTCCAACCCCAATTGTCTTACAAAAAAAAATGTTTCCCATAACAACAATACCACCATCAACAACTTGATAAGAAGAAAACCAACTTACATATGGACACATGTTGTATGAAGCACCATAACCTAACAAAGATTCTTCATATTATCATTGTGACAACACAAGTAGATAAGATTGCATTAACCCAACCATGAACTTGATTCAACTGAACTCTATTACTTTTTAGAGTCTTCATTGGATTCCTATATCTTTTTCTTTCTAGAAGAGTAATGTGTATGTATTTTTCCATGTCATTTTGTTGGGGAGTATATATAGTGGTTTTATGCCTTTTGATCCTTGGTTTTATATATATATATATATATATATATATATATATATATATATATATATATATATATATATATATATAATAGATATCTATCTATATATATCTATAATGATCCTCCAGAAGAAATTATAGGGGATGACCATGAAAGATTTGAATCCAAATAACCTCAAATGACTTTACAGGTATGATTTCCCATTTTAAACTTTTGCCTACACTACTTTCCAAAAATATAATATTTTCATAATTCAAATTCAAATATTTTTTTGTTTTCTACGTTGTGTGGGTCCTAAGATGACTGCATGCTTAAAAATTTGCTTTGAGAAACTGTGACCTAGGGATATCTAAGCCATTAAAATTACCGAGGGATTGCACTCGGTCTTGGCCACACCCATGGGGCTTCACTCAATGAACCTCTGACATATCACATGATATCTTGGCATACTAAACACCCTCAATTTCACTACATATTGGAAAATATCTTTAAGAAAATCACATTATTTAACCCCTTACTAATACCAACCCAATACACCTTCCCAATTTACGAAGCCCATTCTCTCACTACATATTGAAGGTATCCATTTTTTCATTAACATTTTTTACAGCCCCTTATATTTTTTTCATTAACTTTGAGTTCCGTTTTTTATAATTGCAAATATAAAAACTCTTTACCCTCTATTATATGCTAATTATGTTACGCCATTTTTTCCTTAATATATATTACCCAATATGAATGCACCTGGTATGATATTGCTTCGTGATTGAAGTCCCTTGGGCCACACCATCCCTTAACATTACCATATTTTTTCCCATGGAGTTTAGAATGAGTGACCTTCACATGACAGAGTGCCTTAATAGTACACCCCATTAACATCTATTATATGCCCCATGAGAAAATTCAAATATTAAAATTTGGAAGTAATTTTTTATTTACCAATACATGTAGCACTTTCTTTCTCAAATCACTCATCCATTGATGCCACACATGGGTAGATTCATTTTCATCCTCAAATATATGGAAAATTTTAAGGATGGAAATTTATCTTAGTGTAGAAACTTTGTTAAATCATACTAGTCCCTAATATGCAAAATATAAAAAACTTGGTGATATTTTAGAGAAAAATATTATATTTATAATCATTTTATATTAGTCTCTATAAAATTTTACTAACTTTTGAGGTAAAATAATTTATTGTATAAAAAATTGGGTGAATCATTTTTAACAAAATTGTAAATTAACCATTTTTTTTTGGAAAAAGCATGGAACATTAGCCCAATTGTGAAATTTAGTCCCTAAAATTTTCCTACTCAAATACCATAAGTGCTTCATTGATTTGAGTACTCCCTTCAAGATTGTAAATATTTCTAGTCTTTGTGTACTTGATAACAACCAAAGTGTCATTGGACACCTTTAGAGTTTCTCCTTGACATCACTATTTGTAACCTACAAAATCCAAGAATCCAAAAGAAATTAAATTTTTCTTTAGTTCACACACATGTTTAACCTATGTCAATGTACTGCTACTACCATCAAACATTTTAACCTTGATACTTCCAACCTCAATAGTCTTACAAGAAATATTACTTACCATAAGAAATATACCACCTTCAACAACTTGATGAAAATAAAACCAACTTATATGTGGACAAATATGATGTGAAGCACCATAATCTAATGACCATTCTTCATAGTATTGTGAGAAATTACATATAGATAAGACTTCATCAACCATACATGGAATTTATTCAAAAAATTTTTTTATCTTTTTGTATTCTTCCTTGGATTTTTATCTCTTGCTCTTTATAAAAGACTCTTGTTGATGTGATTGGAAACACAATTTTGTTTTAGTTGTTTTATGCTTTTCGATATTAGGTTCTTTGCAACATTTTTCAAATTCTAAATATGTAGGTTTTAATCAATATTTGACCTCACCCCCACCTACTTGCCTCCATTATCCATTTTTAAACATTCGATTGTACTTCTTTTCCTATTTTGTACAATAACTCTAAATTGTTTAAATATATTAAACACACCACCTTTTCTTTGAAATTTATGGAACCATACCTTTCTATTGATATCATCTATAAATATTACAAAATTTGATGATCCTCCAAAATAAATTGTAGAAGATAACCCTTGAACATATGAACAGATATAATATACAATATATTTACTAGTATGACTTCCTATTTTATATATTTGTTTACAATTATTTACAAAGATACAATATTTGTAAAATTATGTTATGAAACCAACTCACAAAAAGATAGAAAAGATAGATCAACGCCTTAGAATTCAGCCTCTTCGAGAGGGAAACCTCCTTTACATTACACAACTGAATGGTTCTTTGATGATTCAAATGACAAAACCTCCTTTCTATATATAGGAGTCTAAGGAGCCACAATATGACCCAGACGACCTAACAATAGTAATATAAAGGCACAAAAATAACAATAGAGGGATTCTATGGGGCACAGTAATAACAATATCAGGACAATAGGGGCATAACAATATTAATAAGGGATACAACTACAATGTTAATGGGGTAATCACTAGTATTATAGGGACCTAACATGCTCCTCTCCTTCAAAAAAGTGTTGTCCTCAATGCTTAAGTAGTTATGGATGCTTCCATATAAAATTCTCATCCTCCCATGTGGAATCTTCAGCATATAATTTCTTCCACTTGATGAGATACTCTGAAATTGATCGACTTCGTAGCTGTCAAGTTCTTGTTTCTGTGACTGCTTCCGGTTCTAATATAATTTTTCCTTCCTCGTCAAGTTCTGGCAATATTGTTTGAACTGGGAGCTTGTCACCTATAACGTTCTTTAAACATGAAACATGGAAAATTGGGTGCACTCGACAAGTTGCAGGAAGCTCCAATTTGTATGCCATAGTACTAATCTTTTGCAACACCTTGTACGGACCATAATACTTTGGTGATAATTTATTATCCTTCTTAGCTTGCTTGAGGGACATTTGTTTATATGGTTGTAGCCGTAGGAATACCCAATCACCTACATCAAAACTTCTTTCGTTGCGATGTTGATTTGCCTTTTGTTTCATTCTATTCTGCGCCAACACGAGGTTATCCTTTAAGAGTTGGAGGACTTGTTGTTGATGCTCGATGTGATGTTCCACTGCTTGAACCTTAGAATTTTCTCTTAAATATGATGTGATGGATGGTGGGTGATATCCATAAAGTGCCATAAATGGGGTCATTTTTGTTGCTGTATGGAAGGAAGTGTTATACCACCATTCAGCCAGAGGCAACCATTTGACCCATTGTGTCTGTTTATCAGATACAAAGCAATGAAGATATCCTTCCAAACATTTGTTTACTATCTCAGTTTGCCCATCAGATTGAGGTTGATAAGATGAGCTATGAGCTAACTCAGTACCGAGACAAGAAAATAATTTTGTCCAAAAATTTCCAGTGAAAATGGGATCTCCCTCACTTACAATAATCTTTGGGTTTCCATGTAGCTTTTGAATTGTTTCCATAAATGCAGTAGAAACTGTATTGGCTTTAAATGGATGTGATAATGCACAAAAGTGTGCATACTTGGTAAGTCTGTCAACTACCACCATGATGACACTCTTTCCCTCAGACTTGGGTAAACATGTGATAAAATCCATTGAAACCTCCTCCCAACGTTGGTTTGGAATGGATAAAGTTTGTAATAGACCTGGGGTCTTAATTGTTTCAACTTTATTTTGTTGGCAAACCAAACATTCTGCCATAAACTTTTGAATATCTGATTTAAGGCCATCCCAAAAATATTCCTTCTTAACCCTGTGGTAAGTTTTTAAAAATCCTGAGTGCCCTCCTAAGGGAGAAGTGTGCAATTCTATATGAATCTTTTGTTTGAGTTGGGAATTATTACAGAGGTATAAGCGATATGTGTACCATAACGAATCATTTTGCCAGCTAGATGTACCAGATGTACTGGAATCTTGTTGTAACTTTTGAATAAGTGCCTACACTTCTTCATCATTCTTCCATTCCTCCCTTGCTTTGTTTATCCAATCTGGTTAGATAATAGAAATGGCGAACAACAATTCTTCCACATCCTCATCATTTCTTGAGAGTGCATGTGCCACCACATTTTGCTTCCCTTTTTTGTAGATGATTTCAAAGTCATAACCCAACATCTTGGTGACCCACTTTTGTTGCTCTTCAAAGGATAATCGTTGTTCTAAAAAGTATTTAAGGCTATCATGATCCGTTTTTACCTTGAAGTGTCTTCCCATTAGGTAGGGTCGCCATTTCTTAAGTGCATGTAGTATTGCCAACATTTTCTTCTCATAAATAGCTTTGTATAAAAACTTTCCCTTGATTGGACGACTTTCAAAAGCAATGGGTCTTTCATGTTGCATTAAAATAGCACCAATTCCATTTCCTAAAGCATCACATTCCACAATAAAGGTTTTTGTGAAGTCCGGTGTAGCTAAGACTGGTGCTTGGCACATTGCCTCTTTAAGATGTTCGAAGGCCTTTGTTGCTTCTGGAGTCCATGAAAATGCATCTTTCTTCAATAATGTTGTTAGAGGTGCTATTATTCTCCCATAATTCTTAACAAACTTGCGATAATACCCTGTCAACCCGAGAAACCCTCGCAGATGCTTTATGGATGTGGAGATTTTCCATTACTTAATGGATTTAATTTTGCTAGGGTCTACCTTAACTCCTTCATGAGGTAAAATATGACCCAGATACTCCACCTATTTTACTCCAAAGAAACATTTGGATCTTTTTTCATATAACTGTTTCTCCTCCAATAGTTGTAGCACCCTGTCGACATGTTCAACTTGATCCTTCCAAGACTTGCTGTAGATTAGTATATCATCAAAAAGTACTAACACAAATTTTTCTAAGGAAGGGTTTGAAAATGGAATTCTTCAAACCTTGAAATGTAGAAGGTGCATTGGTAAGGCCAAAAGGCATGACCAAAAATTCATAATGACCCTCATGAGTTCTAAATGTTGTTTTCGGAATGTCTTCAGTCTTCATTCTGATTTGATGATATCCTGAACGAAGATCCAACTTGGTGAAGTAAATTGATCCATGCTATTCATCTAGTAATTCATCAATGACAGGAATGGGAAATTGATCTTTAATAGTGAGCTTGTTGAGCTCCCTATAATCCGGACACATGTGCCATGATCCATCCTTCTTGTGCACCAATACTACTGGAGCAGAGAAAGAATTTTGACTAGGTTGAATTATACTAGCCTCTAGCATTTCTGCAACCATACGTTCAATTTCACTCTTTTGGGCATAGGGATATCTATACAGCCTGATGTTTGGAGGAAAACTTCCTGGAATCAGATGAATAGCATGATCATGATCATGAATAGGTGGGAGACCTTTGGGAGTCTGAAATACCTTGGAATGACTATCCAAGACTTTTTGGAGATCTGGAGAAATAGATGATTTTGATGTGGAAACATCTAGCGAACATAATTGTGCAATTATACCTCTTTGTTCCTTTTTTAGAAGCTTTGTCATACTATTAGAGCTGATTATCTTTCCTGGTTTCCCTGCAATACCCCTTAATTCAAATTCCTTTCCTTCCGCAGAAAATTTCATGAAAATTTCTTCAAAATTAAAAGCTATTGTACCCAAGGATTGTAGCCATTGGACTCCTAGTACAAAATCAGCACCTCCCATTGGAATGGAAAGCATTGGGCTAGTCAATACATATTCTCCCATGGATAGCTTGATATTATGGCACTTTCCAGAGCAATTTATCATTCCTCCATTTGCAACCATCACTTGACACTCAACACTATTACCTTTTTCTTCTTGATTTGTCCTTCTATCTTGATGGTTTGAGGAGTGGTGATTCCAGCCAATGCATTACAAGATATGGTTGGATTGATTTCTTCTTTATCTAGGCTTTGTTCTTGGAGTATATCCTCTTCTTTTGACCTTTCTTACTCCTTTCCTTCTTCCTGTTCACAATCTATGTAGAATAATTTCTTCTCAGCACACTTATGACCTTTAGTGTATTTGCTATCACAACTATAACAAAACCTTTTTACTCTTCTTTCTTCCAATTGTTGTGGTGTCAACCTCATAGGTTGTGGAAGACTGGGGGCAACAACACTTCCATCTTTATAGTTGTGAGTGGTATGCTTCCTGGTTGCCATAATTTTGCTTTCCATTTTTCTTGCTAACCTGAATGCCTTCTCAAATGAATCAGGTTCCCAAAGGTGATCATCATGTTGGATATTATCATTTAAAGTCCCTATGAACACATCAATCCTATGCTCCTCTGGAATAACTTTTACCCTTATGTTCAATTTTTGGAACTCCTCAATATGCTCCATTATTGAACCCTTTTGTTTGAGACTCATCAATTGGCTAAAAAAAGTGTTGCTCTTTGTATCCTCATAATGTGTTGTCAATTCTTCCGTAAAAATTTCCCAAGTGATAATTCATTTACGAGAGAAAAGCCATTGATACCATACAAATTGATTTGGTTCCAAATATAAAGTTGCAATACGTACCTTTTGTGTGTTTTGCACATTATTGAGATCGAAAAATTGCTCCATCTGTAATATCCATGTTGCGGGATCCTTGCCATCGAACTTCCTCATATCGATTTTTGGAATATGGTGCGTCTTCGATCCAACATTAGAGTCTATGAAATCATGACTAACATTTCTTTTGTTCGCATCATGAGTTTCCTTTACTACCCTTTCACCATTAGTGAGTATTTCTTGTAGAAAATTTGTCGAACCTGTCTTCAAATCTTCCATGCCTGTCTTAAAATTTGTCTTCAAATCTATCTTCAAATCATCCATCTTAGCTTCCACACCATTCATCTTAGCTTCCACACCCTTTATCTTAGATTCCACGCCATTTATCTTAGCTTTT
Source organism: Pinus tabuliformis (assembly GCA_031772625.1). Taxonomy (NCBI): domain Eukaryota; kingdom Viridiplantae; phylum Streptophyta; class Pinopsida; order Pinales; family Pinaceae; genus Pinus; species Pinus tabuliformis. The sequence goes on from CM062816.1 coordinate 1,002,546,106, forward strand.
GTTAGCTTTTGTGAGAGTGACTTTTTTTGCACTTGGTCTTGTAATTTTGATATATCATGTAGCATTTGTTCTTCTTCTTCATGAGTCATGCTAGAGCTTTCAGGTTGCTTACTAGGTGTTTGCATTTTCTTTCCTCGGGGTATCAGTTACCGATAATAATGCTCTACTATGCCCTTTGAATTCCTTCAAAATAAATTTTCAAACCAAGCTTAAGCAAAAGTTTAAAAAAATCTACACAGCTTTTTTCACTTTGTAGGAGCTCGATATTTCCTCTGATGTATCTCTGTAACTTCTGAACATCTAGTTCTGAAATTGCGACCTGAAGTAGCCCTTTGTGTCCTCTTTCCAAAGCCACCAGTCTAATCCAAATTGGATTTTCCAAGGAAGATTTATGTCAAATCTCCCACAGTGACCTGATTATAGACTAGTTCAATAGAGCAAACTTGTACGACATGCCACGTGTCCCTGTTTTGACCTTTGGCTTTGAAAAATATATACAAGAAACTACAGTCCATCCTCTTTCTGTAACTTCTTACAAATTTCAATCCGATGCTCATAGAGAAAGTTATGACGATCTTCCCTAGGTCACCTGTTTGGAATGTAATTCAAGAGTCTGCAAGAAAGACCAACTTCCTTAGATCATATCTCTGCAAATATAGCACGAAAAGCTTTGAAATTCGGAACCAAGGTTCAGTGCGATTTCGTCTCAAATGGGTCTTTTTTTTCACTTCTGAAATGTCACAGAAGCAAAGTTATAGCGAAAATTCCATGATGACCTATTTGGAGCAGCGAAACCCTAGAATCCAAAGCTCTGATACCAAATGTTATGAAACCAGCTCACAAAAAGATAGAAAAGATAGATCAATGCCCTATAATTCAGCCTACTGGAGGATACATGCCCTATTTTGCTAGTGAAGTCTACTTTTGTTGAAGGTATGGCTATATTTTTTAATTAATGAAGCCCATTTCTTGATAAGGCACATTGACTTCTAGTGGTTCAAGTATGGTTGACCATGGCTAGGGAAACTATATCTATAGATAAAGCACATCTTATTTTCTACTATATGATTAGATCTCTTTCCTCTTTTCATATTTCTACTAGAATTTCTTTCTTGTTTGAAATATACGATTTACATTTAAAGAAACAAAATTCATTAAAAAATATCAAGTAATGCTAATAAGAAATTGATTTATTTCTCTCTATATAAAGTTGATATAAAATTATTTGATTTATAACTGATATTGACATAATTTTTTAAATGCCACATGTAACTCCATAGTAAGCATGGAAAGAGTTACCCTTATCTCACATACTAGGTTGTAGAAAACACATTTCCACTTGATTATTGCCCCAAGAGTAGCTAGGTTATCTAGAAAAGAGTATGAGGGAGTTGTCACTATAATGATAAATTATTTTTTCTTTCAAAAAAAAATTAAATAGATAAACCTCCATCTATCAAACATGGAAAGAGAGATCAAATTTCTTAAAGTGAAATTCTTTTAAGCATTTAATATGAAAAAATTAATATATGAAATGGAATTAAATGGTAAATAAATTTAGACATTAAAAACTTTAATCCATGTGAGTACCTGATAGATCGAACTTTAAGATGGATGTAGACTAGTTTTATTTATTTAAGGTGGTCAAATTTTAATTATAGTAGACATTCAAATATTTTGTTGGTTATTAATATTTTTTTTAAAATGAAATGTGTCAACTCCATATTTACCATAGAAGGAATTGCACATATCTTTCATAGTGGGCTATAAAAACTACCTTTTAGAACAAAAAATTCATATCACACCAAAATATAGTTGCTACACCTTAGTATGAAAGAGGTGTGATTCCTTCTATGCTCAACTTGGATTTGACAGGTAACATTTTTTTTTTGTAAATTAAATTTTTATGGTTTTTTTTATCAAGATTACAAAGAATAAGAATATATTTCTAGACTTATGAATGGGGAAAATAGACTAGAGATAAAAGAAATATTTGGTAATCATGAACCTAAAAAAATGAATGTAAAAGAAATAAACACAAAGTATTAGAGCCATCCTTAAAGCGGGAAATCTAGTTGAGAGCATAATGAAAATAACAAACATAGTGCTAAATATGAACAATAGAATGGAAAATAAATAAAACAACATCATCAAGAAGAAAGAGGGATATTTAATTCTATAGGTTACGTCGTGTCCTTGCAATGAGGAGCTCCAACAAGCCTTGGAGGAAATCCAAGTTCCAGACACACTAGGTAGCCTTCAATGTCCATGAGAATAAGCTTAAAATCATCTAATTTAACAATAATTGATCCCATGTTTCCCTACAATCCACCAACACCTTGTTGATAATGGGCATCTTTGTCTGGATTCGCTGAATATTCTGCAATCAGACTACATGGGAGTTCTAATTATCCTTCTGATTTCCAAATATTTAGCAATCAAGATAAACTCAAGGGTTGATAATAGTCTTAAGTTTCTAGTAAAAATGTATCATATAGAGATAAAGGATTTTTCAACCTTTGGTGTTCCCATTGCCAAGGATCTAAGTGGCCAAGCTACTGAAAACTTCATCATTCAGGAATCCACGATGCTCAAACTAAGCTTCCTCATTGAGGGCATTAAGCTTTGATTGAGTTTATGTCAATGAAACAATCAAGCTAATGCCTTTTCCCAAAAATTGGCATGTGAATCGACAACCTTTCCCCTACCTTTGCCACTTCTACAATAGCATTAACACTATCTATTTATGGCTACATATGGAGGAGGAGGTGCACACAACCAGGCATCCATAAATCATTAGGGTCAACTAAGTGCAACCAGGAAAAGACTTTAAAACCTTCTAAGTCCATAAGGATTTGAGAATGAGTGGAGAAAGGGAGTACAAAGTAGGAAGATCGAAGGATGCATGGAGAAGAGGATGAATTATATTGCTAGAAAATAACACGAGGAGAGGGGAAATGCAAAGGAACTACATAACTAGAAGTGGAAATAACAATAGGGAAAGTAGTGGAGCCAACGACAAATATAGACACCAAAGCATCGGTAAAATCCTCATTATGCCAATTCTAGAGTGAATCTTAACATGTTCAAAGTTATAGTACACTACCATGCATGTTGGTGAGCGATATATCCAAGGAATAAATATTAATCATGGGTGGATAGATGGCTGGAACATCTTCTCTTCCACCACTCCTTATTCCTCACATGACATCACCATCAAGGAGACAGGTAGCATTTAAAAACATTAATGACAAAAATATTATTTCAATGTCACCCATAATTAAAATAAATATTTCAATGTCCAGATTAAGAAAAATAATTCTATTTTAATTAATTTTCGATAAATTTATGCCCCTACGGTCTTACTTAGTGCAAACCTAAAATAAAATTTATTTTTGATGGGCACTAAGAGTAATAGTCCACGTGACTTGGGGTATAACCAAGCACCAAAGTCAAAAGGCATTGAGGGTTATCGGTTATTGGACCATCAAGTGATCACTTGACCAACAATTATTGCAAATACAACGATATCCCGATCCCAAGGACGAGACTAAGAAAAGGTCTAATTGCCAATGTCATTAATTGGCAAACTAGGGCCAATAAGATGTTGACGGTAAGCACCTCGACAGACTCGGAAGTAAATAGTCAAGTAGTAGAGAACTCAATGGTGGGTGCTTTCCTATAGATAATAAAAGATGATGAAATTAATTTTCATCTGTTGACCAGATAATTAATGGGACCGCTTGTTACCCGTCATGATGTTCTCACAACTCATATTGCTTTCTAGTGGGGTGGTGGCGATAAAGATGGCAACAAACAAATGAAGTAAATCTCACACATCTACAAGTAATAATACACAGGTGGAACCCAATATTGCATACTAAATTTTGAATGAAAGTGAAGATAATCATTTTACGATCATGTACATTCCCTTTAAATAGATCTCTCCAAATATCACTTCCTCTCTCTAATAAAATGATTATTACATAAGAGAATTATTTTAATAGATTTCTCCATAAAATCCAACAATCCAAATCTATCTTACATTATCTAACATCAATATAACTAAATTATCCCTTTTACATGGAAACTACATGACATTCGACTAAATCCATAATAATTTTGATTCTTTCTAGACTCTATCTAATTTAAGGATTATAATTCAAATAACTTAGGGAACCCAACTTCTCTAGAAAATAAATTAGAAAAACAACTTCTTTAGTAAATGGGTTTTGACATTAAGAGGTCAAAGGGAGTTTGACTTGTGGATGTTCTTGCATCAAACTCCTAGGGAAGAAAAGAACTTTTCATTAGCTCCTCAACACTTGTGCCATATTTGATGATATCTTCTTTGGTCATCCATGTACCATCTTTATCTAGTTACTACTTCCATTTGACTAAATACTTAAGATACTCCTTACCTCTAGTTTTATTGATTATTTTCTGACCCAAGATTGTTTCATTGTCCTTCTTATTTTCTTTGGGCATTTACTTCATCTACTTGTTGGTATAAACTGCTGGTGGGCTCCAGTATTGTAGCAATAATTCTACAACTCCTGGAGCTTCCTTCTCTAGTTTTATCAACCTGGTAGTTCGTAACAAACTTGGAAGCGACGGTGTTGTATGCAGAAGTACTAGCTCTTGCCGCATCTGTCATTTGGTCAGCTGGCACAAGTCCGCTAGGGGCTCAAGCCAACTTCTATGAGCTCTTAGAAGAAGTTTTTTGACTGATGGATGAAAGCTAATCTCAAAAGAAGCTAATCGATTTGCAGAAAGGAACTGAAAGCCAACAAGAAACGCAAACCCTAGCAAACCCTAATTCTACCAGCTAGTCTTACTGATGCAGAGATGGGGGTGCAAACTACTGAAAGAAATGCCATTACTTCTATGAAGGTGAAATGCATGTGTCTAGACTACCTCTATCTGAAGAAAACATCTTTTTGTATTTTTGTTTCAATTATTAGAATTATCATGCATGTGCTTTTAACTAGCTTTTTACTGTGCAGAGGTGGATCAAGGAGGAGGAAGGCTTGAAAAAGGTTGGGAAAGTTCAGAGAGGGTCTAAGGGGTCCCTAACACCCTTCCAGAGAGTTTCACAAAGTTTGGCTACCAAGAGGCCGCGTTTATGAGCTTCTACAGGAAGTCTGCAGGGGTTCTACAGGATGTTTCAGAACTTCTACAGGATGTTCAGTAATTCCTACAGGATGTTCTACAATCGGATTTTTGGGTGATGGGTGAGTGGAAGAGGCTGCATGGGTGGATAGGGAGGTAGGAGAGGGGTTTGTAATGACTTAGTGACAGGGAGATGAGATGATGAGGGGGTGTGCTAAGCTAGTTTGCCTAAAGGAGGGTAGAGGGAATGGAAGGCCGAAAAGGTGGGATAACGTGGGTAGTAGAGTAGCTGAGAGACAAGGGGTCTAATTGGGAGATGAGTAGTTGGCCTGGGCAAGGCTTAGAAGGATGAGAAGGTGAGGGAGTAGCACTGCACAGTGCAAACTGAATCAAATTCTTCCACGTCCTGCATATAATCAAAACATTCCTAACTGTTTAATGGAACCAATGAACAACAACGTTATTCTTAAGGAAAACCATGTATGGTACTGAAGCAAGGAAATATTCCAAGAGGTCTGAACGCATGGACAACTTCTACAAACAAAAATATTGCACCACAGATTGCATGTATTCGTAAACCAATGTTTTTGGTGGGTAGCACTGTCTGCAATTCCAGCCCCTAGAAAGAGGTGAAAATGAGTGTGCAAGCAACCCTTTTCTGGAACTTTTATCAACTCCAATCTCTTCAATTTATTCTAAATAGCTGAAGCAACTCTATCTTCTAACAATGACCTACTTCACCACACCAAGAAATCTAACTCAACAAACTGCGTTTCAAATGCATGTAAATAAAAACCATAATGCTGAAAGAAAAGATAACAATACAGAAGAAGGAGGCCTTAGGCTCTCAGGTTGGGCCCAACCCCGAGAGCTATGGCTCCTTTAAAAGCTCAGAACTGAGATCAAATCCGACTGCTTTCCATTAAAAAATAATAATCATAAGTCAAATAGCATGCCAATAATGGCTACAAAAGAGCAAAACTAAGCTAGCAGCTCGTAGTGCAGGATGTGCAACAATGTTTCCAAAAGTCCTTTTCGAAGGCTAAAGCCCTATCATTTATACGTCACAAGGCCCCAAGCTGGCCTCCTAAATCAGTGGGGCTTGGTTGACCAAACTAGGAGTGAACTGCTGCTTCCTCAAAATCCGTTTGGCTATCTTTTAATCCGGTTGTGGTGGCTGCTGGAGCTCAAAGTTGGGGGTGAAGATCCCGAGGAAGGCCATTTAATGCTGTGGACAACCCTCCTACGAATCCTCAACCCCATCTTGGCTGTTTCCTGTCCTTATCTGCTCAGTTTTGTTCCAATCATGTGTCAAAAAACCTGAAATGAGCACGTGTTAGCCACCTAGGAATAGTGACTGCCCTTATTCGTACAAATGACATAAACATACTAAAAAATGATGCATAAGTTATGAAAAATGAAGGATTGAGCAAAGGTAGTTAGGCCAAATGAGCCCAAAATGTTACCAAATTTGGGGCTCATCATCACCCCCTAGCTAAAATGATTGTTCATCCCTGAGCAACTAATCCAGCTCCTCGTCCTTCATTGCTTTCACCGCTACCCTCACATCCCACGCTTCTGAAGTGGTCTCCTCCTCACTGGCATGGAACCCAGCCTTCCTTTCCACCTCTTCCCACTTCTTATGCTCTTCTTTTTCTGTGTTGCCTTCCATCAATCCTAACAGCAGAGGTGGGCTTAGCTTGAGGCCAATCTAGTTGGCTTGGAGGTTCTGTATGGCCTTCTTGTAGAGGGGCACCCATGCTAGAGCTTCCCTCATTCGAGTTGGAGTATGATATTCTCTGATTTTAAGGCTGTGGGACAATGTGTTCCATCGGCGGGTGCAAGCATGAACACAGTTGTCCCCTAATAGTCGCTCCATATCCTCGAAATGTGCTATGGCCTGTGCCTGCTGATCCATGTAGTTCAATAAAGTTTGAGGGTTGGTGGCTAAGTGTTGGTGGGCCGCTATCAATGCCGTGGGATCCCTTGGCTCTGCTCTGATCAGTAGTGGCTCATGTAATTCTCGGTCCATGACCTCTTTGACTTCTGCTGCCCTCTTTTCTTCATGGTTCAACCATGAGGCAAATGCCATCAACTGCATATCCCCTACAACTGTGTTGGGATCCCATGTAGTCACGTTAGGAAGGGCCAAATTATGGAGATAGAACTCTGAGAGTTTGGCCTTATCCTCTGATGAACTGCTATTGCATAACGCTGTGAACTGTTGGGGGTCTTGGAGTTGGGAGATACCCCTCTGTGCCAATGCATTAATCTGATATTGCAGCCACTGGTCTCGTAGGTACAGGCCATAGGATTTGGCCGGTTGTCTACATTGTAGAGCATCCATGGCCCAACTGGCCATGCAAGCCAACTTTGCCTCTTTTTGCTGCAACTGCTGTTTGAGAGCTTGTATCTCGATTTGTGCTTGCAGTTCCCTTTCCTGTAGATGCGAGGTTGGCTCCCCAAGACCAACTTGCAGTCCTTCTCTGCCTTGATGTTCTGCTGTAGTGTCCCCTGAGGATGTGCCCTTTTCCCTCTTCAGTTCCTGTAGCTGCAGTTTAAGTTTCTCGTTCTCTTCCTGTAGGAATACCCGCTGGCAGTTTGCCACGTGTTTAGCCATAGCTAATTCCTTTCTTTCCTCCTTGAGTTGTTCCTCCAAGGGGCCTATATCTGCCACACCTTTTGATTTAGCTATTTTCATCCACGTGTGGGTTCTCACCCTTTCTTCCTCCAATGCAAAGAAAAGCGGCACTGTGAATTTTTGTGGGATAATTTTCCCAGCCTCCAAAAAGTTATAGTACGAGCTCAAGCTTGGCTGGGGACTCGGTTCCGGAATATGCTCTTTCTCTTCTTCCCTTGGTGGCTCTACTTCGTCTTCCCTAAGTGGTGATGAGGGTGCCTCTCCCTCCATCCTCTCTGTCTCCTTAAGCCGGGCCAAGGTTTCCTGTAGAGCGGCCTCAGCATCCTGTAGCCGGTCTTTTGAAGCCAACCTGTCCATTCTTTCCTTCCAAGTAGTTGTCTTCGGGCTCCCCCGCTCATAAGTGACTGATATTTTTGAGGGGGACCTCTCCCTTGGCGAGGTAGGAGTATCTTCTATAGTAATTGGGCTGCTGGATGGAGGTTGTGGCCTGCCTGTTTTGATTCTCACACTTCTCCTGGCTTTGAAATATAGAGGGATCTCCCTCTTTCATTTTTCCTTCGGCTTAGGAGGTGTACTGAGGGCGGCCAGCACGGCTGCTGCCTCCCTTGCAAGAATTTCGGCTCTCTTTTCCTTTGGTTTTCCTTTCTCAGGGCTTCCTGTAGAAGGCCCCGTATCAGCTGATTTCTGGCTTCCTGTAGAAGTCGTTTTTGTTTTTCCTGTAGAAACAGGTGGCACCGTTTTAGCTTGTTTGACTGAGGGTGCTTTGCCTTTTGACTTGGTTGAGGCTGCTTCTGAGGTGCCTTTACGGACGTGGACGGGTTCAGTTCTTTCCATCCTATTCTGTAGCCTTTTCTCTCTGGGTGTCAATGTGGATTTTTCACCCTCCTTTTCGGCAACCTGGGGTTTCTCTTGCCTCCCCTTTTGTTCTTTCTTCAGTGCCTTGGCCGCGGGTTCTTGGCCTTTCCCTTTCTTCTCTGTGTGTACTGGCTCCTTCTCCTCGCTGCTGGAGGTGGTGAGCTCCTCGGTCAACATCTTGATATCGCCATCCTTAGTCAGATTCCGGAAGGCTTCGCACGAGAGCGGGACTGTGTAGGTGTGGAGTGCATCCTCCACGAGGAGCTTAATGAGCCCATGATGGGCTACCTGGTCTGGCGTGCCCTCTTTTAACTTGGTGGCACATTCAGTCATAGACTGCAGGAGGAAGTAAGGAATACTTAGCTTGTTTTCTGAAGGTAGGTCCATTTGGTGCCTCAATTCTGTGAGTAGCCAGAAATGGTACCCATATACAATGCTGAATCGTCCTTCGCACGTGATGTATTTCATAATTTGGAGGCTGACCTCACTCCAAAGTGGCTGTAAGCTAGCTCTGCGAACCCCGTTCTTATCCTCTGAGAATTGCTCCTCTGGTGGGAAGAACTCCTTTTTAGCCTTTTGGCCTAATTTCCTCTCCTCCTTGTCCCACGGTACCCCCATTGGGAGGTCAGTGACTCTGCTGATGAACTGTGGGGTGAGTCTGAGATTCAAACCCCTGAAATTAACAATGGCCAGCGTTTTTGATTTTGGTTTCAAAGCTCGCAGGAACTCCTCTGCCACCTCATCATCATAGCCTTGAAGTTTGTCGCAGAACGACATCCATCGCGCCCGAGTGAACAATTCTACCACCTCCGGGTTCTCCCGTAGTTTCTTTGAGTCTGTCGGTTCTTTTCTGATGAATCCACCCAGCATGGTGAAAGCCTGCTATGTTAGCCGAAGGTGGCGGGTGCGTATCAAAATATGGCCTTCCGGATTTCTTTGGGACAGAGCGTAGAACTACGCCTCTGTCATGCACACAATTCGTGAATTCTGGGCTATCTACAGATGAGCCTTGACAGGGGCTCAATTACAAACCACATCCTGTAGAAAACCCCGCATATACTTCGACGACAACTTTCATGCAAAAGGAAGATTGTAGTTTTACATTTTTGAGGATGTCGACTTCGCCACCCTTCAAACCAATTGCATGGGAGGAACAGGTTCAGGCTTACCTTTTCCAATTCACCACCTTTGACGTGAATAGATCAACTTTCCTTCGTAGCGGCGAGCTTCCTGTAGCGCAGCTTCCTGTAGAAGTCGCGCACAGGTTCCAGAGAGCACGTCAGTGGTTCTGCTCCTTTTGTGCCACCACCAAACGTCTGAACGAGCTGAGGACTTGGAGTAACGAGCTTCAGAGAAATTCGGACACTACTCGACTGCAAAACGGCTGGTGATAAATGAGTGGAGTGACGATCTAGCTGGTGGATTTGAATCCTGGCCGAACTCGTGGCGCGGGATTAGCTGTCCCTGCCGGACTGTTGGACGACGTCACCTACTCATTTCACTACAAATCTCCCTGACTGCCGCATCATTCCCTACAGATCTGTCGCCGCCATTTCCGTTAAATCACTGCTTCTCCCCGACTGGACGCTTCTCACATGTCCATTACCCGTTTTGCTTGCCACGACCACCACTTTCCAAATATGACTAGACCATCTGACTGGTCGTGGTGGCCAGTTGAATGGCTACCCAACTACTCAACCCGTTCATTTCCACACTTGCAAACATTCTAGAGTATTATTCATGTAATTTGACGAAAAAAAGGGCGAGGCACTTACCTGTGCGGCCGCGACATTGTTTCCAGGTTTCGGGACGAGGGTGATTGGATTTGCTTGTTGCTGCTATTTGCACAGGCCTGGGGGTCCTTCCTTGCAGACTGCTGCTAATGACGAAGCTTGTGACTCCGCTGCGGGTGGTGCATGTGCCCGCTCTATGTGTTGCAGGCGCCTTGATGGTGTACACTCTAGCTGGATGAACTGCTACGGGATTCCTGTAGGATGTCCTGTAGTAGTTTTTCCTCCTCGGGTGCATGCTGAGACAGTGGAGATGGTGGCATCACAGTCACGATCGCAGGGCCCTCGGATGGCTTTGATAAGTAGTGCATGGTGTCCCTGCATCTTTTTCATTTGAGAAGCGCTTCCTCTGATAATTCAATGTTCTGTTTTGACTGTGCAGGTATTTCCATTGCATGGCAACTGGGGTGGTAGAAGGAGGTGACAGCAGTGCGTGATGGAGAAAATATTAGCTTGCATGCCTCCGTGTCAGACCTCGGGCATTAGATCTCCCCACACAATTAGTTCTGGGCCGTCCAAAACTTCTACAGGAAGTTTCCTGTAGAAATACAAAACTTCCTGTAGAAAGTCTTGTAGCTTGCTGTAGAAGGCTAAAATGTGATCAAATCGTGCCCAGACCTCGGAGAAGATGAGTGTTTTCAGAGGGGGTGCTGGTGAGGTCACCTGGTAGCATAGTAGGGACCCTTGTCTTTGAGTTGAGGGGCCTCTTTTCCTGCATAGAATACCTGCAACCTGCATGCATTGCCACATTGTGAACTTGCTTTCCCTGTTTTTTGTTTGTTTTTTTTCTCCTTTTTTTTTTGAAAGACAGTAGGGGCGCCTCCATGAGGTTTTCACCCTTACCATCTGCCTTGAGTGCCTCAAAGAGGTTTTCACTCAAGGGTCTTTTTTCAAACATTTTCAGAAAGACAGAAGGGACGCCTCAATGAGGTTTTCACCCCTACCATCTGCCTTGGGAGCCTCAGAAAGGTTTTCACCCAAGGATATTTATTTATTTATTTATTTTTTTTTTTTTTAAGATCTTCAGGGTATGCCCAAAACAGAGGCAGAACCCTTCTCTATGACCAGCACTGATTTTTCCACAGTTTCGATGAATTCTTGCCTTGACAGAGGTTTTCTGTAGATCTTTAGGCGATGCCCATTGACAAGCATAGGGATGGCCTCCTCATCAATGGTCCGAATAAGAACAGATCCATTGTCATTACATTTTTCCACTGCATATGGTCCCAGCCATCTGGTTCTCAGCTTCCCCTTGAAATCCTTATGCCTGGAATCGTACAACAGCGCCCAATCTCCCGGCTGAAATTGCTTGTCATTGAGGTGTTGGTCATGCCACACCTTCCTCTGAAGTTGAACCACTTCTAAGTGGAGAAGGGCCTACATTCGGTGCTCGTCCAATCCATTCAGCTGCAATAACCTTTCTTGTTGGGCATGGCTGAGATCCAGGTCCAGCTGAGCTGCCATCCTCAAGGTGTTGTATTCAAACTCAATTGACAGCAAAGCTTTCTTCCCATAGATCAGCTCATAAGGTGTGAAGCCGGTTGTGGTCTTCCAAGTGGTGTTGTAAGCCCATGTGGCCTCAACCAGGCGATCTACCCAATCTTTCCTGCTGCTGCTCACCAACTTAGTCAAGATCCCTTCCAATGCTCTATTGGTGACTTCCACTTGCCCATTTTCTTGAGGATGATAGGGGGTGGAAGTCCTATGCTTGATTTTGTGATGAGTGAGTAGGTCTTCAATTAAGTTGGAGGTGAACTGGCTTCCTTGATCGGTGACTAACTCTCTTGGGTAGCCAAATTTGTAGAAGATGTTTTCTCTTAAGAACTCGGCCACCTTTTCTTCTGTCGTTGCTTTGATTGCCTTGGTTTCTGCCCACTTTGTCAGGTAGTCAGTGCACACAATGATGTAAGACCTTTGCCTCAAAGGAGGATTGATTGGACCCACAAAATCCATACCCCACTTCTCAAATGGCTCAAGAGTCACTTGAGGTTGGAGAGGCATTTCGTCCCTTGGAGTTGGTTTCCCCATCCTTTGGCATCGGTCACATTGGCTGATATACCTTCTGACATCTTGATGAAGCGTGGGCCAATAGTAGCCTGCCTGCAGGATTTTGAAGGCAGTCCTTTTGGCTGCAAAATGTCCTCCACAAGTCCCGTCATGACAGGTTAGGAGGATATCAAGGACTTCCTCCTCCCTTACACAATGCCTTAAGATCTGATCAGGGCCAAGCTTGAACAGGTTGCCCCCGATCCAAGTGAATGAGGCACTCTTCCGTATGATCCTGCTCTTCTCTCTTGAGGATAGGTGTGGAGGAAACTGTGCTGAGACAAGGTAGTTTGCTATATCAGCAAACCATGGAGAGAGTATTGAGATAGCAAACAGATGTTCATCTGGCATCTGGTCATCCACTGTTCCATCCTCTCCTGCAGGTAAATCCAATCTAGACAAAAAGTCAGCAACAACATTTCCTTTACCTGGTTTGTCAGCGATAGTCAGATCAAACTGCTGCAACAAAAGTAACCATCTAATAATACGAGCATTCACATCTGGTTTATTCATTAAATATCTAATTGAAGCATGATCAGTATGTACAAATGTTTGATATCCAGTGATATAATGTCGGAATTTGTTCAGTGCATGGACCACAGCCAAGAATTCTTTCTCAGTTACAGTGTAATTCAGTTCTACCTTGGATAAGTTTTTGCTGACAAAGTAGATGGCATATGGAAGTTTTTGTTCAACTTGTCCTAAGGCTGCCCCTATGGCTTTGTTCGAGGCATCAGTGTGGATGTGGAAAGGTAGGGCCCAGTTTGGACCTCTCAAGATTGGGGCAGACACCAACTTGTCCTTTAATTCATTCAGAGCCTTCTGACAATCGTCAGTCCATTTAAACTCAACATCCTTTGCCAAGAGGCTAAACAATGGCGAGGCTAGCTTGCTGAAGTCTTTAATGAATCTCCTATAATACCCTGCTAATCCTAAGAAACTTCAAACATCTCTTACCTTCTGAGGAGGTGGAACCTTCTTGATGAGAGCAATTTTGTTAGGATCCACCTGTAACCCTTGGCAAGAAATGGTATGGCCTAGCACGGTCCCTTCAGTCATCAAGAATTCACACTTTTCAGGACTAAGGGACAGGTTCATCTCATTGCACTTGGTTAGGACTTTTCCCAGATTGGACAATGCTTCCTGGAAGTTGGACCCATAAAGAGTGAAGTCATCCATATAGATTTCCACTGAATCATGGACCAGCTCATAAAAGATGCTCAAGACGGCTCTCTGGAAGGTGGCAGGAGCATTGCATAGTCCAAAGGGAAGAACTCGGTAAGCAAAGGTACCCCAAGGACAAGTGAAGGTGGTCTTATCTTGGTCTTCCGGGCTGATTTGGATCTGGTTATACCCACTAAACCCATCCAGGAAAGAGAAAAACTTCTTTCCTGCCAGTCCATCCAACACTTGATCTATGAAAGGTAGAGGAAAATGGTCTTTCTTGGTGGCCTTATTCAGTTCTCGGTAGTCCACACAGATTCTCCACTTCCCGTTTTTCTTGGGAACCAACACCAAAGGGGACACCCATTCGCTCTCCGAGATGGGGTAAATGAATCCGGCATCCAACAGTTTTTGTAATTCCTCCTTGACGATGTCCTTAAGGGCTGGATTCATTCTCCTTTGGGGTTGCCTAACCGGTTTACAGTCTTCTTTGATGTAGATGTGATGGGTACAGACCGAAGGATGGACTCCTTTCATCTCCTTATAGCTCCAAGCAAAAGCATCTAGATGACTGGCCAACAGACTACACAGCTCCTTTTCCTGGGAAGGAGATAGGGAGGAGCTGATCTTTAACGTTCTCTCAGGACCGAACTCCACATTTTTGACTCTGGGAGTGACAGGGTCGGTCACACAAAGGTCCACTAAGGTGCTGGCTTGGGCATCCTCCACCAATTCCTCTAAGGACAATGCACTGGGAGGTGGAGTCTGGATCAAGGTCTCAATCAAATCATCTTCGGTTGGGAGGCCTCCCCTAGTGGTGTCTAGGGTGCACAAAGGTGCTGAGTACACCTCGTCCTCTTCTCCTTCCTCCAACCAAAGTGGTAAGTCATGCTCTAATAAGGGTTGGGCAGGAGGGTACAGGACTAGCTGCTTGGACATAGGACCATTTTTGATGGTCATGTTTCCTGCACGGCAGCTTATGTAAGCATCTGCAGTGGCTAACCAAGGCCTTCCCAAAATGAGAGGGTATCCAGTAAGCTTTGCCTTTGGTTGCAGAACCAAAAAGTCTGCAGGGTACTCCCAAGAGTCAACACAGACCAAGACATCCTCTACAATCGCTTCAGGAGTCACAGTGGAGCGATCTGCTAGTTGTAGGACTGTCGAGGTCTTTCTCAGGGAACCCTGAAGGTTGAGTTTGAGCATGGTATCTCTGGTCATCACATTAATGGCAGCCCCCAAATCAATCAATGTGTGAGATATGATGGTGCCATTGATGTGGACATCCACTATAGGACTCCCAGGATCCAGATACTGTGGGCAGATGGCCTACCCCAACATAAGATCAGACAGTTGTCCTATGACATTGATGGTTGAAGCATCTCTTTTTTGCCTGCCTGGGTGTCTGAAACACTTTTCCTTAACTAGTTTGTTGTATATCGGTACATCTTTGATGGCTTGGAGAAGTGGTATTCTCACACACAACTATTTGAGTTCTCCCAGAAGCTCATCCTCCTCTGGGTTGGGTTGTGTGGTGGCCGTTAGTCTCTCAGGAAAGGGTGGAATGGCCTTTGGTTCACTTTCTTGTTTATCTTCCTCGTCCTCTGGGGGAGGAGGTTGGCGATTCGGAAGAGTCTTTCCAGATCGCAGATTGATCTCCTGGATCTCCACAGCATAGGTAGGGCATGATGTTTCCCCAGTATATACCTGCTGGGCCTGTCTGTTGTTGGGGTTCGGATTCGGTTGAGCAGGCATTTGGGGTTGCCTTGGAGGAGCAGGAGGTAATGGTTGCGGTTGAGCCGGTGGTGGAGGCAAAATGGCAGGAGGAGTATTGTACTGGGGCCTCCACCCCGATTGAGGTGCATTCCACTGAGGCTGTGGCTGGGCATGTGAGTGAAACGAAGGAGTAGTGGGCTAAGTATGGTACTGAGGTGGATAAGACCATGGAGGAGGTATAGACCAGGAAGGATGAACAGGGGGTCCCCAGGAAGGCATAGGAGCGGATTGGTTGGGGCTGTAATAGGCTTGGGGTGTCCCTTGCATCCCCTGTTGGTAAGGTCTAGGTCCATGTGGCCTTCTTTGGTTGAGGAAATAGAGAGGTTCAGTGGGCGCTTCTGTCCCTTGATACATGGCTTTAAGCCCAGGTAAGGTTGGACATTGGTTTGTGGGGTGGTCCTCCTCACAGACAAAACATACCTCAACCGAATGTAATGGGAACTCATTCTTAGGGTGTTTCCTTGTACACCTAGGGCAGAAGATGGCCAAAGCCCTCTCAGCTTCCTCTTTCTTCTGCTAGATTCGGAATGTATCAAGTTGCATGGCGATGGTCTGTCTCACCTCACTCTTGAGATCCTCTAATTGATTTGCAAACTCATGTTTGGAGAAAGGAATACCAGCTGAGAGGGGGTTTCCTCTACCTCTTTTCCGGGCTGCCCTAGAGTGGTTTCTAAACACAGTCTTTATGTCCTCATAAGGCAGTTGGTAAATATCTCCTCCAGCTAGCATGTGAAGGGTATCTAAGAGGTCTTCCGGGACTCCTCGGAGCAGGACCAACTTAAGAGATTCAGGGTCAAGTGTGCACCTGGCCCGTTTATAGCTAAGTTGGAACCTTTCCTCGTAATCTTCTAAAGACTCATCATTCCCCATGGTCATCCGAAAGATTTCTCCTTTGGTTTCCTTGGACCTACAGTAGTCCCGGTATTTGGTATTGAAAGCTTGATGCATCTGGGCCCAAGTGGTGATATTGTTCCCAGGTAAGCCCATGAACTAGCGTAATGCTTCATCCTTAAGGGTATAGGGGAAGAGTTTCAGTTTTTGCTCATCTTCGGTATAGTCATAGGTTCGGCACAGGACGGAAAACTCAAATAGGAAGGTATCAGGGTCTTCAGTAGTCAGTCCATGGATGTGAGGTAAAGCGGAGGGGCTGATGTTCTTCATTTTCATGTCTCCATTGGTCTCTCGGATGGGGAAGGCACCTTCAATTCTCTCATTTTCTCCCCTATTGTCAGCCATAGCTTCAGATGGAGTGTTCTCTAACTCTTCTTCTGCTATAGGATCTTCGTATATCTTAGGAGGTTCGCCTATAGGTTCTTCTGGATCACTGTCACCAAAGAAGAGAGAAGGGTGACTTAGTGATGTGGTGGGGGTGCTGGGTAAGAATTTGCCTGTTTTATCTCGGTTTCTACGAGGCATGAAATGAAAAGACTTCTGATTGCTTTTGTTTTTTATGGTACCTGCAAAACTAAAACAGATTGAACTGCAACTAACTATCTTGCTGAAATGGAAATGCGGAATTGAAATGAAAGCATGAAAGAACTAATCTACTTTGCTCAAATGAAATTGCAGAAATGAAATGCTAAGCTATGCTTGCAGAATTGAAATGCTAGTCTACGCTTGCAGAAAGGAAATTGCGGAATTGAAATGTTAATCTATGAAAGCAGGAAATGTCTATGCTACTCTTGCAGAAAGGAAATTGCATAATGGAAATGAAATACTACTTAGCAGAAGGCGAGAGTAGGAAAGTAGAAGAAAAGCAACAATCACCAATACTCTGACGCTTCCCCGGCAACGACGCCAAAAAGATGGTGGGCTCCAGTATTGTAGCAATAATGCTACAACTCCTGGAGCTTCCTTATTTAGTTTTATCAACCCGGTAGTTCGTAACAAACTTGGAAGCGACGGTGCTGTATGCACAAGTACTAGCTCTTGCCGCAGCTGTCACTTGGTCAGCTGGCACAAGTCCGCTACGGGCTCAAGCCAACTTCTATGAGCTCTTAGAAGAAGCTTTTTGACTGATGGACGAAAGCTAATCTCAAAAGAAGCTAATCGATTTGCAGAAAGGAACTGAAAGCCAACAAGAAACGCAAACCCTAGAAAACCCTAATTCTACCAGCTAGTCTTACTGATGCAGAGATGGGGGTGCAAACTACTGAAAGAAATGCCATTACTTCTATGAAGGTGAAATGCATGTGTCTAGACTACCTCTATTTGAAGAAAACATCTTTTTCTATTTTTCTTTCAATTATTAGAATCATCATGCATGTGCTTTTAACTAGCTTTTTACTGTGCAGAGGTGGATCAAGGAGGAGGAAGGCTTGAAAAAGGGTGGGAAAGTTCAGAGAGGGTCTAAGGGGTCCCTAACACCCTTCCAGAGAGTTTCACAAAGTTTGGCTACCAAGAGGCCGCGTTTATGAGCTTCTATAGGAAGTCTGCAGGGGTTCTACAGGATGTTTCAAAACTTCTATAGGATGTTCAGTAATTCCTACAGGATGTTCTACAATCGGATTTTTGGGTGATGGGTGAGTGGAAGAGGCTGCATGGGTGGATAGGGAGGTAGGAGAGGGGTTTGTAATGACTTAGTGACAGGGAGATGAGATGATGAGGGGGTGTGCTAAGCTAGTTTGCCTAAAGGAGGGTAGAGGGAATGGAAGGTCGAAAAGGTGGGATAACGTGGGTAGTAGAGTAGCTAAGAGACAAGGGGTCCAATTGGGAGATGAGTAGTTGGCCTGGGCAAGGCTTAGAAGGATGAGAAGGTGAGGGAGTAGCACTGCACAGTGCAAACTGAATCAAATTCTTCCATGTCCTGCATATAATCAAAACATTCCTAACTATTTAGTGGAACCAATGAACAACAACGTTATTCTTAAGGAAAACCATGTATGGTACTGAAGCAAGGAAATATTCCAAGAGGTCTGAACGCATAGACAACTTCTACAAACAAAAATATTGCACCACAGATTGCATGTATTCATAAACCAATGTTTTTGGTGGGTAGCACTGTCTGCAATTCCAGCCCCTAGAAAGAGGTGAAAATGAGTGTGAAAGCAACCCTTTTCTGGAACTTTTATCAACTCCAATCTCTTCAATTTATTCTAAATAGCTGAAGCAACTCTATCTTCTAACAATGACCTACTTCACCACACCAAGAAATCTAACTCAACAAACTGCGTTTCAAATGCATGTAAATAAAAACCATAATGCTGAAAGAAAAGATAACAATACAGAAGAAGGAGGCCTTAGGCTCTCAGGTTGGGTCCAACCCCGAGAGCTATGGCTCCTTTAAAAGCTCATAACTGAGATCAAATCCGACTGCTTTCCATTAAAAAATAATAATCATAAGTCAAATAGCATGCCAATAATGGCTACAAAAGAGCAAAACTAAGCTAGTAGCTCGTAGTGCAGGATGTGCAACAATGTTTCCAAAAGTCCTTTTCGAAGGCTAAAGCCCTATCATTTATACATCACGAGGCCCCAAGCTGGCCTCCTAAATCAGTGGGGCTTGGCTGACCAAACTAGGAGTGAACTGTTGCTTCCTCAAAATCCGTTTGGCTGTCTTTTAATCCGGTTGTGGTGGCTGCTGGAGCTCGGAGTTGGGGGTGAAGATCCCGAGGAAGGCCATTTAATGCTGTGGACAACCCTCCTACGAATCCTCAACCCCATCTTGGCTGTTTCCTGTCCTTATCTGCTCAGTTTTGTTCCAATCATGTGTCAAAAAAACTGAAATGAGCACGTGTTAGCCACCTAGGAATAGTGACTGCCCTTATTCGTACAAATGACATAAACATACTAAAAAATGATGCATAAGTTATGAAAAATGAAGGATTGAGCAAAGGTAGTTAGGCCAAATGAGCCCAAAATGTTACCAAATTTGGGGCTCATCAACTGCATCACCAACAAGTGCATCTATTGAAACATTATCTAGTTCCTTGAAGTTTTGTAGGTATACTTCATTGAAAATTGGTGATATTCCAATGTCGTGAGGAAGTTTTAGCTCACGGATTGGAAAAACAATTCCTAAGAATTTTACATGGACAAATTTTCTTGAGCTTAAGTTTGTTGTATGTTCCAACAAGAAACCTTTATTTTTTTCCAATAGGAAACCTTTCCTTCTTCAAATATGCCATTACTAAGTAACCAACTTCAAAATCTAGCTGACTCCTTTTCATATATGCTCTCTGTTTCTACTTCTTGTTGTTTTCATGCAATTGTTTCTTGATTGTTTCCTATAACTCTTGCATACTTACTGCAAAATTTTCACGTGCTACACTTTTGATCTCTTTCTTTCCCAAATTTCTTAGTTCATACAATCCACTTGGATGCATTCCATACAATATTTTGAATGGGATCATCCTTGTACTCCAATTAGGTGAGTCATTGAAGGAAAAATCATCTTGAGCAAGTATTCGATCCAACTTCTTGTGATGTTCATTCACTAAACTTCCCAAAATGTTCCCAAAACTTCTATTCACCACCTCTATTTGTCCATTTGTTTGGGGGCGATAATCTTAACTAAAATTTAAACTAGTTCCTAGTTTTCTCCATAAAATTCTCCAAAAGTGGCTCATGAATCTTGTATCATTGTTTTATACAATACTTTTGGGGATTCCATGCAATCTTACAATTTCTTTAAAGAATAAAATTTTCACTCTAGTTGCATCAATAGTTCTTATACAAGCAATAAAATATGCCATTTTGGAAAACCTATCCACAACAACAAAAATAGAATCATTACCTCTATGTGTCTGAGGTAAACCAAAAACAAAATGACAAAATTCCAAGACATTCTAGGAATTTGCAATGGTTGGTACCTACATTTTTAATCCTCCCATTTTGTTGCTCACACACTCTATATCTTTGAACAATTCTTTTCACATTATCTTGCATTCTCGACCAATAATAAAAATAACTTAATATTGAAAAAGTTTTATCATCTCCAAAGTGTCATGCCAATCCTCCAATATGCTTCTTTTTTATTAAGTTGTTCCTCATGGAACATCTAGGAATGAAAATCTTACCATCCTTGAACATCAAACCTTCTTGGATCATGTAACTTGACCATGGAGTTGAATTCATCCTCACTAGGTTTTCACATGCTCCATAGGCTTTTGTGAAATCTACAACTATTTTTTACATTTATTTGAGTTCATCAAATCCTGAAACATGGAATTGAAATTATTGTAGAATTAAATTGATCCTACTTAAAGAATTTTCTATTTTGTTTGATGACCCACTAGTAAGTTTTATTACAAAAGTGAAATTTTGCAAAAATTCCACCCATTTGGCATGTCTCTAGTTCAACTTTAACTAGTTGCTTATAAATTGTAGAGCATGATTATCAATAAGGAAAATAAATTCCTTGGGCATGAGATAGTGTGGCCACTTCTTCAAGGCTTGCACAATAGTGTAAAAATCCTTATCTTATGAAGAGTACTTCTTCATTTCCTCATTTAATTTTTCACTTAAATAAGTGATTGGTCATTGTTCTTGGATCAACATAGCTCCAATAACAATTCTGTTGGCATCATTTTCAACCTGAAATGACTTTCCAAAGTAAGGTAGTGTTAAAAAAGGCTACTTTGTAATAATTTTCTTCAACAATTTAAAGTTTGCATCTATTGCAACATTCCACTTGAATAGATGATTGTTCTCCTTGATAGTTTCAATTACGAATGCATACAAACTACATAATTTTTTTATAAATTTTCTATAGAAAATAGAAATACTGTGAAATTTTCTTATCACAAACATGTTTCTCTGAATGAGCGAGTTAATTATCCCCTTCACTTTATCTTGGTAAATATTCAATCCATCCCATGAAATTACAAATCCCAAGTACAACAACTTGTTCTTCATGAAGCTACACTTCTTTAAAATTGTCAACAATTTCTCTTTTTGCAAAGTGCTCAAAGCTAGCTTGAGATGTCTCAGATTCTCTTCCCTTGTTTGGCTATACATTAAAATGTCATCTAAATATGTAATTACAAACTTTTTTTTAAACTCATTTAAGACTTCATTCATCAATCTCATAAAGGTACTTGGTGCATTTGTAAGACTGAAAAGCATCACAAGCCACTCATACAACCCATGATTTGTCTTAAAGGAGGTTATCCACTCCTTTCCTTATCTAATTGGGATTGGATTGTACCCACTCTTTAAATCAATTTTAGAGAAATATCTAGCACCACTTAAATAATCTATC
Source organism: Pinus tabuliformis (assembly GCA_031772625.1). Lineage (NCBI taxonomy): Eukaryota > Viridiplantae > Streptophyta > Pinopsida > Pinales > Pinaceae > Pinus > Pinus tabuliformis. The sequence goes on from CM062816.1 coordinate 1,002,567,689, forward strand.
AAGTCATCAATACAGGGAAGTGGAAATCTATATTTGGTTATGATATTTTTTATGTCTTTGGAATTAGTGCACATCCTTTATCCACTGTCCTTCTTTAGATTGAATATTGTGTGTATAACATGAGGAATCAATATTTCTTTGATAATGCTTGTTTTTAATATCTCCTAAACCTGCCCTTTACCTCCTCATTTTATTATGGAGTCATAATATAGGCTGCCCTGTTTGGAAGACTAGATCTTAGGATCAAGTCTATGTGATAGCTGATGCTTCTAACACGAGGAAAACTATTTGGTAACACATCAAAAAAATTTCTCAACAAACTCATCTAGAATACTTCTAATTCATTTAGACAAATCATTTAAATTGGTGCTTGTAAGAATTACATAAGGCTTCTCAACTAGAGAAAAATGCACATTCTCTTTCTTTGTTTCTTGTAATAGTTCTTTACCACTCAAAAGCAATACACTTTTCATATAGGAATTTGTTCCGTGAACCTAAGGGGTTACCACCAAAGAGAGAAGTGGATCATGAGATCCAACTATTTTCAGACTCACCATTGCCAAACATTGTGTTGTGTTGGCACTCTGTTAGACAGGCAAGTGAGGTGAAGAACCAATTGCAACAACTATTGGAATAGGGTGTCATTTGAACGAGTACATTATCATGTTGTTTGCCCATCATCATTGTGCCAAAGAAAGATGATACTTGGCATATGTGTATTTATTATAGGGCATTGAACAAAATCACACTGAAGAATAGGTACCCACTGCTGAGGATAGATGATTTTTTGGATCACTTGTAGCAAGTGAAGTACTTCACCGAGATGGACTTAAAATCTAGCTATCACTAGGTTCAAGTCAATGAAAAAGGTATGTGGAAAACTACCTTCAAAATGAGACAAGGTTTGTATGAGTGGTTATTCATGCCATTCGAGCTATGTAATGCACCAACTACATTTATGAGGTTAATTAATGATATAGTGTTCCTTTTATAGATTCATTTTTTGTTGTCTATTTGTATGATATGATGGTATAAAATGCTACTAGGGAAGAGCACACCACTCATTTAACATAGGTGCTGGAGATATTAAAGAAGCACCATCTACTAGAAAATATCAAGAATTGTGAGTTTGCACCACAATATTTGGTGTATCTAGGGTATGTGAGAGGTGGAGGAGAGCTAAATATAGATCATTCCAAGATGGAGGCCATCATGAAATAGCTAATGCCTACTAATGTTTCTTAAATTAGGTGTTTTTTTGGGGAAACAAAGTATCTGAGGATGTCCATAGCCTCATTTTCAGTGGTAGGAGTGCCACTCCGTGCCATAAAATCAAGTGGCAAGAGTGTCAAGTGGGGAAGGGATCAACAAATGGGCCTTGAGGAGCTAATGAAGAATATTAGTTAAACACCAATTCTAGCATTACCAAACTTGCATCAATCCTTCGAAGTGGAGACAAATACAAGTGGGCGTTCCATGAGAGTGGCCATGATGTAGGGATGAAGGCTTGTATGCTACCATTTTCGAGTATTCCATGGGGAAATTATTAACTACCCTAGCTATGACAAGGAGCTCTATGCCTTGGCACAAGATCTGAAAAAATGGAAACACTATTTGATGGGATAGGAGACAGTGATCCACATAGATCACCAACCACTATAATAATCACAGGCCTAGAGTAAGCCATAATATACTAGGAATTACAAGTGGATGGTGTTTCTACAATAGTTTTACTTAGTGATTAAGTACAAGAAGGGAAACAAAAACAAGTTGCTTGACATGCTTTCAATGCCACCCACATCAAATATAACAACTTTGAGAACTCTCATGCACATGGATCTATTCACCCATGATGCATATGGAGAGGCATGTTTAGAGGATGACGACTTCAATGAGGTGTTTCAACAGTTGTAGACTCAGAGTAATGTGTACGATGGAGACAACATCATTGACTACCATCTCAAGGATGTGTTACTCTACATGATGGAAAAGGTATGTGCTCCTAAATGTTATTTCTTACAACTAATTAGAGAGTCTCACAACTCCAAGGTTGCACGGGACTTTGGTGTAGGGAATACAGTGGCCACCTTGCAGAGATATGTGTATTGGCCCACGCTGCAAGAATTGGTAGCTAGGTTCATAACTGGATGCATGATTTTTTGTATCAACAAGCCTAGTAACAAGAAATAAGGTCTATATCATCTATTACCTTTACCCACTTTTTTGGGAAATCATTTCCATGGACTTTGTGAGAGGTTTACGAACAACTAGGAAGTGAGATGACTATGTTCTTATGCTAGTTGAGAGGTTCAGTAAGATGTGTGTTTTGATGTCCTATCAAAATACCATCAACATGCAAGAAACAATAAAATTGTTATTTGGATAGGTCTGGGTGCATTTTTGGGATACCAGGAAGCATCATTTCAAAGAGGGACACACAATTTATTATTTCATTTTGGACTACATTGTGGGAGAATATGGACACGAAGTTGAAGAGGTCTACAACATTCCATCTTTAGACAGATGTGAAAACAGAAGTAGTAAACAAGACTTTCGTGTATCCTTTGAGGGGTTAAAATAAAAATCATCCAAAGACCTAGGATGAAAATATGGTATAAATGCAACACTCTTATAATAGAGCAATCCACACTTCTACTAGTAAGTCCCCATTCAAAACTTGTTTTCAATCATTTCTTCCTCACCTTTGGGTATTGCATATGGGAAACAAGGAGTGAGGGAGGATCTTTTTGACACCCCTATATTTTTCTTTTGAAGACTACTATTTTTAGACTATTGAACCATTATTTGAATTTAATGGCTATGGAAGTGAGGATAGACATCATGGATTATGTAATTAAATTTTATTTAATTAATAAATGATTTGTTTGGGAATAATTGTGAAAGATAACTTGAGTAATAGAGACTTTTTTGGGTCCCTATAATACTAGTAATTACCCCATTACTACTGTAGTTGCATCCCTTATTAATATTGTTGTGCCCCTATTATCCCCATATTGTTATTATTGTGCCCCATAGAATCCCTCTATTGTTATTTTTGGGGCTTTATATTATTATTGTTAGGCCGGCTGGGTTATAGTGTGACTCCTTAGACTCCTATATATATAAAGGAGGTTTTGTCATTTGAATCATCCAAGAATTGTTCATTTATGTAATGTAAAGGAGGTTTTTCCCCTCGAAGAGGCTAAATTATAAGGCGTTGATCTATCTTTTCTTGAGCTGGTTTCATAACATTTGGTATCAGAGCTTTCGATTCTAGGGTTTGGCTGCTCCAAACAGGTCATCGTGGCATTTTCGCTATAACTTTTTTTTTCTGCGATGTTTCAGAAGTTGCAAAAAATCCCATTCGAAAAGAAATTGCGCTGAACCTCGGGTCCAAATTTCAGAGATTTTCGCGCTATATTTGCGGAGATATGATATGAGGAAGTTGGTCTTTTTGCAGACTCCTGAATTACATTCCAAACAGGTGACCTGGGAAAAATGCTCATAACTTTCTCTCTGGGGATCAGATTGAAATTTCGTAAGAAGGTATAGAAAGAGGATGGACTATAGTTTCTTGTATGCATTTTTCAGATCCAAAGGGCGAAACAATGACTCGTGGCACGTCGTACAAGTTTGCTCTACTGAACTACTCTATATTCAAGTCACTGTGGGAGATTTCGCATAACTCTTCCTTGGAGAATCCAATTTGGGTCAGACTTGTGGCATTGGAAAGAGGACATAGAGGGCCCCTGTAGGTCACAAATTCAGAACTATATGATTGGAATGTACAAAGATACATCAGAGGCAATATCGAGCTCCTACAAAGTGAAAAAAGGTGTGTAGATTTTCTTAAATTTTTACTTAAGCTTGGATTGAAAATTTATTTTCAAGGAATTCAAAGGGCATAGTAGATCATTATTATCAGTAACTGAGGCCCTGAGGAAAGAAAATTCAAACAACTAGTAAGCAACCTGAAAGCTCTAGCATGACTCATGAAGAAGAGGAAGAAATGCTACATGACATATCAAAATTACAAGAACAAGTGCAACGAATGTCACTGTCCCAAAAGCTAACAGAAGCTAAGATAAATGTCGTGGAAGCTAAGATGAATGGCATGTAAGCTAAGATGGACAACTTGAAGATAGATTTGAATACAAATTTGAAGACAGACATGGAAGATTTGAAGACAAATTTGACAAATTTTCTACAAGAAATACTTACCAATGGTGAAAAGGTAGTAAAGGAAACTCATGATACGAACAAAAGAAATGTTAATCATGATTTCTTAGAATCTAATGTGGGATCCAAAACCCACCATATTCCAAAAATTGATATGAGGAAGTTTGATGGCAAGGATCCCGCAACATGGATATTACAAATGGAGCAATTTTTCGATCTCAATAATGTGCAAAACACACAAAAGGTATGTATTGCAACTTTATATTTGGAACCAAATCAGTTTGTATGGTATCAATGGCTTTGCTCTCGTAAACAAATTATCACTTGGGAAATTTTTACGGAAGAATTGATAGCACATTATGAGGATACAAAAAGCAACACTTTTTTTAGCCAATTGATAAGTCTCAAACAAGAGGGTTCAATAATGGAGCACATTGAGGAGTTCCAAAAATTGAACATAAGGGTAAAATATATTCCAGAGGAGCATAGGATTGATGTGTTCATAGGGACTTTAAAGGATAATATCCAACATGATGTTCGCCTTTGGGAACCTGATTCATTAGAGAAGGCATTCAGGTTAGCAAGAAAAATGGAAAGCAAAATTATGGCAACCAGGAAGCATACCACTCACAACTATAAAGATGGAAGTGTGGTTGCTCCTAGTCTTCCACAACCTATAAAGTTGACACCACAACAATTGGAAGAAAAAAGATCAAAAGGGCTTTGTTACAGTTGTGATAGCAAATACACTAAAGGTCATAAGTGTGCTGAGAAGAAATTATTCTACATAGATTGTGAAGAGGAAGAAGAAAATGAACAAGAAAGGTCAAAAGAAGAGGATATACTCCAGGAACAAAGCCTAGATAAAGAAGAAATGAATCCGACCATATCTTGTAATGCATTGGCAGGAATTACCACTCCTCAAACCATCAAAATAGAAGGACAAATCAAGAAGAAAAAGGTACTAGTGTTGATTGATTCAAGAAGTACCCACAATTTTATTCATTGTAAGGTAGCAAAAGAATTGAATTGCTTCTTATACCTAGCACCAGAGTGTCAAGTGACGGTTGCAAATGGAGGAACAATAAATTGCTCTGGAAAGTGCCATAATATCAAGCTATCGATGGGAGAATATGTATGGACTAGCCCAATGCTTTCCATTCCAATGGGAGGTGTTGATGTTGTACTAGGAGTACAATGGCTACAATCCTTGGGTACAATAGCTTTCAATTTTCAAGGAATTTTCATGAAATTTTCCATGGAAGGAAAGGAAGTTGAATTAAGGGGTATTGCAGGGAAACTGGGAAAGATAATTAGCTCTAATGGTATGACAAAGCTTCTAAAAAAGGAACAAAGGGGTGTAATTTCACAATTATGTTCGCTAGATGTTTCCACATTGCAATCATCTATTTCTCCAGATCTCCAAAAAGTCTTGGAAAATCATTCCAAGGTATTTGAGACTCCCAAAGGTCTCCCACCTATTCGTGATCATGATCATGCTATTCATTTGATTCCAGGAAGTGTTCCTCCAAACATCAGGTTGTATAGATATCCCTATGCCCAAAAGAGTGAAATTGAACGTATGGTTCTAGAAATGCTAGAGGCTAGTATAATTCAACTGAGTCAAAGTTCTTTCTCTGCTCTAGTAGTATTAGTGCACAAGAAGGATGGATCATGGCCCATGTGTCCGGATTATAGGGAGCTCAACAAGCTCACTATTAAAGATAAGTTTCCCATTCCCATCATTGATGAATTACTGGATGAATTGCATGGATCAATTTACTTCACCAAGTTGGATCTTCGTTTAGGATATCATCAAATCAGAATGAAGACTGAAGACATTCAGAAAATAGCATTTAGAGCTCATGAGGGTCATTATGAATTTTTGGTCATGCCTTTTGGCCTTACCAATGCACCTTCAACATTTCAAGGTTTGATGAATTCCATTTTCAAACCATTCCTTAGAAAATTTGTGTTAGTATTTTTTGATGATATACTAATCTACAGCAAGTCTTGGAAGGATCATGTTGAACATGTTGACAGGGTGCTACAACTATTGGAGGAGAAACAATTATATGCAAAAAGATCCAAATGTTTCTTTGGAGTACAAGAGGTGAAATATCTGGGTCATATTGTATCTCATGAAGGAGTTAAGGTAGACCCTAGCAAAATTAAAGCCATTAAGGAATGGAAAATCCCCACATCCATAAAGCATCTGCGAGGATTTCTTGGGTTGACAGGGTATTATCGCAAGTTTGTTAAGAATTATGGGAGAATAGCAGCACCTCTAACAACATTATTGAAGAAAGATGCATTTTCATGGACTCTAGAAGCAACAAAGGCCTTCGAACATCTTAAAGAGGAAATGTGCCAAGCACCGGTCTTAGCTACACCGGACTTCACAAAAACCTTTATTGTGGAATGTGATGCTTCAGGAAATGGAATTGGTGTTGTTTTAATGCAAGATGAAAGACCCATTGCTTTTGAAAGTCGTCCAATCAAGGGAAAGGTTTTACACAAAGCTATTTATGAGAAGGAAATGTTGGCAATACTCCATGCTCTTAAGGAATGGCGACCCTACCTAATGGGAAGACACTTCAAGGTAAAATCGGATCATGATAGCCTTAAATACTTTTTAGAACAAAGATTATCCTCTGAAGAGCAACAAAAGTGGGTCACAAAGATGTTGGGTTATGACTTTGAAATCATCTACAAAAAAGGGAAGCAAAATGTGGTGGCAGATGCACTCTCAAGAAAGGATGAGGATGTGGAAGCATTGTTGTGCACCATTTCTATTATCCAACCAGATTGGATAAACGAAGCAAGGGAGGAATGGAAGAATGACGAAGAAGTATGGGAACTTATTCCAAAGTTACAACAAGATTCCAGTACATCTGATACATTTAGCTGGAAAAATGATTCTTTATGGTACAAAGATCGCTTTTACCTCTCTAAGAATTCCCTACTAAAACAAAATATTCTTATGGAATTGCACACTTCTCCCTTAGGAGGGCACTCAGGATTTTTAAAAACTTACCACAGGGTTAAGAAGGAATTTTTTTGGGATGGCCTTAAATCGGATATTCAAAAATTTGTGGCGGAATGTTTGGTTTGCCAAAAAAATAAAGTTGAAACAATTAAGACATCGGGTCTATTACAACCTTTATCCATTCCAAGCCAACGTTGGGAGGAGGTTTCAATGGATTTTATCACATGTTTACCCAAGTCTGAGGGAAAGAGTTTCATCATGGTGGTAGTTGACAGACTTACCAAGTATGCACACTTTTGTGCATTATCACATCCATTTAAAGCCAGTACGGTTTCTACTGCATTTATGGAAACAATTCAAAAGCTACATGGAAACCCAAAGATTATTGTAAGTGACAGAGATCCCACTTTCACTGGAAATTTTTGGACAGAATTATTTTCTTGTCTTGGTACTCAGTTAGCTCATAGCTCATCTTATCATCCTCAATCTGATGGGTAAACTGAGATAGTAAACATATGTTTGGAAGGATATCTTCATTGCTTTGTATCGGATAAACAGACACAATAGGTCAAATGGCTGCCTCTGGCTGAATGGTGGTATAACACTTCCTTCCATACAGCAACAAAAATGACCCCATTTATGGCACTTTATGGATATCAGCCACCATCCATCATCATATTTAAGAGAAAATCCTAAGGTTCAAGTAGTGGAACATCACATCGAACATCAACAACAAGTCCTCCAACTCTTAAAGGATAACCTCGTGTTCGCACAAAATAGAATGAAATAACAGGCAGATCAACATCGAAGCGAAAGAAGTTTTGATGTAGGTGATTGGGTATTCCTACGGCTACAACCATATAAGCAAATGTCCCTCAAGCAAGCTAAGAAGGATAATAAATTATCACCAAAGTATTATGGTCCGTACAAGGTGTTGCAAAAGATTGGTACTATGGCATACAAATTGGAGCTTCCTGCAGCTTCTCGATTGCACCCATTTTTCCATGTTTCATGTTTAAAGAAGGTTATAGGCGACAAGCTCCTAGTTCAAACAATATTTCCAGAACTTGACGAGGAAGGAAAAATTATATTGGAACCGGAAGCAGTCACAGAAACAAGAACTCGACAGCTACGAAATCGATCAATTTCAGAGTATCTTATCAAGTGGAAGAACTTATCCACTGAGGATTCCACATGGGAGGGTGAGTATTTTATACAGAAGCATCCAGAACTACTCAGGTGTTGAGGACAACACTTTTTTTGAAGGAGAGGGGAATGTTGGGTCCCTATAATACTAGTAATTACCCCATTACTATTGTAGTTGCATCCCTTATTAATATTGTTGTGCCCCTATTATCCCCATATTGTTATTACTGTGCCCCATAGAATCCCTCTGTTGTTATTTTTGTGGCTTTATATTATTATTTTTAGGTTGGCTGGGTTATATTGTGACTCCTTAGACTCCTATATCTAGAAAGGATGTTTTGTCATCTGAATCATCAAAGAATTGTTCACTTATGTAATGTAAGGGAGGTTGCCCCCTCGAAGAGGCTAAATTCTAAGGCGTTGATCTATCTTTTCTATCTTTTCATGAGCTGGTTTCATAACAGACTTCTTTCCATTCTATAAAAATTTGTTGGTGGTCAAGTCCACATGGTGGACAGTCCCAAATAATATCCTAAAAATCCCAAGGAGAAAATTGCCAATTTAAAATAGCATAAGGGGAGAGAAATATTATGCTAAAAACTTAGCTGGAGAGAATTGCAAAGTTCATAAAAAACAAAATAAAGAATAATAGGAGAGAGAGGGGTGTTTTAAAGGAAAAAATGAAATAATTTTCCTAACCTAATTAAAAATCCTAAGTAATTGTTAGATGCAGACTCTTAAAGTAGAATGCTACTAATGAAAAGTCTATTACTAATATCTATAAGAAAACCAGTCACGAACACAAGAAGGATGTTGATTCCTCAAAGCAAGAAGGTCTGAGCTTAAGAGGAATAGCTCGTGGAAATTCCTTGGTTGAGAGCAACGTGGTCTCTCCTTGAGTATTCCCAAGCTGCTGGTTATGGTTAGATGACTATGATTTTGTTGATTACGTATTGAAATATATATTCATTAATATTATTTATTGTTTATGAGTTAAGTTGAAATTATGGAATTATACAAATAATTCACTATGATAAGTAGATAGAATAAGTGGTTATGAATAGTACAATGTATACATATAATTATTGGGTATTACAAATTAAAGATTAACTCAGGATAAATTATTTGAGTATAATATAGTATAGGCCCTAGATTCTATGTATAACCTCTTAATCAAAACCCTAATATATAGAAGGGATTTTAGTAAGGAAACAATAATCTAAATAATTATATTATTAGAGTATTTAATATCATAAGCATAGGGTGAAAACTTATTGTTGATTCATACATTAGAAGTGTAAAATATGACTTCTTTGAGGAGATTTAATTTGAATAGGGAATGGGGTAAATATTCTTATAAAGGAGTGAATTCAATCAACTCTGATAAGGAAATATGGAATAGCTATAAAAATTCTATAAACTAATAAATATGTCAACTCAGTTTGCGACTATGGTTGGAAAACACTAATAGTTGGAGAAATTATATTTGGTCAACTCTTTAACGATATTTGTATCCTAGATGGATATAAAAACAATAATTTGAAAAAGCAAAGACTAATGTTTTGAATTATTAGTTTCTGAGTATGCATGCAGAAAGGGAAATTAAGTGTGGAATAAGTAAGACTATCATACAACAATCTAGATATATTTTCAAGAATGGAACTAATATTTCAATAGGTAGAATATTATAGATAAAGATCTTAATTTGCAAAATTTCTACAATATGTTGTTAATTCAAGGGGTTACCAGAAATTGGTTGCTTTAATATAGAACATGGATTATAATCCCAAGTGGGTTATAAGAATAAATAATTGACACAAGAAACCAATGTCTATATATATACACACATCATGAATGTGAGTTATTACTATAGTGAAGTGATTAGAGCATATAAACTGAAGGCAATTCCATAAGGACTATTATTGATAAATTATATAGGAGGAACTCTTTTGAGAAAGTCCATATTAATTAAAGGATATATACTTTTATTGGAATATGTGAACATTGCTAGAGAATTATGGTGCAGCCCTAAAGGGGTTACTATAAGCATAATTTAGCGAAGTTCTAATATTCAGCATTTGAATCAAATACAAGCTAAGTTCATTTTAATACAAGTAAAAGAATTTAAGGAAAGTCAATAACTACATATGAAAAATTAAAGACAATATAGTCCATTAAATTCTAATGAAGTCAGAATAAAATAATTGCAGTACACAATGGTAAATGGAAAGTGCATAATCCATAGGTGGTAAGGAATTCATATTAAACCTTAGGAGAAATTTCTTTTACAATTTCTTATAACGATTACAAGTGAGTATATCGGAATCCACTAAACAGAGTAAACAAGAATATATATGTGTAAATAATAGTAAAGTATTATTATACTAGAGAAATAGAAAGACAAAATTTATAATTAAAGGTATGAAATTCAATTACACTATCCAAAATATTTTATATGATCTCTTCAAATATCCATAAAAAAAATATGAAGAAAGAAAACTTTTAAGCTATTAATAAATGTATACACACCCTAAAATCCATAAAGGAAGTTCTATAGCACATAAAGGCTCATGGCTTTCAAAATATTATAACCCTCATAGGGTTAAAAAGCATAAATGAAGAAGACTGTGCTAATGGGTCTTAAAAACCAAGGCATTTAGTCTTTGTTAACTAGCCTTTTAAGTAACATCACAAGCTAAACAAGTAGATGCATCCAACCTGTAATAATGGGTAGTTGAATTTAGTTGTTGTGTTCAAGGTTTTGTCTTGCACAATAAGGTAAACACACTCCATCCAATGCTACATACTTATAAGAGAAATATTACAAGAAATAGTTAAATCAGAGATCATGGCCATATTAAGATGAAAAATCACTATTACTGTGTTGAGGGAAGAACAAGAACCATATAGTAGAGTATATATAGTTGAGTGAAAATGGAACCTTGTGTCATGAAAACCACTGCAAAGTATATAAGATTCATGTCATAATAGTCACAACGTGAGTGAAGGAATAAATTGGGAAACTCCAATATAATTCATTTAATATAAAACTATTAGTGAAGTGTGCTAGGTCCAAATTAAAGACTAGAACTCACTCATAATATTAATAGTTTAAATCTTCGAACCATAGGATACTTGTAGTAAAAAAACTAAGAAAAACTGACAAATTAACAAAGAATTTAGGAGAGAGTATGGATAACTCACCTTGAAGAATATAATACCCTAGCAATCAAGTGAGGAGTCGCTCAATCCGCATCCTAGTAATATAAACCCTAGAAAAGAGAAATGAGGGTCAAATAGTTGACCCTGAACCTAACAGTTTGTAAGAAAATATATAGATATGAAGGTGAACAATGAAAAACCAATTGAATAACAACTTACCAATATGCCATGAAGCCCAATTCTTGCACAAGAATAAGTATACCTTGGATACACCATCATCTATGCACAGTGAATAAGATGCAATATGAACACCCTTAGGAATAACTGAAAATACATGAATATCATGGAATACAAAGCTTCCAGTGAAGATAACTAAACTATAGGCATAAAGAGAATTTTTCCTTTTGTGGCCATCCTTGCTAGGAAGGTTTCGAGTACCTATTAATGTAAACACTTACTGTACCTGCAATATTATCCATAAAAAATGGAGAAATAAATAAGGCACTAGAAAAAAAAGGAGAATGACAATGTAAAATAAACAAGAGATAACTATCACAAAAAAAAACTTACCATTAGATAGAACATCGATAGATGGACAAATTTTTGTGTGTAAGGATATCAATGCATGTCCATAGTACAATATAAAATGTGTGAAAACAAAGTATGACATAGAAGGAGACTTGATGGGTATTGTAAACTAGAATAATGCTTCGTTTCAGAACAAAAGCCAAATGTACAAATGGTACTGCGTTAGGTTTTCCATCCTTTGGTAAACCACGAAATAATTTCCTCCATACGATTATTATTACAAATCCAAACTGTCCATAGTGTTGAGAGCAAAGGTGTCACGCGAAGGAACATGGGTTGTGTATTATGTGTCCTATTCCAATTGGGTGTGTATATTAAAAAGAAAAATTTTGATTCATAATGCACATAATGAGAAATACCATATGTCTAGTTTTTGATGCTTATGACCACACCAAAGGATTGGTTTATAAAGAAGGGTTGAATCCCTCACCATGTTTATAGAGTAGGTAATTAAAAAACTTGTGAAAACTCTGTAAAACATGCTCGGTAAATGTGTGTCATTCCATATTGACAAGGGTTAAATAAAGGACCACATAAAGGTAGTAGAATTGAGTTATGGAAATAAATTGATTATATTCATAGCACTCTACTTTGGAGACTTAGTTACATTATAGTGAAAACATATATGTTAATTGTTAATTTTTTTTAATTGTTGATATATGTGTAAAGAATACAAGTATAGTGATAGGAATCAATATTCTCATTACTAATTATGTCACTAAGAATTTATTTTTTCTGTGTATGAGGAGGTATGTTACATGTGGTATCAAATCTAGGTTAAAATTTGAGGCCCAAGGGTCAAACCACTACTTAAAAAACTCTTATGGTGCTTGAAAATAAGTAGGAAAGAGTATTGTGATAGTAGAACCTTCTCTGAGATCTCCTAGTGAAGGAGAGAAATTTTAGTTGGGAGATGAAACCTCACCTCCAACAACCGAAATTCTAGAAATAGTGAAAAACATGATACAAGAGTTGGCTAGTATCAAGGCAATAAATGAACATTTTCTCAAGGAAATTTAAGAGTAGGAGAATCTAATTAAAGAGTTTGACTGAAAATTTGACCCATACACCTCTAGATACAGAGGCAAGAAGAAGAGAGAAGACAAACCTTAAGGCAAGGAAGAGTTAAATAAAACCTTCAATGGTTGAGAAAATAATTACACTAGTACACATGGATGAATGCATATAAGTGGACAAAATTTGCTAATTTTCACTAATACATATCATGGAATAACATACATTAATCGAGTAAATGATGGAACATGTTGATTAATACACTTTAATTGTGTGTGAACATACACGTGTGAGTATATCTGTACAAGTAGTGCATGCCACCTATGCATGATTTTAGGTAATGAAAAATTACAATAGAAAGAGAAATGAAATAGAAGGACTTGGAATGAAAGGTGATGGTGGGCCTAAATGGAATGATACTTGTGCAAATAGATGAAAATTCATGAGACCCTCTACTAGATAATGTGGTCTAACTTGATAATAAATGTAGAAGTGTACAAATTATCTACTCTTAGTGAACATGGTAATTGATAGGGAAAACACATGTTAATACCCAAGTGCATGTGGAAATCAAATTTCATTAAGAAATAGTTGATAAATAGGCTATATATGTATATGAACTAAAATTACTCCTGTGTACTATTTAACTATCTGATGATAGTATAAAATAAAATGGAGTAATGAAATATGAAGTTGGGTAAGGAGAAGATAATTGCTAACACTAAGTAGTGTTGAGATAATGTTTCAGTATACCTTTTGGAAAGGTTAAGTGTGAAGAAACAATGAAATAAACCTTTGTCCTTTATTTAGGTACCTAAAAATATTCATATAGCATAGAAATAAATGTATATAGAACGTATACAACATTCATGTAGGAATTCAAAAAATATATATATACTGAGCGTAATTTAATTAATAATTTACACATATGATGACTGAATAATCATAATAGTTGAACAATACAAAATTAGGAATCTAAAAACTTTAAATTTGAACATTCTTATATCTCCAATTGGAGTAGTAATGGAATATTTAGAGGAAGAATGAATATCTAGTTCGGTGGACATCATGATATGAACAGATGGAAATATAATCGAAATAACATGATACTAGTTGAGTATGTATTAAGCCCAAAATAAATATATGTAACAAATTGTTGTAGTTTTCATAAAAAACAACATCCTTTGCTTCCAATCAAGTACCATGAATAGGAACCAATGACATGTTAATCTTGTATCTGAATAAGGAAGACTCATGTGCGGTAGAAAAAAGAAATACTTTGCAAAGGGGGGTTTTGAAGTGCAAACCTGCCATAAATAAATGAGAAATGGTTATAAGTCCTATTACAATTTTAATTGATATATTGATCATCAACATATTTTAAGTAGAGAAGTCCAAACATTGAATATACATAGAGGTTTTTTCAGTGTTAGACTTTATTGAAGTTCTGTGGTGGAAATAAACTTGGTCAAAGATATTGGTGATAACAAAAATACCAAGGTTAAAAAAGAGACTCTTATAATTAATATTTCAAATCACAATGGCCTAAGTTTCGATAACAATGAGTATTAATCATATCGGTAAGTTTTAATGTAAAACATAGTCATAGGTTATAACAAGGTAAGCTATAAAAAATAAACATATATGAAAAGTGAATAAAAAGGTTATAATTTGGATTATTTAACAAGGAGGTAGTGTAAGAGCTATTTCCTATATTCCAAGGTGATATTATGCACAAAATAAGAATTTGTTGATGAAAGGTTAACATATATTATAAGAAGAATAACTATTAATATATATATATCTCAAGAACAAGACTATATCTTTAAAAAGAACTGGAATTATGGGATTAACATGAATTCCTTGATAAAGATTTGGAGAACAAAGTTGATGTACGTTAGATAAAATGAAGGTACTATCAGTACTTCAATTGATAGAAACAAGGGTGAACTGATCTAGAAAAATGAACCAGAGATATACAAGGCGTTACAACATATGTAAATACCAATAGAAAATTAGTTAAAAAGAGCCTCATTGAATGTATTTATTGTTAGTATTATTACCACTTGAACATTATGAAACTTCCATGACTATTATATATAGACTTGGTCTATAATATTGATAAAATTGATAAGATTATGGAAGAAGTAATAATATTCTTACGTGGGAATAGATAAACATTTTTGGAAATTCCAAAAGAATCTTTTGAAACCCCTATGCTAGTGGAATTGCAGAAATTGTTTTCCTGATAATCTAAAAATTTTAAATTCAAAATACCTGAATAGGATAAGGATTGTGGCATAATAGAATGACCAATGAGATTTTCTAGGAAGAAAATATGAAGAAACATGTAATGAGGTGGTAATAGAAGAGATTTTCAACTTAAAAATCTTAAACAAAGTGTTGATAAGCTCGGATGGAGGGTCACAATAATTGGGGTTAAGGGAAATTAATTGTGAAAATAAAAAAACAAGTAAAATAATTCAATATTATCATTTTAAAAATGATAGTTGGATACCCAAAGAGACCAAAAAAATATAAATTTACTTCAAAATAATGTTGAAAGGGTTCATAAAATGCCATATTTATGCAGAAATGGGTGAGTGTTAGATTGCAAAAGGGTAAAAAAATAATGTGAACTTGTAATTCCTCGAAAGGAAATTATAGTAGACCGTAAAGAAGAGAGAAAATAAATTCTTGATTTACATAGACATGAAGGACGAAATGGTCTTGAGATCTGTATGAGATTACAAATTGTATTGTTGATTCAATTACAATTTTGCTAATTGGTTTGTCTCATATCATTTTCCACAAAAGAAGGTGTTAACTTTACCTGGTAAAGATAATTAAATAAATATTGAGTAGGATTAGCATGTATCTATTGATTGAGTTCCCCATAGTAGCCTAGTACAATTGAAAAAAAAAATCATAAAATGAAAAATGTTATGGCTAAGTGGTGTAGTCATAATTATGAAAATAACTAGGCCTTTGCAAAATTGATGTATTTTTTTATTCTTTTTGCTCGTAAGATGTTCTAAATTGATGAAGACATTTATAGTAACATAATGTGTGTTAAGAAAACATATATCAATATGAATGCAAGGGGAAGAGACCCCATGGTTCTATATGCAAGTAAAACTCATATAAACTTCAACAACTTACAATACAAGCTAGATTGAAATTTCAAGGGAGTGAATTAAAGTAATATAGTGAATGAAGTATAGAAGTGATGTTGCAAGTCTATAATGTTATAACTCTTTTGTGTTTTGACTACATATCTTAAGCATAGTCATCTTAACCTTTTCATGTGTTGTTAATCATGGAATTTGGTTTGTAGAAAAAGAAAACAACAAAGATTGATATAGTGAAGTCCACTCATGGTAGAATGAGCACTAATATAACTTCAAGAAGAATGACAGGAAAAAGAGGGTATCCTAAACTCCATTTATACATAATAATGCATATTTGTAATTATTATATTAGTGTAACAACATATAATGTTGTGTTATATGCCAAGTCGCTAATTGTGACTCATAAGAAGAAGGTAATAAAATTAGTCGTTTAATTATTATTACTGTTGTGGTAGTGACATGAAAGGAAATTGGAAATCCCATGCCTTGAAATTCATGTTAAAAACAATGGATAGGGTCCATACCAATGGACATAAGTATTGGGTAAATGTATAGAAGTACTTACTAATTGATGTGTTATATTGATGATGCTAACTGTTGGGTGTGTGTTATATTCTTTCCACGACTACCCCACATGCGGGGGGCTCACGAGAGGGACATTAGCCCCCACTGTACATAGTCTTAGGTGCACCAGGGGAGCGTTAGCACTCCCTCTACCTTGTACCATGCGGAGTGCCCTCGAAAATATTTTTGGACCCTATATTAGGTGAACGGACCTACCTATGGTTTTGTGCATGGATTTCACACATGGTTTTGGGCATGATGGTTTTTTTTCCATGGTATTTTGTAGATCTGGTCATGAGAACTACAGTTATGTTCTAATCCAGGGTTAATGGATTGGGGTTTATTGAAATTTTGACATGTATATATATGTATTGTAACATTGAAAGGAATATAATGAAAAATCAATCTGGTAGTCCTGGTTTTGGGATTTAGGGGAAAATACCTATGTATATATGTTTTATGTTTAATGCACTCGCCATTGTTTATTTTCTGTTTTTTTTAGAATTCGTATGTAGGTAATTTTTGTACGGGGTTAAAACCTACATTCGGTATTAGAGTTTTTTTGGCTTCAAGGGGATGTCTTTGGTACTGTGGGGTTTTGTTCACGCTTGTGATAGACCTTGTTCAATGGGAAATATGCGGGCTCGATTATTGTGGTGATACAAGATGGAGGAGAGTAGAGAGATAGAGGTTAAGAAATTTAATGGTGAGAGTTTTGAGTTATGGAAACTCAGTATTGACAATCTATTGATGGATAAATATTGGTGGACCGTAGTAGATTAGGGTACTAAACTAACAACAGTGTCAGCTAAGGACTTGGTGAAGTTGGATGGGAAGGCAAAGAGCACAATACAATTGCGTTTCTAAGATTAAATATTGTTGAATGTATCAGGGGAAGCCTTGAAAAAGGCTTTAAGGGACAAGTTAGGGACTTTGTACCAATCTAAGTCTCTAATGAATAAATTGTTCCTATCGAAAAATATGTATAACCTGAGGATGAAAGATGGATACTCGGTGACAGAGCATATGAACGCCTTTAATACTATGGTAAGTTAGTTATTATTTGTTGATATTAAAATTTCAGATGGAGATATGTGCATCAGTTTGTTATGTTCTCTACCAGATTCGCGGGATAGTCTGGATGTTACAATAGGTAGCAATGAAACTTACCTGTAGTTTGATGAAATAATCTCATCCTTGCTTTGGGAGGAGATATGATGGAAAAATATGGAAGGTGAAAATGGTGATGCCTTGTCTGTACGAGGATGGTCCCAAAAGAAAAACAAAATTAAGTTCATGAGTGGGATATCTAAATTTAGAGGGAGCTCTAAATCTCTAGGAAAACCTGTAAAGGTGTGCTGGAAATGCGAAAAGGAAGGGCACTTCAAAAGGGACTATAAATCTAAATCTCGTGAGAAAGGAAAGGGATCTAATGATGCTCCTTCGATAGAGGTGAAAACCACCTCAGATGAAGGTGGGGATGTGTACTTGACTTCTTCTTCAAGTAGACATGTAGATTATGAGGCTTGGTTGATTAAATCAGGTGAATTCCTTTCACTTCACTCCCCATAAAGAGTGGTTCTGCGAGTATGAGAAATATAATGGTGGTGATGTCTTCTTAGGGGATGATAGGAAGGGTAGAATCATTGGTCACATAAAATTCAAGTTGAAGTTTCAAGGTGGAAGGATTAGAACACTTCCACGTTTTTTGCATATTCCTCCATTGGTGAGAAATCTGAATTTTGTAAGCAAGCTGGATGATGCAGGTGTAAAAATATTATTCGAGAAAGATACCTACAAGATGGTTTGGGGAGCACTGGTATTGATGCAGGGAGTTTGGATTGGAACTCTATACAAGCTTCAGGGTAGCACTGCTATTGATGGGTGCAACAGTTCTGTGGTTCCTGAAAGTGGAGCAGAAAATCTAGTGGTCTCTGGAGAAAAGACTATGTTATGGCATCAAAGGCTTGGACATATTGGAGAGAAGGGCCTTTGAATAATTCATGGTAATGGTATCATAGAAGTTATGTCTAATTTCTCTCTCGATTCTGATTTATGTGAAAATATTGTATATGGGAAGCAAAATTGGGTGAGTTTCCCCTCTAGTGCTAAGAGGGAGAAACAAACTAGAGCTTGTGTTCAGTGTTGTGTTTGGACCTGTGTCGGTTCCATCACTGGGTGAGTTTGTGTACTATGTATCATTTATAGATGACTTCTCAAGGAATACATGGATATATTTCCTCAAGATGAAATCTAAAGTCTTTAACAAGTTTAAAGAATTTAAGGCTCTGGTGGAAAACTAGCGAGAGAAGAAGATAAAGGTGATGAGGACAAGTAATGGTGGAGATTTTTGCAAGAATGAATTTGAAGATTTCTGTAAGAAGTGTGGTATAAAATGGGAGAAGAATAATCCATTCACACCTCAGAAAAATGGAGTTGCAGGGGAATGAAGATGATGTTGATGGAAAACATAAGAAGCATGCTCAGTGGTGTTGGGTTAGGATAGGAATTTTAGATAAAGGTGGTGGAGACTACATGTTACCGGATCAATAGATCATCTTCATCAGTGTTGATGGATAAGACTCAACAAGTGTTATCGACTAGTAATAAACCTTTTGTTTCACATCTCACGGTATTTGGATGTGACACATATGTACATGTTCCAAAGGAGAAAAGAACAAAGTTGAATAGTAAATATGAAAGGTGCATCTTTATTGGGTATAAGGATGGTTTAAAATGTTATAAGCTTTGGAACCCATAAACACGGAAGGTTGTGTACAACTGAGATGTGGTGTTTATAGAGATGAAATATGTTATTAAACATGAAGTCTTGCCAAAGTAACCTCAGAACATAGAGTTTGAGCTAAAGGAGGAAGAATCAGACTCTACAGCGGAAGCAAAATTAGAAGATGAAGAGCCACAAAATCCAGCTGTGAGAAGATCAGTTTGAGAAAGAAGGCAGCTCGAAAGATATAGTCCATTTGTATTTTGTTTAAATTTTTCTTTATCTATTACTCATGATGATCCCATAACTGTGATGGAAGTAATAGATTCAGAGGATGGAAAATTCTAGAAGGAGGCCATGGTTGATGAAATGACATCTTTGCACACAAATGAGGGTTCATATCTAGTGGAGTTTATGGCTGGAAGGAAACCCATTGGAAGAAAATGGGTGTTTAAGAAGAATATGAATGAAGAAGGCAAGGTGGAGAAATACAAAGCTCGTTTGGTAGCAAAAGGTTATTCTCAGGTGCTTCTCATCCCAATAGTATCAACCCACTATAACACAAAATTTTCGCTTGGTTTAATGGATAGATTACACAAATAACCTTCGAACAAGCAAGTTGACATTGTGAAGCACCAATTGCAATGTATAAAATGAGGCTTTCACGATAGGGATACAAGAGTGAGTCTCTAGAAGGAAAGTAATAGTACTATCCTACGAGAGGCACATGAGAGCAAGGAAATATTTGTTGATTAGCATGTAAATTAATTCACAAGATAAAAATGATTCATGAAAGAAAATACGACACACATTCAACAAGACAAGCACCAAAGCCACCAAAATAGTTCAATTTATTTAGTACATAAGAGCACCAACATATACCACAAACACCCAAAGAATAGTCTTAAGACATTCATGATACATGCATGAAAGTGTGCTAGATAGATTAGCTTTAGTTATTAGGTGAATGATCCAAGTACACAGTTACAATGGTGAGGCACTAGTTCATATAGTGGAACATTATGTTACTTCATGCTTCTCCAAGGAATTCTTTTTCTCTCCTTTGCCAAAAGGAAGAAGTGAACACTAGCTCTCCAAACTCTATGATTCCAAAAGCCCTTTACTTGAGTTATTAGTTTTCTTTTATAACAAGAATAATGAATTTTCGTATCCTCATGACCCTTGAACTACCCTCATGACTCTTAGCCTTCCAATGTGATCTTTGAGCTTCCATAATACTTTTGGACTTTCCTAATGACTCTTGAACTTCTATTTGACTCTTTTGTCCATATGTAACTTTTCAAATTCCACATATGACTCTTGGACTTCCACACATTATATTTTTTCCTTTTCCTTTTGATAATTACATAATTACATCCACAAGTTATGTGGCATGACACATGTACACCTTTGACATTGTGTAGACATTGGTATAAGTCACAAATTAACAATGATGACATGGCCTTCATGATGAGGTAGCAGTGCCATGTTGTTGTCCTTGCTTCACTGCCTTCCATATTGATGAATGATCTGATTTTTTCTTCATCTTCACCATCCAAAGGGTCTTGGATCATCTTTGGAATATTCTGAGTCATCATGAAAAGTCTTCATTCTGTCATGGTCCAAGATCTGCTTCATGTCTTCATGATGGTTCCTCTTCATGCTTCTTCTCTGCAAGTGTTCTTTGTGTCTTGTCCTTAACATCTTCCTTGAGCATCAACTTGTCTTGTTGAGAAGGTACTCTTGAAAATAAAGATCACTCATTACAAATCTAAATTAGTCTTGAAAATATCTATTTTATTTCTACCCAGCTCATGGAAGACGTTGCTTATGATAGGCCTATGTGAGGGCTCAAAGAGGAAGGCTTGGTAAGGAAGGCATAGTTCAACTTAACAGTGGATGAGGGGAGCACCATTTTTCACTATTACTACATCATATTCTATGAATAAGGGGCCCTTCCAAGCCAATCACAATGGGAAAGCACAAGGAACAAGGTTGATGTTCTTGTTGATTAAGATTGCGCCATGCGCTAGGAAGGAAAGAGAGGAAGACTATGTCAACAAACTTTGACTTGATAAGGACTAGGAGGAGGACTTACTGGGCCTTTTTACTATGTCATGTGTTGAGGGAACGAGGCGTGAGCAAGTGTTTAACACAGAGGGGAAGAAAAAGGAACAAGGTTGAAGGCTTTTCTCTTGAGACTGCAATATGTGTTGGAAGGAAAAGGAAGCTTAAAATATAGTGTAGGTTTTCTTAAAAAGGGATCACTATTCATCTAAAATGTTATTTTCCCCTTTCACTAGAATATTTTGTCCCAATAGTGGCTGACTATTCATCTAGAATGCACTTTTCACTAAGGGAAGAAAAATAAAGCTAGGTTACTTAGCCTAGTGAGTGATTCACTACATTGAGGGAGGAGGAGGGGCTTTTCATGGTGTAATTTCTTTTGCAAAGGGATGGGATATGTATTTTCTATTATCCTATAGTTCTATATGCACCATGAAAGGTAGAGGTAATCAAATTTTAGTGCAGTGGGTCATTATAGGCAAGAATGGTTGAGTGACCATACTAGGAAGGCTTCTCAATGTGCAGTCATTAGTGATGGTCCTAGGAAGGACTTAGTGCACAAGCGTTAATGGGAAAGGTTACATCAATGTAGCTCATGAATAGGAAATAATCATAACTTGGTAAGAGGGATAATTCCTTCACAACTTCCATTAGGTAGGAGGACCAAGAAGAGCTCCAAGATGGCTAAGTGTGGGGCCAATAGAGTTACAGAGGGAAATGCATCCAAAGATGACTCAAAAATGGATCCCACACATGAATGCCATGGATACAAGCTAGGAAATGAGCAGGACTAATCAACAATAATTAAAACTTGAAACAAAGCAAAGAAACACTTATTTCTAAGTGCGATAGTTAAAACACCAAATTGTGACACTTACAACATGAGTTGCGACAAAAGTGATAATTGTTATCAAAAAGTGCTCTAAGTTGTTGGAAACGTTCTGTAAAATATGCTCATGATATGTAGGGCCATCTAATGCAACAAAGTATGCCATAATTGAATCTAGTGATTTTCAAAGCTGTGACATACAATAGTGAAAACAAGTAATAGCGACACCTGCAACAGTAAGAAAATGTGAAAATGACACTTAAAAAATCTAAAGAAATTGAAAGTGAAACATGCCAAAGAAAAGATAACATGAAAAAAACACTCATTAAAGTCAAATAAAGTAAAAGTGAAAGTCACAAACGAGAAATATACACTTGGGAAAAGTCATCAAAATAAAAGTATAATTCCAAAGAAATAGAGAGGGACTCTCAATGGGAAGCATGGAAAATTTTAGGGGCTAATGTTCGCCCAGTGGGCTAATTTTCCATGATTTTTCCACAAAAAAGATTCGCCAATTTCCAATTTTATAAAAGACGATTCGCCCAAATTTTAGAATATAAAATTATTTTACCTTAAAAATCGCCAACATTATATAGAGACTATATATAAAATAATTATAAATTTGATTAATTTTACAAATATATCAATAAACATTTATAATTTGCATATTAGGGATTGGTGAGATTCGCCAATGTTTTAAACTTCAAGAAAATTTTCCATCCTTAAAATTTTCCTTGATGGGAAGTGTGCATTGACTGTCAACTGTCTAGCCTTGCATAAGAAATATGTGCTCATGCATTTATCAAGGAATAAGCATGTGTGTGTGAGTGACTTTTATAGTTAAAAATTGGGAAGAAGACTTAAACACTAATCACAACATCTATTGAAAATGAAGTGACCGTAGAACAACAGATCATAGGATCCTTAGTAGGATCCAAAATTCAAGTGTAGGAAAATAGTTGGAGGGTGTTGATTGCAACATCAACACCTGTAAAATTTCCAGAATATAATATTAAGTCAAGATGTCACTGGAAATTGGTTGTTTTAATCAAGAAATTGGATTATAATCCTAGGTGGGCTGTAAGAATAAATATTAAGGCAAGAAATCAATGTCTATATATATACACAAATAATGAGTGTGAGATACCACTATAGTAAAGTGATTAGAGCCTATAAATTGAAGATGTTTGAAGAAGTTCTATAATTGAGAAATTATATAGGAGGAACTATTTTGAGAAAATCTCTATTAATTAAAGGATATCTACTATCATTTGTAGGTGGTGAACATTGCTAGAGAGTTATGGTGTAGCCCTAAAGGGGTTACTGGAAGTAGAATTTATTGAAGCACTAAGCTTTGGAATTTGAATCAACTCTAAGATAATTTCATTTTAAGACAAGTAATATAATTTAAGGAATTTCAATAATTACATAAGAAAAATTGAATACAATATATTCCATTAAATTCAAATGAAGTCAGAATACCATAATTGTAGTACACAGTGGTAAATGTAAAGAACATAGCCCATACATGGTAAGGATTTCATATTAAACCTTAGGATAAATTAGTTTTACAGTTTCTTATAATTATTACGGGCAAGTATATTGGAATCCACTGTGCAAAGTAAATAAGAATATCTATCTCTCTCTCTCTCTCTCTCTCTCTCTCTCTCTCTATATATATATATATATATATATATATATAGTAGAGTATAATTATACCAGAGAAATACAAAGAGAACATTTATAATTAAAGGTATGAAGTTCAAATACACCATAGGCAATCCTTTATATGATCTCTTTAAATATTCATACAAAAACTTTCAAGAAAAAATAATTTTAATTTATTAATAAATGTATACATAGGCTAACAACCATAAAGGAAGTTGTACAATACATAAAGGCTCATGGTCTTCAAAAAATTATAACCCTAATAGGGTTAGAAATCATAAATGAAGAAGACCCTAGTAATGGGTTAGGAGGACCAAGGCATTTAGTCTCTCTCAAATAGCCTTCGAAGGTAACATCACAAGTTGAATAAGTAGATGTAACCAACCTGTAAAAATGGGGAGTTGAATTTAGCTATTAAGGTCAAGATACTTATCATTTATCTTTGTTCCAGTTACTTCTAGAGGCCAGATCCATGCCTTGTTTAGATTTCCCAATGCCATGGATTCTCTTACTATTTTTCTCACTCCACTCATAATATTTACAGGTTTATGAAACATTTGGTACCATTCCACCTGGAACTTAGCAAACAGAGGTATGTTTTCCTTCATACCTTGGAATTTCACATTATAAATTTTTACTACATCATATTAATTCTATCTACATAGAATAGCCTTGATCAATTATTTTCTCATTTGCACATAATTTTAACTTTCAAATGGGCTCACATCCACATGGGATTGGCTACCTCTGGTCCATTATTGGTCTTCGAAACCCTGGCTTCTCTCAAGGTATGTTGTTTCCTATTCGCATTGTATTCTACACTTGATTGTTCTGGGATTTCTTTCCAATTGGTTTTTTATGAGTAAACCATTATTTTGTTTCTAATTAATTCACCCACAAAGCTTAGCATGACTACAGTTCCTAGACCATAATAGAAAGGGAGTTTATTTCATTTTACTTTTACAGTTTTTTCTTTTTCCTTCTCAGGGAAACAAAATACCACTCAAGTTCCCTTTAGGAATTGGGAATTTTCCTTTTCCTGTCATATAGGGTTTGAGACATGTAATTTAACCTATGCTTTATTAAAAATACCCTATATTAAATAAGTTACAGGGTTTTCGATAGTTTTTCACTTGAACTATAACAAGTCCCTTGTTTAATTCGAGTTAACTGATGGAATACTCATTTTTATTTGAAAATTGTGGTTGTTATTCCACTAAGGCCACAACACCGAGAATGTTTTTATCACCCTTCTCTTAGTTTTAGCATCATATTTTTATTTATATCATTTAATATTTTATTATTGTCACCATTAAGCTTTCTCTTATCATTATTGTAGTTCTTAGAGAGTTGAGTCATCATATTCACGCTGAGGTAATTATAAATATATAGTAACTCTTTTCATGATTAAATTTGTTCAACACTGGTTAGGTATATTTCTTCTATATATGTATATACTTTCCTTTAGGGTTCTAACCATGTTTTCGCTTAATGGTTCCAGGTATGAAAGCCACACATCAACATTAATTGGTTACTTATACTCGAGGCTTCTTACAATGCCAAAAATGATTTTATTTTGAATTCCTATTTTTAAAACATCACATTCTATGGCACATTCATTTATGTGATTTATTGATTGACTGTGCAATAATTAAGCCTTAGTCAAAGCTTGATTTTTTTTTCGTAAATTTTAACTCCAAATGGGTATAATTATAATTTGGTCTTCGGTATTAGACCATTAAAGACCTAAAGACTTGTAACATTTGTTTCAACTCTGAGATTTTATGGAATGTCTTAAAGACTTATTCCTACCAAGTTCCCTTCTTCTCTAATTCCAAGCATGGGATTTGATCTCATACATCAATATGCAATTAGATAATGAGATCTTTAACTTCTATTCCTATTCTTTGTTACTATTTCTCATTTTTGTTGGTAATATTTTATTCATACTAGTTTATAGTTAACATATAGACCCTGTCATTAAGATCATCTTTTATTTAAATTAATATCTACCACCAATTGTAGTCATATTTATGGTGTCCTTTCATGGTCAAGGATTTTATTCACCGGTAGATTTATGGTGTTATAATATAGTAGTTAAAGTTGGATAACAAAACTAAATCCATGTAGGCTTCTATACTTTAGTTTTGTAATTTAAATTTACAACATATGAAGATATCATTAAGGAATGTCGCTCTTCTAGAGAAATAACCAGTTGTGATCGTACCATTTGTAATATAGTTGAGGCGTTGTTGTCTCTATACATTTATAGAGTTATTAGTTTTCTTAGTTACTTGTAATACACTTGCATGTATCATAGGAAAAAATTAAAACTCTAGTTTGATCTACTATCCTCACAATTAGAAAAGATGTGAGTTAAATTATAGCAATATCCACAATATTCCATGTTTCCTTGGTCCCTAACAATTCAGTTTACCTTTCACTATTTTTGTGACTTTGATTAACTTATCCCATTTTTTTTTTTACATGAGTGCATTGTATTTCATTTTTCTCTGTGGTAGCCTTAGAAATCGACATATATTCCTACAGCACATGACTCTAAATTAAAATCCCATTTACATTTCCATGTTTGTTGCATAAAAGAGAATTCCACTAGTAACTGAAATATAATCCTCTAATATATAAAATATTCAAATAATAAATATTTTAGTCTCTGATATAAACTCCACTCCTATTCTTCTATTTATGTAACATAATATTCCTAGCATAATTCGACTAACTTCTACACTTGTGCACAATTTAGAGCGATAATATCTTCGATATATCTACCATGTAATAATTCCACTATGCATGTCTCTTTTCATCTTTTTCTTTGATATAATCATAAGTGAATATGATATTATTACCAGTTCACTCCTAACCAATAATTATCAATTCTTTCTTCTAAGAATGCATATAATAATTGGTATACAAATAAGCCCTTCTCTTACACATTCATTTTCTCATACAAGCTTATAGACATAACCTATTTCATTGAGATTATTGCTTAGATAAATAAGTAGATCATGCATGCAGAACTATAACACATACAATTGATTAGATTCATGCAACTTCCAATGTATTCTAACATTGCACGTCTTTTAACAATTACGAAGTCATTAAAAAATACAGACAATGTTTCACCTAACTGTAGTTAATGCCTATAAATTATTTAGGAATAGAGCACGTTCCACCCAACCATGAACTATCTCCAACAATTCCCTACCAGCGAAGACCCTTTTTCCTTCAAGAATCAACAACAAACTTGGTTCCTAAGTGGTTTATTTTAAAAATTTCTTCCGAGTTGATTTTTGGCAATGTCCTTCTTTAAGTTCTATCAGTTTTTTATTTTAGTTTTCTAAAAACAATATTCTTTTATTTTTCTTTAAAGCATTACTTTCTATTGCACTGTACTTTATTCCACACCACTTATTATTTCTCTCCAACTAAGTGATTAACATAAACTTTCGCTTCCATTATGTTAATATTTTTCTTTTGATTATTTTCTCCTAGGGATTTTTATGAGACCTTTAGGGAAGGTCCATCATGTGGACTTTAACCACAATAGCTTTTCATAAGCTGACAAGAAGTCTTCTAAAACTCTAGTGCTTGTTCTTGATTGTTTCCAAGCAATTTATTTATTAATTCAATAATAAAAATATTTACATCATCACATAATTATCATTCTCTCTTCCATAGCCATTAAATCCAATAATAGTTCAGAAGTATAAAGGTAACCAATGTATAAAAAAATCAAGACATAGGGGTGTTACATTAATATTCTTTAAAGGAAAATAGATGCCATAACATATATGTTGCACGTATACTTCACTAGCTCATAAACCTTTCTTAATGATTTAATGAAGTAATTTAACCAATAATTAAGTTACCCAACATTTTTTGAGTCATTGACAAGTGTACATAAGTGTCTATTTTTCATTTAAATCACTTTATTTAGAGGGAACAATAATACGAGAGGTATGAATTTGCACATCACATGTAACACCCTCCTCCCACATCTACCCAAGCAACCGGTCAGCCAGGGTAAACATGCGACGAGAGGCCACTATCATAAGATTCAACATTCTTGGTCACTATGAGGAAATGAAATCAATGGAACATCACATACAGTCATCCAACATCATCCAAATAAACTTTAGGAGACAAGTCAACCACTCAGACTGCCTAGTCCTTGGTCCTATTGTTGTTTGAGAGACTTAGGGTAGGGTAACGCTCCCTAGACATTTCCCAAGTGAGTTAGTATTAGAACTAATGCTCCCCAAACACTGGCCTAGTGCTTTATAATGCTTCCCAGACACTGTACATGTGAGTTACTATTAGGACTAATGCTCCCAGACACTTCCAAGGTGCTTTGTAACGCTTCCCAGACACTTCCCAGGTGAGTTAGTCTCAAACTAATGCTCTGTTTTGCTTGCTTTCGACCACCTTTTTTGGCCCAGAGCCCGGGACACTACCCAGAATGGAATGATTACTTAGAATTAGTAAGGATGCAAGGAAATAATGATGCAAAAGCAATAATATGAACAAGATCATAACAACACCCCTACAAGCCATGACAGCCATTTTGTCAAACATATCATCAACATGTAACCTACAGGTGTAAATAAAAGAATTAAGTGTAGGGATCTCATACTTATCCGAGAATTGCTATGAACCATTACTCCATCATCCCATTTGTTGCATTATCTTCCATTAACTCATAAACACATCATCCATTCATATATAAGTAAAAAAATGCTGAGAGCCGTACATAGTGGTTGTCATGAAATGTCCATATAAGGAGCATAATAGGAACAAAAATACAATAAAAATATTAGCCATCAAATCCCTAAATACATCAATACCTTTACACATGAAAATCAAGGGAATGGATTTCTCATTAATGAATGAAATGAACCAACCGAAAATGGACTACCACATTTCACCCGACTGTAGAATGGTTGAACCAAATCTCTCTTCAGCCATTCACCCCCATGCAATATTCCAAGCATGAATGTGGGATATCTTAGAACACACCAATCAAAACTCATCCAGTGCTTCCAAAGGCAATCCACCTCAACCCATCAAACAATGATTCCAACTCACGGTTGGACATCACCAAAACCATCATCCGATTGGTCTCCATCCAAGCCTTCCACTGCTTCTAGAGTTTTTTTCTGACCAAGGCTTCCATAACTAGTAACTCAACTCACAGATTATATAGGCCTTCGAGAGTGTTTGTCCAACCAAGGCTTCCAGGACTAGTAACTCAACCCACCAAGGGCTTCCAGAGAGTTTGTCCAACCAGGGCTTCGAGGACTAGTAACTCAATTCGAGATGTTACAGGGCTTCCAAAGTGTTTGTTCAACGAGGGCTTCCAGGACTAATAACTCAACCCAAGATAAGGAAACATGAAAAGCAACCAAAACAAAGCAATCAAAGTAAACCCACAATCACCATTGATATCTAGGAAATTGTAAGGCTAGGCAATCCACTGTCAATCCCATCCATCCTCCATGCCTATGACAGATCATAACCAAGAAACCACATGCATGTGCCATGCCTGCCAAAACTAGTGAGTAAATCATACATGTAACTTGGTACCTGCAGCTAAATCTGATGTAGCTGCTGATGTTGTTGCCTTCTTGCACTTTCATGCTCTTCCCTTTCCTTCTGTCTCCAAAAAACCAAGTATGCCACGCCTGCCAAGAGTGCTCCAGGAAAACTCAAGTCTGCAACAGCGTGAGAGAGAGAGAGAATAATGAGAGAGCTCCAAAACTTAAATGACAAAAGGTTCATACTGAAAGGAATAAGCTTGCCCAATGATCCCCATAAGCCTTTTTATTAATGAGGCCTTTATTTTATTCATTTTCCATTATTTTCCTTCAACTTCCTCCTCACATGCAACCTGTGATCTTTCACCTTCTTTTTCTCCTAATTTCCATTATTTTCATAAATAAAGGTGCCAAAATACCTTTTTGCCTCTTTAATTCCTTATCTGTTGCCTTTGCCAATTTCCTTAGCCATAAACAACCAAATGAATACACACTAGGATTTCCTCCCCACCATCCAGCTTGGAATACGTGTCCCATCATCCATGGTATTTATATATTTTTACATGGAATTTTCACCAAGGCTGTTATAGAACCATCACCCTTGGGGGAACACTATCCTCGGTGTTCAATGACACCTATAATCTACATGACTGCTGAAAAAAAAACATATTGCCCGTGGAGCTTTATAACACAGCTTGTTGTAGTATTTATAGTGAAAGATTTGCTCAAAATCAAAACATCATGACAACATACTGCATACTGGAGCTTTATACATAGCTCATTATGGTATTTACAATAACCACATATACATATACACCTATGTACATTTTCTCAACCATCAAATAAAATAATATGATGCATGCATCCACAATAAGGGAATCCATAGGCTCAAACCACCACCCTCAAAGTAATACTAGGATCCAACTCCTTCCCGGGAAGTCCATAATCCACTACAAAGTCAAATCTGCGTCCAATGTCAAACGCTATAAGCCTACGCTACTTGTCCTCTAAACGAATAGTTACTGACTCATTGTTCGAAGGTGCACTCCTAATGTGCATCTGATTCCATATGGCAATGCTAATGACCAAAACAAATCCATACGTGACCTTCCCTTCTCTGCTACACAGTCCCTCGGGAATTGGTCACCCCTTCTGTGTAGTCACTCACCTTCCAAGCTCCACACCCACTCCCATCCTAGGCAGTCCATCCCTTGGCAAGGGTTCCTCGCATCGGAAGATACAAAAACCAAGGCATATCCTTTCCTTAAAACCATCATACCATTCATAGCATGCTCGTGGAAATCAATGGACATAATTGGGTACTAGTGTGCCATAATGGCCCTACTTCTAAAGTGCTCTACTAGCATACTATTACATTTCTAATTTCTTTCATTGTTGTTGGTAATTCTTGCAGTTGATTTCAACCACCCAACTTGGCATGTTCATGCTTCCTGTATCAATAACATAACTACCATTAGATTCAAAATAAATTGAAATAAAATCAAGTCATATCTCATTGATAGTTCTTCAATAAGATACACTTGGAATCTTTTTCGCTTCCTATCACAAGAAGTCAAACTAGCATCTTTGACCAAATCAACATGTATAAAAATATCACACCACGTTAGCTCAAAACACAACCATCATAGGTCAAAATCATAAATCACATGTAACCATCATAAACCAGAATAAAAGATCATAAACCAAAATCATAGATCATAAATCAGAAAGATAGATCATAATCCAGAGTCATAATTCACATGTAATCATCATATACAAGAATCATAAGTCAGATGCATAATAAAACCAAAATACAATACCAATACCTATCCTTCATCGATACTTACTTCTTCCTTTGTTGTTTTGTATAGACATCAGATCGGTTGCCACACCCAGAAAACACCCAGTTCCTTCTCCTCTACCACGTGCACATAATCATAGTGTGCATCACACACATAAAACCACACCTGACAAACAACACCATGCAATACATGCACCTACACCTGATGTACAATGCATACACCTACAACCAGTGTACAGCACTATGACTCCATCTATACCCGATGTGCAATACCACCCAATACATGTACCTACATAGAGTACAACACAACAAGTACACACACTATAACGCCACAATACATGATGCACATACATCATACGACATGCCCATAACATAGCATGGATGACATGCACACAATAGCACACGTACACTAGTACCATATGTACAACATGTACACAATACCACGGGCACACTGCACCACCTGCACAATGTGTGTACAACATCACATGTACATGGCACCACCTACACAACGTGTACACAACACCACTATACAATGCATACACAATACCACATGTACATAGTACCACATGCACAACATGTACGCTACACCACAAGTACACAACTCCACATGCACGACATGTACATAACACCACATGCACACAATGCCACTTGTACAATATGTACACAGCACCACACGCACATGACGCCACTTGTACAATCATGCACACCAAACCATATGTACATAGTACCAATGTACCACATGCATGCAACACCACTTGTACATAGCACATACAACTCGTACATAGTGTCATTTGTACAGAACGATGCATATCTAACATGCGCATAGAACCATATGAACACAACACCACATATCCATCATGCACACAATACAATATGTACACAATACCGCATGTCCATCACGTACATAGCACCATCTATACCCAGTATTGAATATGTAACATTCATACAACACTATTTGTACCATCCTATACATAACACTGCATAAACAACGTGTACACACACTATATATACACAACAATAGTACCACACATTTGCTTCCTGCATCTTATCCATGCTTACCCTATCATCTTGAAAACCACACTACTTTCACTTTACTAATGTATCCTTCAACATTACCTGTCATAACATAAAAATAGACATAATACAAGTATGCAATATGAAATCATGTCCACATGATACTGACCTCATATAATTGCCGTGACTACTCTTCCGAATTGATTTCTCATGAACCAGGAATCTCTTCATGCCATTCACCTGCATAAGAAATCATTCTGCCACAAGAATGATCCTAACAACCTTGTCAAAACATGACATAGATACATACATACATACATATATAATCATTAGATTAAAACCATCATCATCTTCTCAAGATATGACATATATCCATGCATACATGTATACATGTATAAAAATCAAAATAATCATGATCATTACAAAATTCTCAGATAACATAAGGTCTAGGTTAAGAGAAATTCCTTTATTCATGCAACACATGCGAAACATTGAGAACAACATTTCCCAACATAGCCAAGGCATATGATGCCTCAAATCCATTTACTTTACCTTTTCCTATTACCTTTCTCATGACTATACTGCTACTGTGCATTTACCACAATGGACCCATCCAGTCCAACCAACACTCATAGTCTTACCTTCCGCTGCGATTACTTATGGATAGAGCTTCATCTGAGCTGTACATCACTTATCGAGTACCACATAGATCTCCTCGAGCTACATTAACTCTTCCTCTTTCCCAACCAATTCCCAAGACTCAAAACAGAAAAGATGAGACAAGAAACAAACAAGAAGAAGACCATAAAAACCAATAACAACATGACTCTGCAAACAAAGTGGCATAGCTATGCACTAGAACCAATCAAAATTGTAAATCAAGCGTGATAATCGAAAAATACCAAAAGCGCAAGACTAACAACAAACACCATGACTCAATCCCCATGGTTTCTAGAGAAATCTCAACCCGAGCCTTCTTCAGGATTTCATGGCAAACTCTCTTGCCATGCAACTTCGTACATCATGCTACCATAAACACATAACAATAAATGTATAAATAATCATAATAATATAGCAGTTACCTCACCTTATTGTGCCAAGCACCCTGCTTGCAACTGAACACATCCATGCCATCTCTCAAGGGACTCCAATCCTTTAACAGATCAACATGTTGCTAAAGACTAGCTAATATACCTAGGAGTTGCATGTTCATGAATATAGCACATATCCACATAATGTCAGACGAAATCAAGGTTAATAAGATTTCCTATGCGCAAAGCACTCATTCATTCAAAATTAGGGTTTCTAAATGTAGCCAAAGGAATTCTTGCCCAATTCCTTTCTTTTACCTTTTTGCCTTATTGGAATCGAGGCTTACTATATGTTGTCACAACACCCAACTGTTAGTTATATAGACACATCAACTATTACCTTGTCATGCTAATACCAAGCATGTTACCCTACAACTGCTCACACATGTCAACCACATGTTCCAAATATCAAGACAATCATATCTATTAATTTGAAATCAACCTTTACCAAGACTAACCATCATGTCATAATCCATAGTCAACTCATAGTCATCAGTCATAATACTACAACTATCACCTACTATACTCAAGTACATATCAAATGTCTCAACACATATGTGTTAGTACAATCATCTTAAAACAATATCATTTGAACACATACTCATATTATGCAATTCATCAAACATTCAACCAACTTGCAACATACCAAAATTAACTAGATGACATAATAGACACCAAACATTCAACATCAATAGACAACATAATCAAGAATGAAGCACCAAGTATACTATATAAGAAACCTCATACGTTAGTGTACCTCAGGGGAGGCTATCTCGCCTACATAATCAATCTAGTTAAAAAGGTATAACTTTACAAAATGTCAACTCAAACATAATTAAAATCATGATATCCATAACACTAACTAACTAACATATTCACATCATAAGCTCATAGACATTTATCGTTCATGCATAACAATCATATGTACGATTAGTCTAGATTATTATGACAGCATATCACCAATATGTTAGCTCATACCTGAATATTGCAACCATAACCATCTACATAGGTCAAACCAGGTTAACACGATATACATGACATCAAGATCTTCAATGCAGTGAACATAACCATCACACATATGACCAATCCAATTGACAACAACAAGGTCTCAATGAAATAACTCTAATCATCAAGCTAACTATCATTTAACAATAACAAGTTAACCTATAACATACTCATCAACAACATATAACATAATCATCAGGTTATCTAATCTAGAAAAACAATAACAATGCATACAACCATATGAAACTATCATTCCTGACTATCCGACACATGTGCATATAACTATACAAATTAACTATCATTTATCATGTATGTAATCATAACATGAAAAGACATGTACATAAACCTAATGTATATGATCCTAATTCATATAGAAATCCATTAACTAACATACCTGCATGTCGAACATTCATTACCTGTCTGACGATTTTCTCTTACTCCAAAGTCCAATGTTGCAACCCCATTATGATGATCTACATCTCCTGCTCTATCTCAGCCAAAACATTAACATTATAACAACCAATAGCATCATGATGACCTAAATTTCATATAATGACTTCACAAGGCATGTTTGACATACTCTACATGCATAATCATATCCACGACCATACATGCATAACAACTGCATATACGCACATAACAAATGAGTACCAAATCATATACACATCATTATAGCTAGAGTCTAGTCACCAATGCATGACAATATCAACTATACAAACCATGACCTCATGCATGACAACAACAACCACATCACGTGCACTTGATAACATGTGAACACTAACGTGGATAACAATGCATAATCAATCATACACACAGGATGACATACTCCACGATAAAACCTTCAACCTTCACATGGCTACATCACTACAACCATGATCAAAACCATGCAAGGGAAATAAGAACATGGACTACAACACAAGAGACACACATGCAACCAACATGAATGCATGACCAACACACAGCCCAAGGAGAGCTCAACCTAGCTTTGATACCACTCTGTAACACCCTCCTCCCACATCTACCCAAGAAATTGGCCAGTCAGGGTAAAGATGCGACGAGAGCCCACTATGAAAAGATTCAACCACCTTGGTGACTTTAAGGAAATGGAACCAACGAAACATCACATACATTCATCCATCATCATCCAAATAAACTTCAGGAGACAAGCCAAACACTCAAACTGCATATCCCTATGTCCTATTATTGTTTGATAAACTTAGGGCAAGGTAATGCTCCCTAGACACTACCCAGGTGAGTTAGTATCAAGACTAACACTCCCCGGACACTGGTCAGATGCTTTATAACACTTCCTAGGCACAGCATAGGCGAGGTAGTATCAGGACTAACGCTCCCTGGACACTGCCCAGGTGCTTTATACCGCTTCCCAGACACTGACCAGGTGAGTTAGTATCAAAAAAATGCTTTGTTTTTCTAGCATTGTGGGATTTGAGACACCTTTTTCGATGGCAAGCCCGGAACACTTCCAAGAATGGAATGTTCACTTAGAATTAGTAATGATGGAAGGAAACAAGGATGCAAAATAAATAATATGAACAAGATCATAACTAGACCCCTACTAGCCATGACAGGCATTTCGTCAAACATATCATCAACATGTAACCTATATGTATAAATAACATAATTAAGTGTAGGGATCTCATACTTATCTGAGAATCACTATGAACCATTGTTCCCTCATGCCATTTTATGCCTTATCCTCCACTAACTCATAAACACATTATCCATTCATATATAAGTAAAAACATGCTGAGAGCCATACATAGTGGCTGTCATGAAATGTTCATATAACCAGCATAATAGGAACATAAATACAATAAACATATTAGCCATCAAATCCATAAATAAAGTAGTACCTTTACCCATGAAAATCAAGGGAATGGATTTCTCATTAATGAATGAAATGAACCAATCGGAAATGGTACTACCACGTTGTTGAGCCTCGAACCTGCACCTTCCCATACACCCTCTCAGCCTTCTTTTCCACTCATTCTATCCACCAAGTTGATTAAATCATTGTATTTTAGTTTAAAAATGAGCTTTTGACATGGTTTTCTAACTACGCTGATGACTGTTGTTTGGTTTAGAATTTTGCTCAGACAGCTGCGGAAGCTTCTCAGTTTCCGCAGCCGATACAGGTTTCTGCAGCTGACCCAGGATTCTGCAGCCAGCACAGGATTCCGCAGCCGTTTTGTCAAACACCATGCTACAGGTGTCCTCTCAAGAAATGAGCCACATGGGCAAGTTACAGGAGTCAAGGACATGGATCGTGTCCCTCCAGATCATCCAGCATGGCCATAAAAGCCCGCGGTCAAACAAGGGGCAAAGGATAGTCAACGGAAGTGTCCAGCGGTGGCACGGCTCTGCGTAGCTCTGTTTTTGAGCACGTGAAGCTACGTGGCACAATCCTTAGCCACGAAGACATCCAGATAGCGTGAATCCAACAACCATACCTCTCAGATTTAATAAACATGATGACAGTTACCTAGATCCGGGTTGAAGAGGATTTACGTGTCTCTGGCAGTGTGGTTAATAGCGTAGATTTAGTTAATCTGTTTTGCTTTCTTTCCTTATAAATAATGCGTCCATGAACGCTGTACAAGTTAGTCTTTTTGGTAATGTAATTTGAAGCTGTTGTATTTCCCCACTGCACTTTTACGTTGCTGTTTAATATATGAGAAGACTGGTTTAAATTTAAGCTTGTAGCTATTCGTTGAATCGGTTGAAGTGGCAGAGGGCCCCTGCTTACTGAAGCCTTGTACAATTGTCTTTTAACTCTTGCATTACTTTTTCTTGTTCATGTATATTAGCTATACAATTGTCATTTAAATGCTGCGTTTTTATTTCATCATGTATATTAGCTGTACATAACAAAGCTTTTGATTTCTGTTGATTTACATTTTCATTGCTGCTCTTTTATGGTTACAACTGATCAGTGTTTTTGCAAGTGTTCTTAGGCAGCCCGGGGCAACTTTTCACCTTTTCTTTTTATAACTATTGGCATACGAGATCATCTTATCCTTGTTGCTGACTCTTGTTTTCTGAAGTTTGATTTCCAGTACTGTCATTTCCTTAAGTTGTACAGTTATTTTATGCTCTTAGATATCATGCTATTCATCTACTAACGGTTCCTTTCTATAATCAAATAACTTTATTAGGAACCAGAATATCACTCATTATAGCTTGATTTAGTTTGCTTTAGATCTCACATTGCTGGACTTGTTCATGACTGTTTCTCACAGGGTAAATTAAGCTGAAAGGAAGAAGGTCAAGAAAGTTAAAGTAGTGTGATTAGTTTCTTTTATGCAGTTTAACTTCTTTTAGATTTCACATTGCTTAACATTTCATGATATCTTTTCACAAGGAAGATTGAGTTGAAGAGTTGAAATAGTGTGGACTAGTTGTTCTTACTTTTAATTGAATTTAGAGTAGATTTCACTTTCATTTTCATTCAGCAACAAAGATACTGGGCCGATGTCATAGTTCATTGTTTGATGTCTTTATTTCTTTTGAAGAATTGATTTCATTGCATTTATTTTAAAAAGATTTCTTTCTTTTAAGTTTTGAAAATCACTTAGAGATCACCATAATCATCCACATTTCACTTGCTTTATCACCTTTTCATCATCTCACATTAGGAAAAGTTAAATCCAAAAACAAACTTAAAAAAAAAACTAAAAACGACAAAAGACTAAGGAAACGGTTATCTAGTACATACAGTACACTTCACTTCGTCAGTTTACGAACCCCGGGTTGACATTATAAATAGAAATTTAGATCACACTAAATTGACCAAACATTTTGGCACTGTTGCTGGGGAAGTGAAATTAGGTAGTCAAATTCTTAAAAAAAAACAAGAAAATTTCAAGGAAGGAAAATTGATAACCTCTCAAAGTATGCTCTCCTCTTGCACTTAATGTGATCTGGAGGATCAGAAAAGAGAAAGTTATTGGTTTAATAGTTTCTTGAGTATGCTCTCTTCTTGCACCTAGAGTGACCTGGAAGATCAGAAAGAGAATTATTACCCCGACTTGAAGAAAAATAAAAAATGACATGCATAGAGCAAGAGATTCTAGGGGAAGGTTTTTAGCTAGAGCCAAGAGTTCGATTTTTACAAGTCCATCTACTTCAAGGAATAGACAAGAGACACCTCCATCATCTCCAACTTACACTCCTAGCCCTAGGATTCCTGGAATTCAAGAGGCAGGAGTTGACTCTCCCACACCTTCCATCGAATCTGAATTAGAAAGAGATCCTTTCCTTCCTTCTACAGAGAGACAAATTGTAATTGAAGAAGTAGAATCATCTGAAGAAGAAGAGGGAGAAATTCCTTCTCGTTCACCCTTAGTAGAAGAACTAGAAGACTCTGAAGTCTCCAGGGAAACTACCATGACAGAGGAAGGAGCAACTAGATTTGGTAGAGGTAGAGGTAGAGGAGGAGGAGGAGGAGGAAACAATGGAGGAGGTAGAGGTAACATTGGGGGAAATAGGGATGGAGATAACTCATTCGGATTTCCTATAGTCGATGAGGACTCCCGAGCCACCATGAAAAACATCTCACCATCTGTCCTCCCAAACTTCCATGGGTTAAGGAATGAGGACCCTGAAACATTTCTATTTGAGTTTGAAGTCATGTGTCGAACTTATGATTATCTGGAAGACTCTCAAAAACTCAAACTGTTTCCTTCAACATTGAAAGGAGCAGCCTTGAAATGGTTCATGGGATTACTCACTCAATCCATTAGGTCTTGGAATGATATGAAACAAACATTTTTGGATAGGTACCTGGACTATTGTATGCCCACCAATCACAAGTATGAGGTATTCAAAATGATGCAAAGAGAAGATGAAAACTTGGAGGATTTACTTGAAAGATTTCAATACAACCTGAAAAGAGCAAAAATGAGTAACTTAGATGAGGAGACCTTGAAAGCCCTTCTATTAAAAGCCATTAGAGATGAATGGATATATATTTTGAACATGATGGGGAAGGGAGATATATCTCAACTTTCACTCAATGATATGGCAGAGCTATGTGTCCATCTCTCAAGGGGGAAATCTAAAACTCAAAAAGGGCCTAGAGATCCTTCTCTCATCAGGGCAAACAAATCTGCAACTAGATCAGTAAGTAGGGCTGAGATTGGCAACATGCTTGATGAATTCAAAACTAACATCTTAGGGAGTCTTAGTGAGCAACTGGACACCCTTAAGATTCACAATAAGCAGAAAGCTGAAGCTGAGGCTTTGGCCATCTTTTGCCCAAAGTGTAGGAAGAAACATGCTCTAAGGGAATGTCCCTTGGATGCAAAAGTTGTAGAAACATGTGTAATTTGTTCAGAGAATCATGAGACCAAAGATTGTCCTTCAATTCCTGGGCTCAAAGCTGTCTTTCAAGAAGATCCAAATACAATCGAGTCTCTCTGTTTTGTTGCAAGGAGACCTTGGCAGGGGCAACAAAATCAAGGGTTTAGAAACCCTATGAACTTTCAAAACCCACCAAATTGGAATCCTTGGCAACAACCTTGGTCCCAACCTCAAAATCCTTTTCAATCATAGGTACAAGGTATGCAAAATCCTTATGGGAGATTTGCTCAATTTTACCAATATCCTCCATATTTTCAAAACCAACAAGCTCCACAACTTCCAAATCAAAATCCACAACTATCATTGCCATTTCCACAACAACAACAACCTTCTCAACAGAATCCAAATTCTCAACTCTTGCTTCCATTCCAACAGAAGTCAAATCAACTTCCTTCTCAACCATTGCCAAACCCCAATAATAAAAACCCTCAAAATGCTTACATGATGGAAGGTCAACAATTTCCTACCTATATGATTGTTCCTCTCAATGAAGTACAACTCAGATCAGGTAGAGTCCTAGATAAGCCTTCTATAAATGCTCAAAAGCGAAGCATTTTTGAGGAAGAGTCTCTTGAAGCCAATAACGGTTCTGAAGCATCTCTTCAAAACCCAAACACTCAAAAAGAAAAAGAATTAACCCCCACAACTCCCATAGTTGAGCAACCTGCATCTTTATCCACACCTCCTTTTCCTGAAAGATTAGAAATTGATAAAGGAGTGGAAAAACAAATTTGGTTGCCTGACTATAATTTTCTAGATGAATTGAAGAATGTGTGTATCAAGATTCCCTTGTTACAAGCCATTAAAGAGATTCCTATTCTAGCAAAAACAATAAAGGAGTTGAGTCTTAAAAGACCAGGAAGGAAACCGAGAGATACCAGAAGAATCCACCTGGTAGGGAAAATTGCAGATATCATGATGGGAAAAATTACTATGCAGAAATATGTAGATCCCGGTAGTCCAATTGTCAAAACACATATCAATGGGTTAGAAATACCAAATACTTTGATTGATTTAGGGGCTGCTATCAACATCATGAGTAGACAGACTATGGAACAACTAAAACTTCCTAATCTTCTTTTTACACCTACTTTATTGCAACTTGCAGATCGATCAATTATTAAACCAGATGGTGTATTAGAAGACATTCCAGTCTCCTTAGACTCTTGGGAATATCGAGTGGATTTCATGATTTTAAGTCCCAAGAGTAATCTAGGAGGACATCCTCTTATTTTAGGAAGACCTTGGCTAGCCACAGCTGATGCTTTCATAAGTTGTAGGTCTGGGGATATGTATATTTCTGATGGTAATTCGACAAAGAAGTTCAATCTATATCCTCCAGCAAAAGCAATTACAGAAATAGGAAATAATGAGTGGGTTGATGATGAAGATACTATACAACCTGTCTTTACCATTTCTGAGATCAATGAAGATAGTCAAATTCTGAACACATTAGAAAACTTTGAATCATCTTCAGAATATGACCACACACAATTTCAGTTGGATTTTGACATTGAGTGTCTATCATCCAGACAAATGTCTCTTTTCTCTATGGAAGAGTTTGGTAGTTCTGCCATTGAGATTTTTCCAGGAAAAACATTGAATATCAACAGAAACTTGGAAAAATCATAACAGGGGGAGCTAACCAAAATCTTGCAAAAACATTCTACTGCATTTGCATGGGAGTATATTGATATGAAAGGTATTGACCCTAAGACTTGCATTCATCACATCCATATTGAGGAAAACAGTAGACCAATCAGACAACCTCAAAGAAGGATGAATCCAAACCTTAGAGAGATAGTGAAAGAAGAGCTCCAAAATTTACTTAATGTAAACTTCATTTACCCCATTTCAGATAGCCGGTGGGTTTCTCCTTTGGTTATAGTACCTAAAAAGAATGGTAAATGGAGGGTTTTCATTGATTACAGGGAATTGAACAAAGCAACTTTGAAGGATCACTTTCCTTTACCCTTTATTGATCAAGTATTAGATACTTTATCAGGCAAAAAGTATTTCTCATTTTTGGATGGTTTTAGTGGTTACAATCAGATTCAGGTAGCACCTGAAGATCGGGACAAGACCACATTTACCTGTCCATGGGGAACTTTTGCTTACCGAGTACTTCCTTTTGGATTATGTAATGCACCCGCAACATTTCAAAGGGCAGTACTAGGAATCTTTTCTGATCTAATTCATGATTCTGTAGAGCTCTATATGGATGATTTTACAGTTTATGGTAATTCATTTGAAGAGGCATTAGAAAATTTGGAAAAAGTCCTTATAAGATGTAAAGAAACAAATCTTTCATTAAGTCATGAAAAATGTTTTATGATGTTTACTGAAGGGATTGTTTTAGGACATCATATTTCAGGAGATGGGATTAAAGTTGATAGATCAAAAGTTGAAGTCATCTCCAAGTTACCTATTCCAAATTGTCAAAAATATGTTAGAAGTTTTCTTGGATTTACTGGATATTATAGGAGATTTATTGAAAACTTCACCAAAATAACATCTCTGCTCTTCAAATTACTTACAAAAGACTGTGAATTCAATTGGGATCCTGACTATCAATCTGCATTTGAAACTTTGAAAACAAGAATATCTGAAGCACCCATTTTGAGAGGGCCAAATTGGAAACTTCCTTTCCATATTTCTACAGATGCTTCAGATACAGCTCTAGGAGCTGTGTTGGGTCAAAAGGATTTAGTTCCTTATGCCATTTACTACACCAGTAAAAATTTGACTCCTACTGAGTTAAATTATATTGTAACTGAAAAAGAGTTCTTAGCTGTTGTTCATGCAATCAACAAGTTTAGACATTATATAACAGGCTATGAAACTTTTGTCCATACTGATCATTCTGCAATTAGATATCTCATGAACAAACCTGTTACTAATGGCAGAGTTACAAGATGGCTTTTACTTTTACAAGAATTCAATATTACTGTGTTAGATAGACCAGGGAAACAAAATACAGTAGCTGATTTCTTGTCTAGAATCCAAAATACTAACGAAGATTCTCCTGTAGAGGATAAGTTTCCAGATGAATATTTGTTTGCAGTAACTACTAAAACTCCTTGGTATGCAGATATTGCTAACTATTTAGTTACAGGGAAGCTACCTCCACACTTATTTCCTAATGAGAAAAGGAAAATCATTCAGGAGAGTTCAAATTATTCATGGATTTCTAATGAATTGTTTAAAACAGGGCTAGATTGTGTGATCAGAAGATGTGTTCGGGAAGATGAAATGCCTGACATCCTTAAGGCATGTCATGATGAATCGTGCAGTGGACACTTTGCTGACAAGAGGAAGGCCTATAAAATCCTTTCTTTAGGATATTATTGGCCTTCTCTCTTCAAAGATGCAAAACAATATGTTAGAAGGTGTGACAGCTGCCAAAGAGTTGGGAGACCAACTCTTTCAAATGAAATGCCATTACAACCACAGGTACTCATCGAACCCTTTGAAAAATGGGCTTTAGATTTCATTGGACCCATTAATCCACCATCTAAAAAAAAGAAGTATATATTGGTT
Source organism: Pinus tabuliformis (assembly GCA_031772625.1). Classification (NCBI taxonomy): domain Eukaryota; kingdom Viridiplantae; phylum Streptophyta; class Pinopsida; order Pinales; family Pinaceae; genus Pinus; species Pinus tabuliformis. Next base: position 1,002,611,139 of record CM062816.1, read on the forward strand.
TGCACTGATTATGTCACTAAATGGGTAGAAGCCAAGGCATTGCCTTCTGCCACTGAAAATTCAGTTGTTCAATTTCTTTTTGAGGACATTTTTACTTGTTCTGGTGTCCCAAGAGAAATTGTGACAGATCAGGGAAGTCAATTTACATCTAACTTGATGGAGAAGCTGATGGAAGAATACAAAATCAAGCACAGAATGGAGCAGCTGAATGAGCTAGATGAAATAAGACAAGATGCAATTTTAAGGACTGATCTAGTTCAGCACCAAAGAACTAAGTGGCATGACAAATATATCAAAGAGAGAAAGTTTCAAAAGGGAGATTGGGCGTTACTGTTTGATTCCAAGTTTAAAGACTTCAAAGGAAAATTTCAGACTCATTGGCTTGGACCATATGAGATTGATGAAGTCTTTAGCAATGGAGCAGTTCGAGTCAAGACCATTGATGAGTTTCAAACTCCTCTCATTTTGAATGGCCACCGATTGAAAATTTATCATAAGCCACTCTCAAAAGAGGACTTTGTCAAAATGTTTCAAGAAAATTTTGCAATGAGGCTGGTGGAGAGGAATCCTTCTCCTCCATCAGCCTAGTCTTTATTTCTTTCAGTTGAAAAAAAAAAAAAAAAAAAAAAAAAAAAAAATATATATATATATATATATCTTTTGTATAAGCCTGAAAACCAATCATAGATTGGCAGTCTTATATAGAAAATGTAGAGTGAAAATCAGGGGCACCTGACACTCTGTATTTTCCAAAAAAAAATCTCTCTTTCTTTCCATCTTCACTCCACCTCACTTGTCATTTCACTTCACCTCCATCTCATTTTCATCTCCATTCCACTTCACTCCACTCCATTTCCATCTCATTCCACTCATTTCATCAATAAAAGTCCCTCTCAGGACTATTTTATTCAGTTAGTTCTTCTCTAACTATCTTTGTGCAGTTAAAGGGGTGTTGTCTTAGTTTCCGCAGCTAGAACCAGTTTCCGCAGCCAGAAACGATTTCTGCAGCCAGCATCACTCTGTCTCTACAGCCGACATCACTCTGTTTTCAAAAAAAAATCACAGTCAAAGGTTAGTGTCATCATCACCAAGTGCAGCAAAGACATGGGGCATCTTCAAAATCAAAGAACAACCATGGGTCAGAAGCCTTAATCAAGAAATGATAAACTTCCAAAAGGATGATCAAAAATCTCTACCAAATAAAAATTCAATGTCATCATTATGCATAGTTATTTAAACCATGGCAAGTTCCACTAAATGCAATGATTTGATACGACAAGCCCCATACCACTCCTCTTCCACCGACGTCATTCCACACACCCTATTCATTTCTAACGGTTCCATGATCATTCTAAATTTATGGACTGCTCTTCCATTTATTGGCCGTACTTTGAGACGTGACCTACTGTACTACGGCTCTCCTTCACCATAATTTCCGCAGCCGTCTGCTGAGACGTGTGCGCAAGTCATCCGATTCAAAAGGACTCAGCCGTTATTCTGCCCATTTATCACTTCACTCCCGCATGCGTTCGGTGTTGAACTTGTTACTGTTGCTTACCCTTTACTCCCTCGGTACTCATACCATTCCCTGTTCTCCATTTCCGCTGCATGCACTAGAGTTTGCTCCAAACCCTGGCTCCAGTCACCACATACATAGTGAACTCCGATTACGGCTACTCCAGTTATCCTAAGAATCCCGTAATCAGCCCATTTTTTTCTGAACCTTCATACGAAGTAGAATTCTCAGTCGGAATTTAAAGCCGAGAATGGGAAAGCTACTGAGAGCTGAACCGAAGGGACCAAAGTACCTGGAGGGTTATCCTCAAACGAAGGAGTCGTTAAAGAAAGCAAGGTGGCTGAGATTCATTCAGAAGTTCACGGGCTATAATAAAGAAGTGACTAAAGCTTTTGCCAGGTCCTTTAATGGACAAACAGTGGAGGTTGGAGACTTGAAATTTACAGTGACCGAGGCCACAATAGCAGCTGCAACAAGTCTCCCACAAGAAGGCGAAAGGTGGTTCAAAAACAGAAGTGTGGACGATCAAGGATGGAAAATCATGCTCAAAAACCCAGGTATGGATACCTCTATATTTACCAAAGGAATCCTTGTGCATGCAATAAAAGAAGAATGGTCTACGCTGTTATTACTTGTCCAGAAGTTTATCACATGCGAGGGTCATTTTGGTACCATGTACATGTATCATGCCAGGATAATGATGAATTTCATGGAAGGTTGTACCCTTAATTTTCCTTATTTTCTGTTATCAAGCTTGAAGAAAATGAGCTCTACTGTTCAAAAACACGTAGGTAGTATTGAATCCCATCTTTACCATCATGGGTTCATAAAAATCCTTATTGAAGATCAGTTTAAAAACACTAAGGATACTTGGGAAAAGTTTTTGACAAGAAACCACTTCCAAGAACTGACTGAAGCCTCTGGAAGCAGTTCCCCAAAAATTCCAAAGAGAAGTAGGAGGAAAGAAAAGAATATTACAGCCCAAGACTCTCCTACAGTAGACATTCAGGAAACTGTTCAGAAAGAAGAAGAGGAGGGAACTAAAAACAAGAAACAGAAGAAGGACAAAGGCAAGATAACCATTCAAGAAACCTATCCATCCCCTGAACAATCCGTAGAAGAAGATTATCAACCTCTGTCAGAGAGGTTAATAGATCTTCAAGCTGCTGCCATAACCAAGAAAAAGCAAAGAGGAAAACAGGCTGCACAAGAGAAAAGTACTAGTTCATACCTGAGAAGGAGCACTAGGCTAAAAGGGAAGGGGAATAAAACCAAAGAAAAACAGTCTCACTTTATTGATTTGGATAAAGAGACACTTGAGAAATCTCCAACTCAGCCAAGCATTGAGCCAAGTCCTCCACGCGAGGAAAGCCCTTTTCAGCCGGAAAGAGAAAGCAGTCCTCCTTCACCAAAATTTGAGTTCAGGCCGAGAAAAACACCTGAGGTAGATTCCAACCAGCAAGAAGCATATAACTACCTAGAGTCCTTGGAACAATCAGCTGCAGGACCAAGCACCACCTTGCCACTTGATGCACAAGTACAGTCTTTAAAACAGGAAGTGTTTGAATTGGAAGTCTTAAATAGGCACATCAAACAGGAAAACGAAGCACTCAAAGAGCAGAGTAAGGTAGACAAGATTGTCCATGATAACACTATGCTCCATTTAGGACTGTGGCAGAAGAAGAACAGGAAGCTGAAGAAGAAGTGTAAAAAGTTGAGCAGGGCATTGATTAATCTTAAGTTCAAATGTCTAGTCAGGAAACCAAGGACCATTTTAGCATCAAAGAGAAAGAGAAGAGGGCTAGATGTTCTTGCAGAAGCCTCAGAGCATATGGATTGAGGGAAAATAACTAAGTTTTGGTTGCATGAGGACATGCAACACCTTCACAGTGGGGGTATGCTCGAACCTGCACCTTCCCATACACCCTCTCAGCCTTCTTTTCCACTCATTCTATCCACCAACTTGATTAAATCATTGTATTTTAGTTTAAAAACGAGCTTTTGACATGGTTTTCTAACTACGCTGATGACTGTTTTTTGGTTTAGAATTTTGCTCAGACAGCTGCGGAAGCTTCTCAGTTTCCGCAGTCGATATAGGTTTCTGCAGCTGACCCGGGATTCTGCAGCCAGCACAGGATTCTGTAGCCGTTTTGTCAAACACCATGCTACAGGTGTCCTCTCAAGAAATGAGCCACATGGGAAAGTTACAGGAGTCAAGGACATGGATCGTGTCCCTCCAGATCATCCAGCATGGTCATAAAAGCCCGCGGTCAAACAAGGGGCAAAGGATAGTCAACGGAAGTGTCCAGTGGTGGCACGGCTCTGCGTAGCTCTGTTTTTGAGCACGTGAAGCTACGTGGCACAATCCTTAGCCACGAAGACATCCTGATAGCGTGAATCCAACAGCCATACCTCTCAGATTTAATAAACATGATGACAGTTACCTAGATCTGGGCTGAACAGGATTTACGTGTCTCTGGCAGCGTGGTTAATAGCGTAGATTTTGTTAATCTATTTTGCTTTCTTTCCTTATAAATAATGCGTCCATGAACGATGTACAAGTTAGTATTTTTGGTAATGTAATTTGAAGCTGTTGTATTTCCCCACTGCACTTTTACGTTGTTGTTTAATATATGAGAAGACTGGTTTAAATTTAAGCTTGTAGCTGTTCATTGAATCGGTTGAAGTGGCAGAGGGCCCCTACTTACTGAAGCCTTGTACAATTATCTTTTAACTCTTGCATTACTTTTTCCTGTTCACGTATATTAGCTGTACAGTTGTCATTTAAATGTTGCGTTTTATTTCATCATGTATATTAGCTGTACATAACAAAGCTTTTGATTTCTGTTGATTTACATTTTCATTGCTGCTCTTTTATGGTTACAACTGATCAGTGTTTTTGCAGGTGTTCTTAGGCAGCCCGGGGCAATTTTTCACCTTTTCGTTTTATAACTATTGGCATACGAGATCATCTTGTCTTTGTCGCTGACTCTTGTTTTCTGAAGTTTGATTTCCAGTACTATCATTTCCTTAAGTTGTACAGTTATTTTCTGCTCTTAGATATCATGCTATTCATCTGCTAATGGTTCCTTTCTATAATCAAATAACTTTATTAGGAACCAGAATATCACTCATTATAGCTTGATTTAGTTTTCTTTAGATCTCACATTGCTGGACTTGTTCATGACTGTTTCTTACAGGGTAAATCAAGCTGAAAGGCAGAAGGTCAAGAAAGTTAAAGTAGTGTGATTGGTTTCTTTTATGCAGTTTAACTTCTTTTAGATTTCACATTGCTTAACATTTCATGATATCTTTTCACAAGGAAGATTGAGTTGAATAGTTGAAATAGTGTGGACTAGTTGTTCTTACTTTTAATTGAATTTAGAGTAGATTTCACTTTCATTTTCATTCAGCAACAAAGATATTGGGCCGATGTCATAGTTCATTGTTTGATGTCTTTATTTCTTTTGAAGAATTGATTTCATTGCATTTATTTTAAAAAGCTTTCTTTCTTTTAAGTTTTGAAAATCACTTAGAGATCACCATAATCATCCACATTTCACTTGCTTTATCACCTTTTCATCATCTCACATTAGGGAAAGTTAAATCCAAAAACAAACTTAAAAAAAAACTAAAAACGACAAAAGACTAAGGAAACGGTTATCTAGTACATACAGTACACTTCACTTCGTCAGTTTACGAACCCCGGGTTGACATTATAAATAGCAATTTAGATCAAACTAAAATGACCAAACACACGTTCCGCTCGACTGTAGAATGGATGAGCCAAATATCTTTTCAGTCATTCACCCATGTGCCATATTCCAAGAATGAATGTGGGATCTTATAGAACACATCAATCGAAGCTCATCCAGGGCTTCCAGAGGCCATCCACCTCAACCAATCAAACAGTGATTCCACCTCACAGTTGGACATCACCAAAACCATCATCATATTCGTCTCCATCTAGGGCTTCTAGGGATTCGAGAGCATTTGTCCAACCAAGGCTTCTAGAACTAGTAGTTCAACCAACAACTTATACAGGGCTTCCAGAGCATTTGAAAAACCAAGGCTTCTAGGACTAGTAACTCAACCCACAACTTATATAGGGCTTCCAGAGCGTTTGTCCAACCAAGGCTTCCAGGACTAGTAACTCAATCCACCAAGGGATTCTAGAGCGTTTTTCCAACCAGTGTTTCTAGGAATAGTAAATCAACCCAAGCTGTTACAGGGCTTCTGGAGTGTTTGTTCAACTAGGGTTCCAGGACTAATAACTCAACCCAAGCTAAGGAAACCTGATAACAAACCAAACCAAAGTAATGAATGTAAACCCACAATCACCATGACTATCCAAGAAATGGAAAGGCTAGGCAATCCATTGTCAATCCCAACCATCCTTCATGCCAATGACAGATCATAACCAAGAAACCACATGCATGTGCCATGCATGCCAAAACTAGTGAAGAAATCATACATGCAACTCAGCAATTGCAAGAAAATCTAATGTAACTTCTGATGTCGATGTCCTCTTGCACTTTCTTGCTCTTCCTTTATCTTCTTTCTCTAAGAATCCAAGTATGCCACACCCAACAAGAGTGCTCCAAGAGAAATCTAAGTCTCCAAGAGTATGAGAGAGAGATAGAATAATGAGAAAGCTCCAAAACTGAACTGACAAAAGGTTCATACTGAAAGGAAGAAGCTTGCCTACTGATCCTCAAAAGCCTTTTTATTAATGACACCTCTATTTTCTTCATTTTCCATTATTTTCCTTCAATTTCCTCCTTACATGCAACCTGTGACCTTTCACCTTCCTTTTCTCCTAATTTCCATTATTTTCATAAATAAAGGTTCCAAAATACCTTTTTTCCTCTTTAATGCCTTATCTGTTGCCTTTGCCAGTTTCCTTAGCCATAAACAACCAAATGAACACACACTAGGATTTCTTGCCTACCATCCAGCTTGGAATACGTGTTCCATCATCCATGGTATTTATATATTTTTACATGGAATTTTCACTAGGGTTGTTACATCACAATTGTGGGCTTCTCTCTAATTTAGATATGTCACAATTGCATTTCATAATAGATGCATTCATTCATTAGATGCATAATTAATTCATGTTAAAATGATTTAGGATACATGTATTGAAAACAATATTATAGGGGTATATTTGTAAGTAGAGGATGTAGTTCAATACCAACATCACCAACCACCCTCGCTATACCATGTAGTGCCAAACCACCTTCTATTACACAAATTCCATGATTTGCAGGTAGAGAAAGACTCCCTGAAGTGCATAGTTCATAAATTCAACCTAGGGATTCACCAACCTCATCTACAGAAGATCTAGTTAAAAGAACCTACATCCCCATTGAAGGAGTCGTATTTGTTTCCTCAATAGGTGAATAACTCATAGGATAAGAGTTACAAGTACCTAGTGAGGAGGAAGGAGTTGAAGAGGAAAATATTTTTGAATTACCATTAGTATAGGAACCCAAGGAAGAATAGGTAAATAACCCTATCATTGAACCTTATATTAGCTCTGAAGAATCTATAATGGAAGGTGAAGAAGGAGAAGTACATAATGGATAGGAAATACCAAAAATTGGCAGAGGAAGAGATTAAATAGGGGGAGGTGGTAGATGAGGTCGAGATGGAGATTTTCATGAAGAGGATCCTTTTGGGCTCCCTATTTTAGATACTGATACCACTGCTACCGTGAATTTTTTTTTCCCATCTATCCTCTCCAACTTCCATGGGCTGAGAACTGATGATCCAAAAACATTTCTTTTCTCATTTAAAGTATTATGAAGATCATATGACTATCTACTTGATACTCAAAAATTGAAATTATTTTCTACTACTCTAAAATATGGGGCTCTTAAATGGTTCATGGGTCTAGGAATACATTCTATTAGGACATGGGATGATCTGAAAAGAATATTCTTAGAAAAATACAAATATTATTGCATACATCATGACCTTAATGGTGAAGCTTTTAAGATGTCCCAAAAATACGATGAGAGCCTCAAAGATTTGGTGGAGACATTTTTTTATGATGTTAAAAGAGATAAATTGAATAATTTAGAAGAAGACAAATTAAAAAATCTCTTGCTAAAATCCATAAGGGTGAATGGTCCATTTATATTCTCAAACTAATGGGTAAAGGATATGTTTCACAATTTCAATTTCAAGAACCTTGTGAGTTATGCAAACACATCTCAAGATGAAAATATAAATATGGAAAGAATCCAAGAGATCCAATCATGTCAAGGGTAAGAAAATATGCATCTGGTATGGTAAGTAGAGTAGAATTAGGTAATTTTCTTGATAATTTTAAAATAGATATTCTTGGAAATCTTAGTGAACAACTAGATATTCTAAGGATATAAAACAAGAAAAAAGCTTAAAATGTTGCATTGCCTATTTTTTGTCCTAAACATAGGAAAAATCATGCATTATGAGAATTCCCTCTTGATAGTGTTGAAATATGTGTTATATGTGCATAGAATCATGCCATAAAGGAGTTCCCCTCAATATCTGGACTTAGAGTTGTTTTCCAAGAAGAAGTTGGGACAATTCAATTTGAACCACTTTGTTATCTTGCTCACAGAAGACCTTGGCGGCCTTGGGAAATAGGAACAGTACAAGATCCCAATATATAATATCAGTATTATGTAAAACCACAAAGTAATTGAAATACACCTTTACCATGGAAAACTGTTGGGTCCCTATAATACTAGTGATTACCCCATTACTATTGTAGTTGTATCCCTTATTAATATTGTTGTGCCCCTATTGTCCCCATATTATTATTACTGTGCCCCATAGAATCCCTCTATTGTTATTTTTGTGGCTTTATATTATTATTGTTAGGTTGGTTGGGTTATATTGTGACTCCTTAGACTCCTATATATAGAAAGGAGGTTTTGTCATTTGAATCATCCAAGAATTGTTCATTTATGTAATGTACAGGAGGTTGCCCCCTCGAAGAGGCTGAATTCAAAGGCGTTGATCTATATTTTCTACCTTTTATTGAGTTGGTTTCATAACATTTGGTATCAGAGCTTTGGATTCTAGGGTTTCGTTGCTCCAAACAAGTCATCGTGGCATTTTCGCTATAACTTGTTTTTTGCGACATTTCAGAAGCTAAAAAAAACCCATTTGAGAAGAAATTCCGCTGAATCTTGGGTCCAAATTTCAGAGCTTTTCGCGCTATATTTGCGGAGATATGATCTGAGGAAGTTGGTCTTTTTGCAGACTCCTCAATTACATTCCAAACAAGTGACCTCGGGAAAATCGTCATAACTTTCTCTCTGAGCATCGGATTGAAATTTCGTAAGAAGTTACAGAAATAGGATAGAATGTACTTTCTTTTATATATTTTTCAGAGCTAAAGGTTGAAATAGTAACTCGTGGCACGTCGTACAAGTTTGCTCTACTGAACTAGTCTATAATTAGGTCATCTTGGGAGATTGTTCATAACGCTTCCTTGTAGAATCCAATTTCGATCAGACTGGTGGCATTGGAAAGAGGACACAAAGGGCTACTATAGGTCAAAATTTTAGAACTAGATGATCCGAAATTGCAGAGATACATCAGATTCAATATCAAGCTTCTACAAAGTGAAAAAAGGTGTGTAGTTTTTTTTAAATTCTTGCATAAGCTTGGTTTGAAAAATTAGTTTGAATCGGTAATTGATGCCCCAAGGAAATAAAATGCAAACACCTAGTAAGAAACCTGAAATCTCTAGCATGACTCATGAAGAAGAGGAAGAAATGCAACATGATATATCAAAATTACAAGACCAAGTGCAACAAGTGTCACTTGCACAAAAAGAAACAGAATCTAAGATGGATGGTTTAAGGAAAGTTGTAGAAGCTAAGATGGATGGTTTAAAGAAAGGTGTAGAAGATAATATGGATTGTCTAAAGAGAGCTGTAGAAGCTAAGATGGATGGCATGGAAGCTAAGATGAATTGCATGGACACTAAAATTGATGGCATGGATGATAAGATGGAAGAATTGAAGATAAATATGAATAAGTTGCTACAAGAAATGGTCACTAATGGTGAAAGGGTAGTAAAGGAAACTCATGATGAGAACAAAAGAAATGTTAATCATGATTCCATAGACTCTAATGTGGGATCAAAGACCCACCATATTCCAAAAATCGATATGAGGAAGTTTGATGGCAAGGATCTCGCAACATGGATATTACAAATGGAGCAATTTTTCGATCTCAATAATGTGCAAAACACACAAAAGGTACGTATTGCAACTTTATATTTGGAACCAAATCAGTTTGTATGGTATCAATGGCTTTTCTCTCGTAAACAAATTATCACTTGGGCAATTTTTACAGAAGAATTGACAGCACATTATGAGGATACAAAATGCAACACTTTTTTTAGCCAATTGATAAGTCTCAAACAAAAGGGTTCAATAATGGAGCACATTGAGGAGTTCCAAAAATTGAACATAAGGGTAAAAAATATTCTAGAGGAGCATAGGATTGATGTGTTCATAGGGACTTTAAAGGATAATATCCAACATGATGTTCACCTTTGGGAACCTGATTCATTAGAGAAGGCATTCAGGTTAGCAAGAAAAATGGAAAGCAAAATTATGGCAACTAGGAAGCATACCACTCACAACTATAAAGATGGAAGTGTTGTTGCCCCTAGTCTTCCACAACCTATAAGGTTGACACCACAACAATTGGAAGAAAAAAGAGCAAAAGGGCTTTGTTACAGTTGTGATAGCAAATACACTAAAGGTCATAAGTGTGCTGAGAAGAAATTATTCTACATAGATTGTGAAGAGGAAGAAGAAAAGGAGCAAGAAAGGTCAAAAGAAGAGGATATACTCCAGGAACAAAGCCTAGATAAAGAAGAAATGAATCCGACCATATCTTGTAATGCATTGGTGGGAATTACCACTCCTCAAACCATCAAGATAGAAGGACAAATCAAGAAGAAAAAGGTAATAGTGTTGATTGATTCAGGAAGTACCCACAATTTTATTCATTGTAAGGTACAAAAGAATTGAATTGCTTCTTATATCCAGCACCAGAGTGTCAAGTGATGGTTGCAAATGGAGGAACAATAAATTTCTCTGGAAAGTGCCATAATATCAAGCTATCCATGGGAGAATATGTATTGACTAGCCCAATGCTTTCCATTCCAATGGGAGGTGCTGATGTTGTACTAGGAGTCCAATGGCTACAATCCTTGGGTACAATAGCTTTTAATTTTCAAGAACTTTTCATGAAATTTTCTGTGGAAGGAAAGGAAGTTGAATTAAGGGGTATTGCAGGGAAACTGGGAAAGATAATAAGCTCTAACGGTATGACAAAGCTTCTAAAAAAGGAACAAAGAGGTGTAATTGCACAATTATGTTCGCTAGATGTTTCCACATTGGAATCATCTATTTCTCCAGATCTCCAAAATGAATTTGATAATCATTCCAAGGTATTTGAGACTTCCAAAGGTCTCCCACCTATTTGTGATCATGATCATGCTATTCATCTGATTCCAGGAAGTGTTCCTCCAAACATCAGGCCGTACAGATATCCCTATGCCCAAAAGAGTGAAATTGAACGTATGGTTGCAGAAATGCTAGAGGCTGGTATAATTCAACCGAGTCAAAGTTCTTTCTCTGCTCCAGTAGTATTGGTGCACAAGAAGGATGGATCATGGCGCATGTGTCCCGATTATAGGGAGCTCAACAAGCTCACTATTAAAGATAAGTTTCCCATTCCTGTCATTGATGAATTACTGGATGAATTGCATGGATCAATTTACTTCACCAAGTTGGATCTTCGTTCAGGATATCATCAAATCAGAATGAAGACTGAAGACATTCCAAAAACAACATTTAGAACTCATGAGGGTCATTATGAATTTTTGGTCATGCCTTTTGGCCTTACCAATGCACCTTCAACATTTCAAGGTTTGATGAATTCCATTTTCAAACCATTCCTTAGAAAATTTGTGTTAGTATTTTTTGATGATATACTAATCTACAACAAGTCTTGGAAGGATCATGTTGAACATGTTGACAGGGTGCTACAACTATTGGAGGAGAAACAATTATATGCAAAAAGATCCAAATGTTTCTTTGGAGTACAAGAGGTGGAATATCTGGGTCATATTGTATCTCATGAAGGAGTTAAGGTAGACCCTAGCAAAATTAAAGCCATTAAGGAATGGAAAATCCCCACATCCATAAAGCATTTGCGAGGATTTCTCGGGTTGATAGGGTATTATCGCAAGTTTGTTAAGAATTATGGGAGAATAGCAGCACCTCTAACAACATTATTGAAGAAAGATGCATTTTCATGGACTCCAGAAGCAACAAAGGCCTTCGAACATCTTAAAGAGGCAATGTGCCAAGCACCGGTCTTAGCTACACCAGACTTCACAAAAACCTTTATTGTGGAATGTGATGCTTCAGGAAATGGAATTGGTGTTGTTTTAATGCAAGATGAAAGACCCATTGCTTTTGAAAGTCGTCCAATCAAGGGAAAGTTTTTACACAAAGCTATTTATGAGAAGGAAATGTTGGCAATACTCCATGCACTTAAGAAATGGCGACCCTACCTAATGGGAAGACACTTCAAGGTAAAAATGGATCATGATAGCCTTAAATACTTTTTAGAACAAAGATTATCCTCTGAAGAGCAACAAAAGTGGGTCACAAAGATGTTGGGTTATGACTTTGAAATCATCTACAAAAAAGGGTAGCAAAATGTGGTGGCAGATGCACTCTCAAGAAAGGATGAGGATGTGGAAGCATTGTTGTGCGCCATTTCTATTATCCAACCAGATTGGATAAACGAAGCAAGGGAGGAATGGAAGAATGACGAAGAAGTGTGGGCACTTATTCGAAAGTTACAACAAGACTCTAGTATGTCTGATACATTTAGCTGGCAGAATGATTCGTTATGGTACAAAGATTTCTTATACCTCTGTAAGAATTCCCAGCTAAAACAAAAGATTCTTATGGAATTGCACACTTCTCCCTTAGGAGGGCACTCAGGATTTTTAAAAACTTACCACAGGGTTAAGAAGGAAATTTTTTGGGAGGGCCTTAAATCAGATATTCAAAAGTTTGTGGCAGAATGTTTGGTTTGCCAACAAAATAAAGTTGAAACAATTAAGACATCGGGTCTATTACAACCTTTATCCATTCCAAGCCAACGTTGGGAGGAGGTTTCAATGGATTTTATCACAGGTTTACCCAAGTCTGAGGGAAAGAGTGTCATCATGGTGGTAGTTGACAGACTTACCAAGTATGCACACTTTTGTGCATTATCACATCCATTTAAAGCCAGTACAGTTTCTACTGCATTTATGGAAACAATTCAAAAACTACATGGAAACCCAAAAATTATTGTAAGTGACAGAGATCCCATTTTCACTAGAAATTTTTGGATAGAATTATTTTCTTGTCTTGGTACTCAGTTAGCTCATAGCTCATCTTATCATCCTCAATCTGATGGGCAAACTGAGATAGTAAACAAATGTTTGGAAGGATATCTTCGTTGCTTTGTATCTGATAAACAGACACAATGGGTCAAATGGTTGCCTTTGGCTGAATGGTGGTATAACACTTCCTTCCATACAGCAACAAAAATGACCCCACTTATGGCACTTTATGGATATCAGGCACCATCCATCACATCATATTTAAGAGAAAATTCTAAGGTTCAAGCAGTGGAACATCACATCGAACATCAACAACAAGTCCTCCAACTCTTAAAGGATAACCTCGTGTTGGCACAAAATAGAATGAAACAACAAGCAGATCAACATCGCAGAAAAAGAAGTTTTGATGTAGGTGATTGGGTATTCCTAAAGCTACAACCATATAAGAAAATGTCCCTCAAGCAAGCTAAGAAGGATAATAAATTATCACCAAAGTATTATGGTCCGTACAAGGTGTTGCAAAAGATTGGTACTATGGCATACAAATTGGAGCTTCCTGCAGCTTCTCGATTGCACCCAGTTTTCCATGTTTCATGTTTAAAGAAGGTTATAGGCGACAAGCTCCCAGTTCAAACAATATTTCCAGAACTTGACGAGGAAGGAAAAATTATATTGGAACCAGAAGCAGTCACAGAAACAAGAACTCAACAGTTATGAAATTGATCAATTTCGGAGTATCTTATCAAGTGGAAGAACTTATCCACTGAATATTCCACATGGGAGGATGAGAATTTTATACAGAAGCATCCAGAACTACTCAAGCGTTGAGGACAACACTTTTTTGAAGGAGAGGGGCATGTTGGGTCCCTATAATACTAGTGATTACCCCATTACTATTGTAGTTGTATCCCTTATTAATATTGTTGTGCTCCTATTGTCCCCATATTGTTATTACTGTGCCCCATAGAATCCCTCTATTGTTATTTTTGTGGCTTTATATTATTATTGTTAGGTCGGCTGGGTTATATTGTGACTCCTTAGACTCCTATATATAGAAAGGAGGTTTTTTCATTTGAATCATCCAAGAATTGTTCATTTATGTAATGTAAAGGAGGTTGCCCCCTCGAAGAGGCTGAATTCTAAGGCGTTGATCTATCTTTTCTATCTTTTCTTGAGTTGGTTTCATAAGACAAACTTGGCCACTTCAACCACAAAACCCATCCTATTCACAAGATTGACAAGGTTCTCATGGTAGGAATCCCTAGTATACTCAAACTTTCCAATTTCCATATCCTCAATACAAACCTCAGTATTATTCTCCTCCCCAACCACCACAACCTAGTCAACCACAATTCCAACCTTAATTGAGTTCAAGTCAACCCCTTCCATTACCATCCACTCCATTTCCTTAGAAATCTAACCAACTACCTACATAACCACTCCCCAATATAAATAATAAAACACCTCAACAACCCATTTACAATGTTTAAGTTCAAAGCTTTAAATATTGTATGATATATCCTCTAGGTATAAATGTTGTCCAACTTCGATCTGATAGATTTTTTCAAAAGAAAACACCATGATTTTTCATCTAGGAATATAAGGAGGATAAAATTCCTGAAAAGGAGGCATCTCCTAATCAAGAGAATACCCCTTCAAAGGAATATATTCCTACATAATTAGATGAAAACTAAATAAAATCAACTCCTAAAATTCCTATAGCTAATCAACATTTCGTTTCCTTACAAATTCCTCCCTTTCATGAGAGACTTCAAATTGACAAAGGAATAAAAAAGAAAATATTTTTACCTAATTATAACATGCTATATGAATTCAAAAATATTTTCATCAAAATTCCTTTGCTTCAAGCTATAAAGGAAATACTCATTTTTGCAAAAACAATAAAGGAGTTGTGTATAAAGAAAACAAGAAGAAAAACAAAATGAATTAAAAATATTCGAGTGGTTGGAAAAATTGTAGATATTATGATGGGGAAACCAATCATTGAAAAATATTTAGATCTAGGTGACCCCATTATAAAAATCCACATCAATGGTATTGAAATTCCGAACACTTTGATTTATTTAGGTGCAACTATTAATATCGTGAGTAAGAATATTATGGATCAATTAAGGATACCTAATCTTCAATATATCCCAACTTTATTGCAATTAGGACATAGATATGTTATTAAACCTGATGCTATATTATAAGATTTCTCAGTATCCCTAGATTCATTCGAGTACCCTGATGACTTTATGGTATTAACTCCCAACTAACCATGTCTAGCTACAACTAACACATTCATAAGTTATAGATCTAGTGGTATGTTCATTTATGATGCTAACTCTACTAAAAAATTCACATTATGTGTACTTGCAAAAACAATAACTAAATTAGAGAATGAATTTTTGATTGAAGATGATGATAATGAAGGCTTTGAAAACATTGACCCAATACTGACTATTTCACAAAGTGATGAAGAGGATCAATTTGTAAACTTGATGAATAATAATGATTTTTCTTCATATTGTGAGAAAAATTATTGTTTACACATGCTAGATAAAAGTTTTCAAGAAGATTGTGGACTTGAAAATTTTTCATCTAGATAATCCAAAATAAGATTAAACTCTATGGAAATGTTTGGAAATGATTAGTAGAAATTTATCCACGTAAAACATTAAACATTAATAAGAATTTGGAATAATTTCAAAAGAATTAATTGATAAAGATGCTACAAAAACATTCCTTCACATATGCATGGGAATACGTTGACATGAAGGGGATTGATCCAGATATATGTATGCATCATATTTATACTCAAGAAAATCCAAACTAGTGAGACAACCTCAGAGAAGGATGAATCCTAATATGAGGGAAATTTTTAAGGAGGAATTATAAGAATTGCTTAATGTGAATTTAATTTACCCAATTTCATATTGTGAATGTGTTTCACCATTGCTGATTGTACCTAAGAAGAATGGAAAGTGGATAGTATGCATAGATTATCGAGAACTAAAAAAATTTACTATAAAATATCATTTCCCACTACCTTTTACTGAACAACTATTAGATACTTTAGCAAGGAAGAAATATTTTTCATTCTTGATAGTTTTAGTCGATATAATCAAATTCAACTAGCACTTGAAGATCAACACAAAATAACTTTTACATGTCCATGGGGTCCATATGCTTAGAGGGTACTTCTTTTTGGTTTATGTAAGGCATCTGCTACATTTCAGCGAGCAGTTTTAGGCATATTTTTATGACTTGATCCATGATTGTGTAGAAGACTATATGGATGAATTTACTGTCTATGGAAACACTTTTGAAGGAGCTATCAAAAATTAGAAAAAGTTCTTATTGGATGCAAAGAGGAAAATATTTCATTGAGTCATGAAAAATTATTTATGATGTTTAACAAAGGAATTATTTGGGCCTTCATATTTCAGGTGTTGGAATCAAGGTGGATGCATCCAAGGTAGAAGTTATTTCTAAACTTTCAATCCCTACTTGTCAAAGAGATGTTAGAAGTTTTCTCAGTTTCACAAGTTATAATAGAATGTTTATAGAAAACTTCACTAAAATAGTTTCACCACTTTTTAAACTTCTTACAAAGGATTGGGAATTTTATTAGAATTCTGACTTCCAAAAAGATTTTGAAACATTGAAACAAAAAATTTATGAAGCACCAATTTTAAGAGGGCCAAATAGTTCCTTCCCATTCCATATTTCTATTGATGGTTTAGATACATCTCTAGGAGTTATATTGGGACAAAAATACTTAACTCCTTATGTTATTTAATATTGTTAGGAGTTTTATTTGTTGTTTAATTCCCCTAAATTAAATTATCAACCAAGGTTTGTAATCTCTAAGTTACACTGCATTCTGATTTAGATTCCAATAATTTAGTGCAAAGTTAAGTACAAAATGTTCAATCTATACTATTTCTAACCACAATAAATTGAGGTGAAGAAACTTATCAAATTAAATACAAAGTCTTAATTTCAAAATATGGAATGGCTAATGTTTTTCACTAGGGGAACTCATTGTATTATCATGAGCACTGAGAATGGATCATGCTATCGAAGACACAATCTACTATCAAACCATGTTATTATTATCCTATTTTAATCATAACTTTATTAACTCAAAAACTCACTTAAAGGTAAAGTAACCAAACAAACTAAATTGCAAGCTACTTGAAAACTATAGCATAGACAATGAAAATCATTGTTCATAAGAAATATGAGTTACTACTTAAGCGATTCAAACTACTATACATATAAGATGAGTCACAATATCAATCACTACCTCACTACCAATCATTATGCAAACATTGCTAACTATTGTTCAAACAAGACTATTTCTAATTACTACCTGAGAAATACTTATCACGACCTAATTACTACAATTTACCACTCAACAACTTCAACAAAAATCTTCAATTCAAATAAGACAAACTACTACTCAAACATTCTAACTTCACTTTTAAAATAATGGAAATCTCAACCCAAACAATAAGATCTATTTAATCTAAGTAATAGGAATCTCAAATCAAACAAGACTAATTATTATTCAAAATGATATCAAACTTATGCTAATCTCAATCTAGGAAAAACTGATTCTAATCCAAATTATTTTAAGCTAAGGAAAATGGACAATCCAAACAAGACTGAGTCTAATCACTACGTCTAATTCCCGGGGTGCATAAAACAAGACAACAAGAATTCAAACTAATCTCTTTATATTTCCTATCATTCGACTCTATAAATACTCAAAATAAACTAAGTAACATCTATAAATACTCAAAAGAAACTAAGTAACAAAACTCTAAATCGATCTCCTTCACTAGCTATGTCGACACACTCAGATCTAAAAGATTCTAAAGATCGAAGTCTCTTCTAGTTTAAAACCACTCTAGTCAAACTCAAAAAGTTTACGAAAGAGAATTAACCTACAATATTCAATCCAACCTTGCTACAATTATACTGAATCTCATAACTAAGTTACAGTCTCAATCAACAACCAACATCTTGTCACATTACTTCTAGGCACTTTCATATCAAACACGATGCTACAGTATTTTGTATCAAATAATAAATCTACAGGATATGAAATTATAAAACCGATTCCAACTAAGGCTTATGACACAATTATCAACCTCTATATTCATCCAAATTGGAAAGCACTCTTTTAATTATTCTTAACCATGATAATGTATTGGATAAACCATTCATACATTGAAAACGTTAATCAATACAATCCTTTCTGGTTTGCAAAGATTTAAAGACAAGATATTTGTTCAGATGCAAGAAAAACAGAGTAAGAGCTTAAGTACATAATAGAAAATGGTGATGCTAAGATCTAACTAGTAAACTTCTTCAAAACAAGATCCACACTCCTAAATCTCATTCAAACACACTTCCTATAGACTATATCAATTACAGGACTTGTTTCCAGGTGGTGGTGGGCCCTTTCTACTTCTCAGAGCGAGTCTAGGTTAACTAAATGCTTTAAAAACAAAAAAGAATCATAATACTTACAAAAATTTAAATTTTGAATCAGAATTATGTATTAAGGTTCAACAAAATATGAGTTCAAATAACAAGTACATCATAGTTTCCAATGTCTTCTGAGCATAAAGCTTCTTGCAACAAAATTACTTAACAATCTTTCCATTCCCTTACATACAGAGAGCATCAGGCTTTTATAAAGTTCAACAGATGAAAAATAGGCATAACTAAATAACTAGAAAGGTAAACATAAAACATCAAGTCTAAAATTAAGTTGTATGAAATCTTCTTTAATAATCTTCAAATGGATCTTGGTTGAGCTCATCCTGATCATAGCGCAATTAATGAAACCAACTCATTTTTTAGTATAAGGAGATCAATTCTAGAACACCAAGGATTTGACTGAACACCTGCTGCCAAATAGAGTATAGAATCGAGATGCAAAATTGAGTATAGAATAGTGTGTCCATTAAAGGTTCCCTAGTGCATTGTTCATCAATGTGCTGGAACCCCTGCTACCTATCCATATGTTTTCAAAGTCTATAACTCCATATAATTATTAGTAAAAAATAATTCAATGGCTATAAGTTCATTAATATCTACTTAAACTAATCAAAAGCACATGAAAATAACACTAAGTAAATATTCTACCTCCATTTGCAAAATAACGTGGTTTGGCAGTGATAACATGGTAAAAAAAGGATAAAAATGGAGTAAATGTCGATAGGAACAATAAAATATTAGGTGTAAAATAGGTACAAAAGGGGGGACCAAAATCTCCCCATGCCCTCATGCAGTTGTCATCTAGTCATCAAAAACAATGTATCCTAGGCTTCACACTCCCTCCACATTGACTAAGAATTCAATACCATGATTATCTTTCACCAATGACTTCTAAAAATACAGAGCGAGCTTCTAAGCACTAGGACTCTTAACAGGCTTCAACTGATTCAACTTCTAGTTAACCAGATTTTTATTCCTTATTAAAGGTGCATCATTTTTAAAGACTAAGGAGAGGTTTTTGTCTCAATATTGTTCTTTCATAGTCCGCGAATAACAAAATATGGTTTTGTATTTATGAGCATTTTCTTTCAACTTCATATTCTTCTTTTGTAATTTGGCCACGAGCAACTGCAAATATTCTTCATTATTGGCTGATGTGTTTTCGACTAGCATTGTTTGTTTTTGAGAGTTGCTCCGACCATGAGTTGACCCAGTGTTGTTCTTTTTAGGCTTAGGTATTCGTTCTCTTCTCTTCTTACCTAAAATTATGTTGGATAGATTCTGAGGCGATGAGCTACTTAAAAGATTCGGATCATTATCTTGTGGATCATCTTCCTCAAATAGAGGATCCTTTGCTTCTTCATTCACCAAAGGAGGTTTTTTAGCCTCTTTTTCAGGAGAAGACAAAATGGTGACCGGCTCCTGGTTTTGGGTGCTGGAAATGGATAATCCTTGTTTAGACATACTTCGAGTACAACGTCGACTTTGAGACACATTTGGATTCCCTACCGCTTTCTGTACTGGCGTGGAAGGCACAGATGCTACTTCCAAATCTCCTTGGAAGAGTCTCCTTTTCCTTTTCTTAAGGTTAACATTAACCCTTTCACATTGTTCTTATGTTGCTTCAATGACTGGTTCCCCAACTCTTATGGAAGGCTTTTTCTGCTTCTGTGACTGAGAGTCCTTAGCGGGTGCTTCCTCATGGCCAGGTTTTCATTTCTGTACTTTACTTTTCTTACATTTCTTCTTTCCCGATATTGGGGCCACTTTTTCTATTGAAGTACTAGGGTTTACCAGTGCCTTTAGAGGTTTCACCAAACAATTCTTTTCCATTATAGACGTAGGCACCACTATAGGACTATGATCCTGTTGAGAACTAGAATCTAGTGGAACCTCAACCCCAAAACTTAAATTCTTTGACAAGGGACTGATGATCCTTTATTGTCCTTTCACTTGAGTTTCTTCCCCTAGAAAATTTTAACCTAGAAAATCTTCCAAAGATTTCTGTAATTTAGTTAACTCCACAACAACTAACATTTTAATGACACTATGATGACATACACTAGTTTCAAGGTTTTTACTAGCTGACTGAACTCTAGAAATTTTATATAAAATCTTATGTAAGAAGAAAGGGAAATTAACTTCTCGACCTTCTAAAAAATGCAACAACAGTATTACATGATAAAGAAAAATGACAGCATACCTACCTTCACAAGTAATAAACCTTTGTAGCATTGTAACAAGTGGATACCATTTTTCTTCTAGGTAGCTATGCAAGACCCCTTTCGACCAATTCAAAGATTTATAAGTTGGTTTTAGAAATTTATCACAATTCGTTGGGTCGAGCGGCCCTCTTTTGAAAATTTTCTCACCAGACAGAGGTAACCCTTTCACTTTACTTATAGATTCTTCAGTGACTTTAAATTTGAAATTTCTAATCTCTGCAACCTCTCCATTGAAGCTCTGAGAAAAAGCCAAAGTGACTCTATCATTATATCCCTGAAATTTTCGAAGGAAACCTATCCACCCTTTCTCTTCGAACAATTATTTACAACTAGCATACTCTAGACTTCTTGAGAACTAAATGAAGGTGGGTTCGTTATGATCGACCCCCATGCCTGAGTTGAAGCAAGTCCTGGAAGTTTTTTTGTAGAAAAGGAGGGCTCACAATCATTTTCCTTCCAAAACTTATCACTTTGAGAGGGGAAATTACCATGCTAGCGCTTTTTACCCCGAATTAATTCAAGAAATAATGCTTAGGAATTTTGAATGACATCATACATGTGCGATGGTAATGATGAAACAACGTTTGATGGGTAGCTCGTGTGAGGCAAGATGAAGGGGCAAGCTATTGGATAGGATGGCGGCTCCAATGGGAGTAAGGATTGGTTGCTATAATGATGAATTAACATGTGTCCGCATAATTAAAAATGAAGAAAAGGGTAATGGAGACAAGACATTAATCCGAATGTGAGAGGACAATTAAATCATAAAAAATAATGCAGACAGATTACCACTTAGCCTATTATGCATACACTTCCAATATATTCTAAATAAATAAAATGTTCTCATATGTTGGTTTTGACTTCATTAATATTCTAGAACATGAGAGCAAAAATAACAATTTTGATTTTTAAAGAGAGGAGGAATGACCTGTTATAGAGTTTTATGAACCCAACGTTTTGGACTACCAAGTGAGTCCATCATCAGGGGATGCGACAATAGATATTCTAGACATATTCATTATGTATCCATGAGCTATATTTTAAGTTATATATATATATATATATAGATATATATATATATATATATATATATATATATATATATATATATATATATATATATATATATATATATATATATATATATAGGTTATGGAGTTAATCTAAGAAATTAGGTCGGCCAATCTCCACTTAGTTTGTTAATATTCATATTTCTTTATTTATTTTTATTTTTTTAATTAATTTGTTTACATAATTAACTAATTTGTTTAATTAATCAATTAGTTTAATTAATTAATTATTTAATTAATTGTTAAATTTATTAATTAATTGTTTAATTAATTAATTAATTTGTAAAATTAATTAATTAATTAATTTTAATCAATTCCCTAATTAATTCTCTAATTAATTAATTAATTTATTAAACAAAATAACCAATTAATTTGTTTAACTAACTAATTAATTTGTTTATTTAATTAACTAACTTGTTTAATTAATTCCCTATAATTTTATATATGATTCCTATTGTTTATTTTCTAACTATTTACTATGAGTTTTTTTTTGTTTTTTCCCGGTGGTTCACGAACATCCGTGGTCAGGGGGTGCAGGCTGACCCCAAGGGCTTTGGGTAGAATCAACCCTGTGACCTCCCGTTTTGTCGAGGCACGACTTGACCAGTTGGGCTAACCCTTGGGGCTTACTATTTACTATGAGTTATAAGGACTAATTGTTTATTTTAATACGTGTTACCCTCCTATTATAATTCATAAGTTATGATTTTAATTTATTTTAATAATATCAAATGGTTAGTTATGAAATAACCCATTATTTGATTTATATGTTTAATTAATCAATTCGTTGTTTAATTAATTAGTTAATTGTTTAAATTAATTAATTACTTTGTTTTAATCAATTCCCTAATTAATTTCCTAATTGATTAACTAATTTGTTTGTGTAATTAATTAATTGAACAAATTAACTAATTAATTTGTTTAACTAATTAATTAATTAATTTGTTTACTCAATTAACTAACTTGTTTAATTAATTCCTTGTAATTTTCTATATGATTCCTATTGTTTATTTTCTAAGTTGTTTAATTATTCAATTAGCTAATTAATTAATTAATTGTTAAATTAATTAATTAATTAAATTGTAAAAGCAATTAATTAATTTGTTTTAATCAATGCCCTAATTAATTCCCTATTTAATTAGCTAATTTGTTTGTGTAATTAATTAATTGAACAAATTAACTAATTAATTTGTATAACTAATTAATTAATTGATTAATTTGCTTACTTAATTAACTAACTTGTTTAATTAATTCCTTATAATTTTCTATATGATTCCTATTGTTTATTTTCTAACTGTTTTAATATGAGTTATTACGACTATATGTTTAATTTAAATACATGTGTTACCATGCTATTATAATTAATGAGTTATGATTTTAATTTATTTTAATATTATGAAATGATTAGTTATGAAATAACCAATTATTCGATTTATATATTTATTTATGTTTTTGTTTTATTGTTTAAGGAGGATGTTATATAATGTTTTCTTGTCGAGTTGATTTATATTTTATTAATCTTTTAATGATAGATGAGGGATTAAATTATTAAAAAGGATATGAGTTAATTATTGGTTCTTTAAGATCTCAGGTAAAGGTTTCCAAGTGTTGCTTATTTTTAATCCATCATCTCGGTTCAAGTTGTTCTTCATTTTTTCTATTTCAATGGCTTCTTTTATTTTCCTTTTAAGATAGTGGTCTTGTTTTCTAACTAGTTTGGCTTCTTCCATGCAGATGCAATGAGAGGAGGAGTGAACATGTTTTGCTAATGCTGACTTTGAGGTCCTTTCCCTTTTTAAGTCAGTAGTGTGTTCTTTAATTCTAATGTTAAGGGACCCAACTGTTTTACATATGCATTCTTTTCCACATGAGCAAGGAATAACATAAACACCTTTTTGAAGGTTAGGGTTTATAGGATCCTTAACTGAGTTGAATAATTGTTTGATGGTGTTGGAAGGAGTGAAGGCTACATTAATGTTTTGTTTATTAAGAATTTTAGTAATTTTATTAGTGGTGCCTTTTATGTACGGAAGGGAGACCTTAGGAGTTGATGAATTTTGATCTTTGATATTAGTATTCTTGTTTAATGATAGGTGCATGGCTTTCTTAATGGTGTTTCTATTATAGCCATTTAATTCAAACACTTTGTGAAGATGGTTGAGTTCACCTTTTAAATTGTTGGGATCAGATATTCTGGCCGCCCTAGTGATTAAGGTCCTAATGATGCCAATCTTTTGTTTAGGGTGGTGATGAGAATTTGCATGAAAATATCGTTTTGTATGGGTTTTCTTTCTGTAGACTTAGAAACCAAGTGACCCATCTTTTTTGGTTAGAAGAATATCAAGGAAGGGAAGCTGGTTGTTATTTTCAATAGTAAATGTTATATGGTCCGAAAGGCTATTTAAGTGAATGAGGAATAGGTCAAGTTTTTCTTTTCCATGACTCCATTTGGCGAATATGTCATCGACAAACCTTTTCCATTCTTCAGGGGTGTATGGAAATGACCTGAGAGCCTTCTATTCGAAGTGTTCCATGAAGATGTTGGCAAGTATGGGGGATAGAGGAGAGCCCATAGCCACACCATGGGTTTGTTCATAAATTTTACCTTTGAAACTGAAGTAAGAGGATTTTAAGCAAAGCTCCAAAAGATCCATAGTTTCTTTATCCATGATGTTTCTCATGATATTAATTTAAACCCATGGTGTGGCTATGTTCTCTCCTCTATCCCCCATAGTTGCCAACATCTTCATGGAATATTGATTTTGATCTTTAGCGAAGCATGATATTCATAACTAGTCCATAATGATGAATTAACTCAGAACATGAGGACAATATTATAATTTTGTTGCTCTACCATCCATATTAATTTTGGTGCTGATGAGTTGAAGCTACCTCTGTATAGTTCTTTTATAATTCTCTACAAATTTCAAAGGGACCTTCTAGTAGTTGTGCCTAATATATTTTTTTTTTCTTGAATATCTCATACAGCTTGACTGGAAAAAATTCCTTTTGATTATCATAAAGAATCTGAAACATCATCCCATGGATTTTGACTAGGCCTGGAATGATTATTCCCTGGAGAATTTCACTTTTAGAGAGTCTGAAATGCACAAAATAAGACTCTAGAGTGTTTCTTTTACATACTTATTCTGGTGAGCCTGGAAAAGATTAATTATTTACTCAGCATATCCCTAACTACTGCTACCTCATAAATTTATCGAGCCTAAGTTAGCCACTTCTCAACGTATTCCTTTTTAGAGAGTCTAAAAAAATCAAAGTAGACTCCAAGGGGCTTATTTTCCATAATTATTCTGTTGAGCTCAAAAAATAATAATTATGTACTCAGTAGATCCCTAACTACCATTGTTCCATTAATATTTACGAGCCTGGATCATTCTTTGCTCAAAACATTCAACTGAAATGTTCAAGGAAGACTCCAAATTGTCCTTTTCCATAAATAATATGTTAAGTCTGGTTAAAGGAATAAACTTACCCTTGACAAATTTCCCCTTTATTCTATGTGAGTTGTGGGGGAAAACAAAAGAGTTGGACCACTATTATTTTATACTATATACATAAATATAAATATATAAATATATAACTATAACTAAAATCAGTTCGAAGAACCAGTAGGAGCTGGATCCTTCTCTTGAAACAACTCCATTTCCATATCTCGCATTACTTTGTGCAAAAATTCTTTGTGAGAGAGCGGTCAGTGGTATATCTTTAGTCAATGGTCATTCAGCACAAATTGGGTATGATCAACATCAATAGTTTTTATTCTAACAGAGCCATTATCGAAGACCTCTTCCACTTCATAAGGTCCCAACCACCTAGTTGAAAATTTCCCTTTAAAATGTTTAAATTTACTATCATATAATAGTGCCCAATCTCTTGGTTGAAAGACCTTTTTCTTAATATACTCGTCATGCCACTGGGCTCTCTTATCTTGTACTAATATGGTCCATTGAAATTCATCTTGCCTGATTTTTTCAAGCTCATTTAGTTGTAGAAACATTTTCTCCCGGGCTTCATTCAGGTTCATTCCCAATTGAGTGGCAGTCCAGAATGTTTTTACCTGAAATTCAGTGGAAAGTAGCACTTGTTTCACATATACTTACTCGTAAGGAGTATGTCCTGTCACATTCCTCCTAGTTATTCAGTAAGCCCACAATGCCTTTGGTAGCTTGTCAGCCCAATCACCATGGTGAAGCTGAATTGTCTTAGTGAGGATAGATTCCAAGACTTTATTTCTATATTCCACCTATCAGTTTTCTTGGGGGTGGTATGGGGTAGACTTCTGATGCTTAATATGATATTATTCAGTAATGGCCTTCACTAGTTTGGACGTGAATTGTGTGCCTTGATCGGTAACAATCTCTCTAGGCACCCCAAACTAAGTGAAGATATACTCAAAAATGAAATCTACCACTGCATTCTCTGAAGCATAATCTAAAGTCATCGCTTCTACCCACTTCATCACTTAATCGATGCAAACCAACATGTATCTCTTTTTCTTGGACATGGGAGAGATGGGTCCCACAAAATCCAACACCCACTTCTCAAAAGGTTCCACTGATATCTGTGTTTGGAGAGGCATTTAATCCTCCATAATTGGCCTCACCATTCTCTGATAGGCATCACAGCTTGAAAGAAACCTTTTGGCATATTTAAAAGGTGTGGGCCAATAGTAGCCCGCATGTAGGACCTTATAAGTTTTCCTTTTATCTACAAAGTGCCCACCACAAGGCTCACTTTTCCAATCCTTCAAAACATCAAACATCTCCTTTTCCCACACACACCTTCTCATAATCAAATCAGGTCCTGTGCGGAACAAGTCCCCATCTATCCAACAATAATTGGTACTTCGCTGTACAATGTTATGTTTTTCCCTGGTGGAAAGATTTTGGCAGCTTCCCTATCACTAGGTAGTTATCCATGTCAACAAACCAGGGAGTAAAGGTTGAAACTACGAACACATTTTCATCTGGAAAGTCATCCAAAATTGGTATTGAAGCTCTATCTTGGGAAATGTTCATTCGGGATAAGAAATCTGCAGCCAAATTGTCTCATCCAGGCCTGTCAATCACAGTAATGTTAAATTCTTGTAACAAAAGTAACCATCTTGTAATTCTACCATTAGTAATAGGCTTATTCATAAGAAATCTAATGGCAGAATGATCAGTATGGATGAAAGTCTCATAACCAGTAATATAATGCCTAAATTTGTTTATGGTGTGAATGACTACTAATAATTCCTTTTCAGTAACTATATAATTTAATTATGTAGGTGAGATATTCTTGCTAACAAAGTAAATAACGTAAGGAAAGTGATCCTCCCTTTGACCCAACACAACTCCAAGGGTAGTGTCTGATGCATCTGTGAAAATGTGAAACAGGAGAGACTAGTTAGGCCCTCGCAATATCGAAGTAGTAGTCAATTTATGCTTCAGTTCCTAAAAAACATTCTGACAGTTAGTGTCCCATAAAAAGTCAGCATCTTTGGTAAGAAATTTAAACACATGTGCTGCAATTTTAGTAAAATTTTCAATAAATCTCCTATAGTACCCTACATGTCCCAAGAAACTTCTTACCTCTTTTTGCGACATGGGAATTGGAATATGTGATATTACCTCTATTTTCGCAGGGTCGAATTTTATCCCTTCATGTGATACGTGATGTCCCAAGACAATCCCCTTAGTTTGCATCATTTTACATTTAATACTACTAAGGGCCAAATGAGCTTCCTGACAATGAATTAATACTTTTTCCAAGTTCTCCAAGGCTTGATGAAAATCATCCCCATATACCGTGAAGTCATCCATATAGACTTCTACACAGTCATGTATCAAATCAAAAAAGATAGCCAAAACAGCTCATTGAAAAGTAGTTGGAGCATTACATAAACCAAAAGGAAGAACTCAGTAGGCATAGGTGCCCCATGGGTAGGTAAAGGTAGTATTCTCTTGATCTTCTGGGACTATTTGAATTTGGCTGTAACCACTATATCCATCTTGAACGGAAAATACTTTTTCCCTCACAATGTATCAAGTACCTGATCAATAAAAGGTAAATGAAAATAGTCCCGCAAAGTAGCCTTGTTCAGCTCTTGGTATTCTACGCAAATTTGCCATTTGCCATTTTTCTTTGGGACTACCACCAAGGTTGACACCCATTTTCTGTCAGAAATAGAGTAAATGAAATATGCACTTAAAATTTTTTGCAATTCATCCTTAACAATTTCTTTCAGAGCTTGATTCATTCGTCTCTATGGTTGCCTAATATGTCTAATTTATTCATTTGTATAAATGTGATGTATACAAGTTTCTAGATGAAAACCTTTCATGTCCAAATAATCCTAGGAAAATGCTCCAGATTGTTTTTGAACCATACTCAATACTTGTTGTTTATGTTCTGTACTTAATTTTGTACCAATATACAATGTTTTTCAGCACTAATTTCAATGGGCTCAGTACTCACTTCATTGTTTCCTTATAAAGCTACCATAGTGAATGATGCAAATACAACATGGTGACTAGTCTCGTGAAATTCATTGCTAAAAACATCATGAAAACCATTAAAAGAAACATGATAATTGATGCAATTAATATTAGACAAAAACTGCTGCAAAATATGTTCCTCTGATTGTTCCTGAAGTCCCCTCGATTTCTCTAAAGTTAATAAGGGAAGCATACAATATTCTTCTCCATAAGGGCTTTCTAACCAAAGGGGTACTTCATGACCATTTGGAAAGGTGGAAAAATTGTTAATGCCTGATTTTGTAATCCATTAGAAATAATCATTTCCCCAATTCTACACCCAATGACAGCATCAACAGTGGCTAGCCAAGGTCAGCCTAAGACTACTAGATGTCTGGGTTTAGAATTATTTGGAGAAATTACAACGAAATCAATTCTATATTCCCAGGAATCTATTGTTACCACTATATCTTCTAGGATCCCCACAGGCTTAACAATGGACTTATCTACTAGCTCCAACACTATGGGCGTAGGCCTAAATCCTTGTAGTTGTAGTGTTGTCATGGTGTCAACCATCATAGCATTTATGGATGCTCCTAAATCTACAAGGGTATTTGAGAAAAGATTTCCATTGATTTCTATTGTGACTACGGGGTTCCCTGGATCATTATATTTCAATGGAAAACCATATATCATTTCTGTCATTTGGTTCATTATTTTAACATTCTGATTTTTTTTTTCTTCCTAGATTTTTGATGCAGAGATCCTTAATGATATTTTTGTAAATAGGAATGTCCTTAATAGCTTGTAGAAAAGGTATTTTTATATAAAAATTCCTTAATTCAGATTCCAAATCATATTCCATGGGAGTTTCAGTTTTCTTGGCAAGCAATATTTTTGGGTAAGGAGGATCCCTTGGTTCTTCTAGTTCACTATTTTTTGATTTTTTTTTTGTTGGTGAGTTTTATCCTCAAGTTCCACTTGAGGATCCTCCTCTTGAATAATTACAACTAATTTTTATTTATTAACTGTTTTCCCTGATCTTAGTTGAATTTCATTGATAAGGACAACAGTAATAACATATGTAGGGAAAGGTTGTAATTCCATGTTTTGTACAAGTTGTGGAGGTTTATTTGATGCAGGAGCAAAACCACTCCAAGTCAAAACTGAAATTTGTGAGCCTTCCAAAATGTCAGCGTGGCATGAGAACCAGATTTTCTCATGAATTTGTTATTTGTTTATTAATGAAGTTACTATTTTAAGATATTTTGAGTGACTTTGGGAATTTGTTACGCGATCCTAAGAGAAAAGAATGCATCTGAAATGATTCATTCGATGCATTGTATTCATTATAAAATATAGTCTTCGTGCATTTGTACGGGGGCCAGACACCATGTAACATCAAGAGTGAGAGAGCGATCTGGCTCATGGAAGCGTGTTGTAATTCAAGCTTGAAACATTAATGAAATCTATGTATTTTATGTACTCTGGATCATGCGTTATTTGTGTGCGTTTTTAATAAGATTAAGGTTTAAATTCATTGAAAATCTTGTGGTTGTGATCCTCTGACTTCTTCAATGCTAGTAATACGTTAATGGCATGGAGATGGTTTGGGATCTTGTGACAGAAAGCATAGAAGAAATTAAAACAAATTCCATAGGCCCATAACCCACAGGTCGTGCATGTGGAAGAAAGTTGCATCTTTGTCACACATTAGAGAAGAAGGTGGTTTTTTCATCATCAAAGTGGTATCATAGCAAAAGAATATTCTGCAAAAGGAGGTGTAAATTTGAAGAGGTATGGTCTTTATATTTTTGTGCAGGTAGCAGCAGAGGAAGGTAAGAAGATTACAATAGCCTAAAAGTAAGGAGTGCTCAAGAGAAGCTGAGAACAACTTCCAACTGCGGTTGGGTAGAAGTTGTTGAGGTAGCTCCAAAGTTACGATTGTGGGTAGAGCTGTCTCAGAGATAAAAATTCCAACAAAAGAAGTGTTGGGTAGAATTGTTAGTGAGCAAGAGGTTCGAGGAGAGAACCATAGAGCTTGCCAAAAGGCCATGTCTAGAGGAGAGCTTGGTGAGGTAAGTGGCAATAGGGAGGACTTGTTGGAGAGGTTGATTGCAGCTCACAAGTCAAGCTGTTAAGAAGGCCAGAAGCATATGACCAGAAGGTCATAATTTTTTTTTACCTTGAGTGATTGATGCAGGAGAAAAACCACCCCAAGTCAAAGCTAAAATTTGTGAACCTTCCAGAACGTCAGCATGGCATGAGAATCAGATTTGCTCATGAATTTGTTTTTTGTTTATTAATGAAATTACATCCATTGTATTTGTTATAAAATATAGTCTTCGTGCATTTGTAGGGGGTCCAGACACCATGTAACATCAAGAGTGAGAGAGCGATTTGACTCATGGAAGCGTATTGCAATTCGAGCTCGAAACATTAATGAAATCTATGTATTTTATGTACTCTGGATCATGCGTTATTTATGTGTGTTTTTCATAAGATTAAGGTTTAAATTCATCCAAAATCATGTGGTTGTGATCCTCTAACTTCTTCAATGCTAGTAATCTGTTAATGGCGTGGAGATGGTTTGAGATCTTGTTATAGAAAGTGTAGCAGAAACTAAAACAAATTTCGTAGGCCCATAACCCATAGGCCATGTGTGTGGAGGAAAGTTGCAGCTTTGTTGCACATTAGAGAAAATGGTGGTTTTTTCATCGTCACTATTGTTGGGGTTAGCAATAAGTTGTGTAGGTAGCTGAGTTGGGCAAGGTGGATTAAATGATTGTTGAGCTAGATGTGAGGGTGAATTAGAGCTTGAAGGTAGGGGTAAGAGTTGATGTAATGGAGATAATGGCAGTGAGGGTTTTTGATAATAGGTTGGGTTATATCCTTGTTGAAATGGAGGAATATTAGATTCATTAGGCATGTTAGGTGGGCATTGATACTGGGAGTATCGCTGATTTTGAGGTTGGAATATATTCCCATAAAAATTTCATCTCCATCCTTGGTTCCAAGGTGAGTTTTAAGTGGTTGTGGAGGCCATGGAGGGTAATATGGTTTAGATTTCCATGACTGACTTTGGGAAAATCCTTGTAAATTAGGTTCTTGATAAATATTTTGGTTTGGCCCTCTCCATGATGACTTCCTATTTTCTTCTGGGAAATCACTAGTTTTAGCACCTCCCTTGTAAATGGCTTGTATTCCAGGAAGGGATGGGCATTGTTTAGTGGTATGCTCTTGTTTACAAACTCCACACAATTCAACCACATTAATAGGACATTCCCTTTTGGCATGCTTATGCTTGCATTTCAGACAAAAAATTGCCAAGGCAACCTTTTCTTCTTGTTGTTTTCTTTTAATTTTTAGAGTATCAAGTTGGTCACTAATGGTGTTTAAGATATTTGTTTTGAAATTTTCCAGAAGGTTTCCCAACTCAACCCTAGTGACAACATTTTTTACATATTTTGAATTTTTAGACACATAATCCCTTGAATTGTCCTAGATTCTTTTGCCTACCTTAGCTTGACTTCTAGAATAGGTTTGACATAATTCAGTTATTTCAGCAAAAGTTTTTTATAAATGTCACTAGAACTTAGGATATTAAGTGTTTCAATGCACTCTTCCCTTAACCCCTTTAGAGATACAATCCTAAAGGCCCTTTCATCTAAGTTTCCCACTCGTGGCTTATGATAGTTATAAAGGAACCTTTCCAAGTATTCCTCCAAACTTTCGTCCTCCATCTGTTGCATCCTAAAGATATCATTAACATCTCTACTTTTATAGTAGTCTTCATATTTCTTAAGGAAGAAAAATTTCATGTCATCCCAGGAGTAAATGGTGTTCTCTCCTAGGCTCATGAACCATCTGAGGGTTATGTCCTTTAAGGTGGCAAGGAATAATTAAGCTTGTGTGCATCGTCATAATAATTATATCTCCTGCAAATAATATCAAATTCAAATAAAAACATGTTAGTGTCTTTAGAGGATATACCATGAAAATGTGGAAGAGCTGCCAAAGGTATGTTCTTCATAGTGATATTTGTGGTAATGTCTAGAGTAGGGAATGTTGGCATTATGGTTCAAGTGTTGTCCTTGATGGCAACTCACTCAGTGGATGGTACAGGTGCTCAAAGGTTAGTACAGGTGATGGCAACTCAATCAGAAGACAGATCTCAGTACAGCATGGCAAGAAAGCTCATACACGCTCTTTCGTTAAGCCCAAGTCGCGTGTACACGCAAGTTAGATTCAGAAAAAGCGCGTGTATGTGGAAAGGTTCCTTTGGTTCATGGTGGTTAGACCTTGGAAGTTGTGCCTATGATTTCGGACCATTATGTCTCGACGGGCGTGTCGATCCCTAGTTTTAAAGTTGATGGTATTGTGTTACTATGGTTTTGGCTCTTGGTATTGAGAAAGGCCTAAGGCTATATAAGGAGAAGAAGATCATTAGGCAAAGATCATCTTTCGACAAGGCATGAATATCTAAGAGAGAAAGAGATCTGATATGCAGGTTCTGAGTTGGTTGATCTGAGCTAAGGAGAGATCTCATTGGTTGATGGAGAACTAGATCTAAGGAGAGATCGGGATCAAATGGTTTGAAATGCACTATCATGTTATGGTTGATTATGCGTATTTCTAGATCTGCATATTGTCGCAATGTTACGTTCTGAGTCTAACTAATATCTGGTACAGCTGCAAGTTGAGAAAGTTTATTTTTAGATCTGTACGCAGGTTGGCTTCGGTAAAAGCGCGTGTATACGCGGTTTCTGCTCATTAAAGTAGCGTATATCTTTTGAAGCTTGATTTGGGTTTACAGTGGGATCTGACTGTTATTACAGAGTTCTGTAGTCTGCTCTGTGTTCTGGTAACTGGTGATTGACAGGGTTCAGTGGTTCAGTGATTCAAAGTTGGTTGTTTTATGCTTCAATGATCTGTTGTGAAAATTGAATGAATTGTGGTCTTCAGATTGTAATGTTGTGCTTCAGGAATATCCAAGTCTGAAAATGTATGAAAAGTGATACCTGGAAGAAGGAAGATTGTAGGTCAGCACCTACGTACTAGTATCTTGGCTAGTACAAAAGCAAAAGGGGGTTGGAGCTCCCTTCCAAGGAAGTTTGGAGAACGAGAGAAGGTTGAAGCCTTCTGCAGGTTGTAGCCTGCGTACTGGTATAAGGCTGCACCAGTACAAAAGATTGTAAACTGAAGTTTCATATTAAGAAAGATAGAGACAACTTGCAGCAGGTGGTTTTCACCCACATTGGGTTTCCACCTTATATCTTGGTGTTCATGTGTGTGGCTTTTTATCTGTTCTGTTATACTGCACATGTTTACTGTTAATATGATGAATAATGTCCTGATGCACTTAATTGAAGAATAAGCCAACTAAATTGTGAGTTTTCTGCTTATACGCTGTTTTACTTCGTCACAGTAGCGTGTACACGCTGGTTCACTTAACTGAAGTAGCGTATATGTTTTGGGCATTTGAAAAGTTTGATTAATCTGATAATACTGATTCACCCCCCCTCTCAGTATTATTTCCAACAATTGGTATCAGAGCAGGTCCTTCAGAGAAGCTTGATCGCTTGAAGGAAGATCATTCATCATGAGCAACTACGAGAAAGAAGCATCAATCAGGCCACCGGTTTTTGATGGAACAAATTTCAATTATTGGAAGGTAAGAGTTACTGCATATCTTCAATCTCTTGGTACAGAAGTTTGGGACATTGTAGAAAAAGGCTATGCTTTTCCTTCAGCTACTCCTACAGATCCAGATGAAAAAAAGGCATATGAAACAAATGCAAAAGCAGTCGCTACCCTATTAGGAAGTATATCTCAAACAGAATTCATGAAGGTCATGCACTTCAAATCAGCAAAAGAAATATGGGACAAAATGATCACTAGCTATGAAGGAGATGAACAAGTAAAGGAAGCTAAACTTCAAACACTCAGGATTCAATATGAGACTCTCAGGATGTATAATGATGAAAGTGTGGCTAATTATTTTCTCCGGGTAGATGAGATTGTTAATTGTATGAAAAACTTGGGTGAAGAAATAAGAGAAACTATAGTAGTTCAAAAGGTTCTAAGATCTTTATCCCCCAAGTTTGAATCTAAAGTATCTGCAATAGAAGAAAAAGAAAATCTCCGTGTTCTCACTATGTCTCAGCTACATGGAATTCTAACCGCTTATGAAATGAGAAAGGGAGGTCCATCTGACAGAAGGGAAGCTGCTTTTAAGGCATCAGGAAAAGAAGATTACTATGAAGCAAGCCATGTTCCAGAAGAAGAGGAAGAAGAATCAAACTTTGTCAGAAATCTTCAAAGGGGTTCTGGAAGGTTCAGAGGTAAGCTACCTTTCAAATGTTTTGCTTGTGGGAAAGTAGGTCATTATGCTGCAAAATGTCCTTATAAGGATAAAGGAAAAGAACCTGCTAGATGGAACAAGAAACAAAGTGCAAATAGGAAAAGCTACTACACTCATGAAGATAGTGATGGCTTATCAAACAGTGATGAAGATGAACAAGGTAATAAATATAAGCTGTTAATGGCATTTGAAGATGATGATTATGAGGATGCTATAGATGTGGATAATCTCTATAATGAAATCACTAGACTCAAGAGAAGCATAGAAGAAAGGAATGTGATTATTGATACTTTGCAATTTCAAATTGATGAAAAGGAAAAACATCTTGAAAAACTAGAAGGTGAAATTGTTGGTCTCAGAAAAGAAATTGAGAAAACAAAAACTATTAATCTTAAATTTGTCAAAGGATCTGAAACCTTGGATGAGATTATTAGTGTGCAGCGGTCTCCTCTAAACAAAACAGGTTTGGGCTATAATGGAGAAACCTCTCAAGCATCCACCTCAAAAAGTTATCTTGATGCAGCAAGAGGAAATGAGCGGAAGAACAATGAAGATAATCAGGTAAAGCAAGGACGAGTTACAAACAGAAACTATCAGGGACAATCCTCCTTAAGGATGAACAAAAGCTACAACCAACCACAGGTAAAATCTTCTCAGTTTGGCTCAAGAATAGATGAAAATAGAAATTACAATCAGTTGGCTGGTAGATTCAATAACCGCAGAAGCTTCTTCAATGGACAATGCTTTTCTTGCCACAACTTTGGTCACAGAGCAGCTCAATGTGTTGCATATAAAACAATCATGACTAGGGAAGCTCAAAAACAAAGAAGTATGACAGGGATTACAAAAAGGACCTATAACAACTTTTCGGTGCTTGAAAATGAAGTTGAATGTTCTATTTGCAATAATTTTGGTCATAAAGACTCTGAATGCAGGAGCAGGTTTCAGGAGAAAAAGGAACAAGCCACAAGCACCAAAACATGGAGAATAAAGGAACCTCAAACAGAAAGATGTGGGATAGCATTTTATGCAGAAGGACAGGAAAATCTATGGTACATTGACAGTGGATGTTCGAAACATATGACAGGTGATAAAGAAAAACTTGAATCTTATTCTACTTTAGAAAAGGGAAAGAAAGTCTCTTTTGGAAATGATACTCCTGCTACTATAAAAGGAAAAGGTATTGCTCCTTTAAAAGAAAAGGTCAAGGCTGGAAATGTTTTGTATGTTGATGGATTGAAACATAATCTTCTAAGTGTCAGCCAGATGTGTGATCAAAAAACAGAGGTTATTTTCAGATCGAATGGATGTCTTGTTCGTGATCTTGATACAGGTAAAACAGTTCTCAAAGGCAAAAGAACTCCAAATAATCTGTACATATTTGAAGAAGAACAACAACAATGCTATCTTAGCAAGGATGAAGAGCACTGGTTATGGCATCGAAGGTTGGGACATCTAAGCTTCTCACAAATAAGGAAAGCATGCAAATATCAGGCAGTTCGCGATCTTCCAGATATCAAAATTCCAGACAACACCATATGCAAATCTTGTCAGTTTGGAAAGCAGACCAGAACTAACTTTCCAGAGAAGGAAGGGTCAGCTAGCTTGCCTCTTGAGCTAGTCCATACAGATGTATGTGGTCCATTTAGAAAAGGTCACCTCGAGGAGAAGAATATCTGATATTATTCATTGATGATTTCTCAAGGTTTGTTTGGTTAGGGCTTATGAAGCACAAAGATGAAGCATTCGAAAAATTCAAATCCTTCAAAGCATTGGCCGAAAATGAATCAGGACACAAAATCAAGTGCCTCAGATCTGACAGAGGTGGGGAGTTCACATCAAATGAATTTTTTGATTTCTGCGATGAACATGGGATAAGAAGAGAATTCTCTACAGCTAGAACTCCTCAGCAAAATGGGGTTGTGGAAAGAATGAACAGAACTATCCAACAAATGGCTCGTGCTATGCTCGATGAATCAGGTACTCCTGCAACCTTCTGGGGAGAAGCCGCACATGCTGCTGTTATCATTCTTAACAAAACAAATGTCCGAGTAAACAGCACTCAAACACCTCATGAGCTTTGGAGTGGTAAAACTCCTTCCGTGAAGCATTTCAAAATCTTTGGGAGCAAATGTTATATTAAGAACACTGATGAGCAACTTGGCAAACTTGAACCTAGAGCAGATGAGGGCATTCTTCTTGGTTATTCTCCACATAGCAAAGCATACAAGTGCTACAATAAAAGACTTGGCAGAATTGTTGACAGTATTGATATAGTGGTTGATGAGAAGGGATATATTCCTAGGCAAGTTCATCATGAAGAAGATGAAGGTTACTCTCAAAGGCGAAATGATGAAGAAGAAGAACCTCAAGAAGAAGAAGAATCTCAAGAAGAACCAGAGGAGCAGACAAGAATAGAAGAAAAGACTCCATCCAGATATGTCCAAAAGAATCATCCAGAAACTCAGATTGTGGGGCAGAAAGAAGCAGGAGTACAAACAAGAAGGACACTTGCAGAAGCTTCAAGCTACTTGGCTCTACTCTCCTCCATTGAACCACAAAATGTGAAAGAAGCATGCAAAGATGAATGTTGGGTCAAAGCAATGGATGAAGAACTTGAGCAAATCGAAAGGAACAACACTTGGGAATTGGTTCCTAGACCAAAAGATAAGAATGTAATAGGAACAAAATGGGTCTTCAAGAATAAGTTAAATGAAAATGGAGAAGTAATTAGAAACAAGGCCAGACTTGTTTGTAAAGGGTATGCACAGCAAGAAGGAATAGATTTTGAAGAGACCTTTGCTCCTGTGGCAAGACTAGAGGCCATCCGAATGTTCCTTGCTCTCTCAAGCTTTCAAAACTTCAAGGTATTTCAAATGGACGTGAAATCAGCCTTCCTGAATGGAGACTTAGAAGAAGAAGTATATATTGAGCAGCCAGATGGGTTCATTCTTGGGAATGATCCAAACCTTGTATGCAGATTGAAAAAGGCTCTCTATGGGCTCAAACAAGCTCCAAGGGCTTGGTACTATCGGTTGGACAAATATCTTCACCAACAAGGCTTTTCAAAAGGATCAGCAGATAGCAATCTCTATATAAAAGTTGAAAATAACAAATTGCTAATTCTTGTTGTTTATGTAGATGATATTATTTTTGGCAGCAATGAAGAGACTATGAGTCAAAACTTTGCCTTGGTTATGCAGAAAGAATTCGAAATGTCACTTCTTGGAGAATTGACATA
The DNA here is from genome assembly GCA_031772625.1 of Pinus tabuliformis. Lineage (NCBI taxonomy): Eukaryota > Viridiplantae > Streptophyta > Pinopsida > Pinales > Pinaceae > Pinus > Pinus tabuliformis. Next base: position 1,002,648,985 of record CM062816.1, read on the forward strand.
TTTTCTTGGATTGCAAATCCAACAAAATGAAGGAGGTATCTTCTTGTCTCAAACCAAATACCTCAAGCAGATCTTGAAGAAGTATGGCATGGAAGAGTCAAAACCAGTATGTACACCCATGGTTACAGGATGCAGCCTCAGTGCAAATGATGAATCAGCAGCAGTCCACCAACCCACTTATAGATCCATGATTGGGAGTTTGCTTTATTTGACAGGTACTCGACCAGATATTACACATGCAGTAGGAATGGTTGGAAGATTTCAAGCCAACCCAAAGGAAACTCATCTTCAGGCAGTCAAAAGAATCTTCAAATATCTTCAAGGGACCCAAAACTATGGCTTATGGTATCCTAGAAATACTGATCTCACTCTTCATGCTTACACAGATGCAGATTGGGCTGGAAGTGTGGATGATAGGAAAAGCACAAGTGGAGGTGCTTTCTTCATGGGTTCCAGATTAGTATCTTGGTTCAGCAAGAAACAAAGTTCGATTGCCTTATCTACAGCTGAAGCAGAATATGTGGCTGCAGCATCTTGTTGCACACAACTTCTTTGGATGATGCAGACCTTGCAGGACTTTCAAATCACTTGCACTCCACCTGTCTCTATCTTATGTGATAATACAAGTGCAATCAGCATTTCAAAGAATCCAGTCATGCACTCAAAGACCAAGCACATACCAATCAAGTACCATTTTCTTCGGGAACAAGTGCTTGAGCAGAAGGTCAAATTGGAGTATGTTCCTTCTAAGGAGCAAGTTGCTGATATTCTCACAAAACCACTGCCCAGGGAAACTTTTGAATATCTCAGACAAAAGCTGGGAGTAGTTGATGCTTCATCCTGTTGTTGAAATTTGTTTGTTCTACAGAAAAGTTTGTATACGCAGGTTACGGAAGGGATATGAGCGTATACACGCGGATTTATGTTGAGTAAGTCGCGTGTATGCTGGACGCTTGTTGCAGAAAGAATATCCGCGTACATACGCTGCTTTATACAGGATAAAACGCGTATATGAAGTTCTGAACAGCAAAGGAAAACTCTGAAGTTCTGAACAACAATAGGAATGTCAGAAGTATTCAGGCACAGTTTCAGGGAGTGCAACAGGCACAGGTTCAGGGGGAGCAGCTCAAAAGTCTCATAAAGCATTGTTGGCATTCAGATGTTTTGGTTGATTGGTTTAAGAAGGAGCTCAGAAAGAAATTCTCGTTGCTGATCTAACAAGATGTTTATCAGATGCTGCTGGTGTCTTTCCTAAGTCTTGGTCTAGATCTGTTGTCTCTATGTCATGTATCTCTCTTGTCTCTTTTATGGTGTCAAGGTCATGTAACGGCCTTTGTTGGTTTCCCCACTATGCCTGGGATGAATGATGAAATGTTCATGTATTATCATGGTTGGGTGGATGAGTCATTTTTTTTGTATATCCTCACTTAGTTGAGAAATGGATGTATGTATGAGTCTTTGGTGATAGGAAGGTCTTTTATGATGTATAGAGTCATGTTCTTCTTGAAGAACATCTTTTGCAGATCTTGCCTACAGTCAAGGGGAGCATGAACAGCACTTGGTGAGCAGGATGGATAGATTGTTACGAGCACACTTGGAGATTTCAGCATGTACTCAGGGGGAGTATGGACAGCAGTATGGACAGCAGAAGGATTACCAAGGAAGAGAATATCTTGGTCCTCCCTTTGCCCTTGATGTCAAAGGGGGAGAGTGACTTGGTGTGGTGGTTGCCATCAAGTCCAAAGGGGGAGATTGTTGGCATTATGGTTCAAGTGTTGTCCTTGATGGCAACTCACTCAGTGGATGGTACAGGTGCTCAAAGGTTAGTACAGGTGATGGCAACTCAATCAGAAGACAGATCTCAGTACAGCATGGCAAGAAAGCTCATACACGCTCTTTCGTTAAGCCCAAGTCGCGTGTACACGCAAGTTAGATTCAGAAAAAGCGCGTGTATGTGGAAAGGTTCCTTTGGTTCATGGTGGTTAGACCTTGGAAGTTGTGCCTATGATTTCGGACCATTATGTCTCGACGGGCGTGTCGATCCCTAGTTTTAAAGTTGATGGTATTGTGTTACTATGGTTTTGGCTCTTGGTATTGAGAAAGGCCTAAGGCTATATAAGGAGAAGAAGATCATTAGGCAAAGATCATCTTTCGACAAGGCATGAATATCTAAGAGAGAAAGAGATCTGATATGCAGGTTCTGAGTTGGTTGATCTGAGCTAAGGAGAGATCTCATCGGTTGATGGAGAACTAGATCTAAGGAGAGATCGGGATCAAATGGTTTGAAATGCACTATCATGTTATGGTTGATTATGCGTATTTCTAGATCTGCATATTGTCGCAATGTTACGTTCTGAGTCTAACTAATATCTGGTACAGCTGCAAGTTGAGAAAGTTTATTTTTAGATCTGTACGCAGGTTGGCTTCGGTAAAAGCGCGTGTATACGCGGTTTCTGCTCATTAAAGTAGCGTATATCTTTTGAAGCTTGATTTGGGTTTACAGTGGGATCTGACTGTTATTACAGAGTTCTGTAGTCTGCTCTGTGTTCTGGTAACTGGTGATTGACAGGGTTCAGTGGTTCAGTGATTCAAAGTTGGTTGTTTTATGCTTCAATGATCTGTTGTGAAAATTGAATGAATTGTGGTCTTCAGATTGTAATGTTGTGCTTCAGGAATATCCAAGTCTGAAAATGTATGAAAAGTGATACCTGGAAGAAGGAAGATTGTAGGTCAGCACCTACGTACTAGTATCTTGGCTAGTACAAAAGCAAAAGGGGGTTGGAGCTCCCTTCCAAGGAAGTTTGGAGAACGAGAGAAGGTTGAAGCCTTCTGCAGGTTGTAGCCTGCGTACTGGTATAAGGCTGCACCAGTACAAAAGATTGTAAACTGAAGTTTCATATTAAGAAAGATAGAGACAACTTGCAGCAGGTGGTTTTCACCCACATTGGGTTTCCACCTTATATCTTGGTGTTCATGTGTGTGGCTTTTTATCTGTTCTGTTATACTGCACATGTTTACTGTTAATATGATGAATAATGTCCTGATGCACTTAATTGAAGAATAAGCCAACTAAATTGTGAGTTTTCTGCTTATACGCTGTTTTACTTCGTCACAGTAGCGTGTACACGCTGGTTCACTTAACTGAAGTAGCGTATATGTTTTGGGCATTTGAAAAGTTTGATTAATCTGATAATACTGATTCACCCCCCCTCTCAGTATTATTTCCAACAGGGAATCCAAAATTTGGATCTATAACGTCTTCTTTCTCCTCATGACCTCCTCTTGGTCCATCCCTCTGATCATTTTTCCCTCCAAACAAGGTATGTATTATGTCATTATCTCTAGCGTGATTTTCCTCCCCTCCTTCATTGTTAGCTATATTTACTACAGGTTTGGAAGTAGGCTTTGATGTGGTGGTTCAACTAGAAGAAGACTTAGCTGGGTTGAGCCTAATGCCACCAGGCCCTAGGTCCTTGTGAGGTCCTCCCACTACCAATTCCACTTGTGGAACTAGCACTAGTTATGTACCTTTAGTGGTTCCCAAAATTGTTTTAACTTGTTGTGGTATAATTTGTGTTTTTTCATCCTCCTTTTGATGCAGTATTTATTTTACTGATGCCACCTTGCTCTTGGTGCTTCCTCCCTACTCTCCAATACCTGCGTAATGATTAGTTGGATTATTTGGGGGTGTTTTTGTGGGACCAAATATCTCAGAAAATAATTTTGTACTTGAAATGAATCTACCTATACTGTCTCTAAGTCTACTTTTACTTTTGCGCATAAGAAAACAAAATACTACAAATATTCATTAGAGACAATAATACTTTGGAGAAACCCCACCATAGTGTATGTGTGGCTCTTCACTCACATCTTACCATACACTCTCCACCCTCTGATCGTCCTGCAAAATATTCAACACTCATGAACTTTTAAAGAAATTGTTACCTAGACCGTTTGCAACTCCCTGACAATGGCGCCAAAAATGTTAGGAGTTTTATTTGTTGTTTAATCCCCCTAAATTAAATTATCAATCAAGGTTCGTAATCTCTGAGTTACACTGCATTCTAATTCAGGTTCCAACAGTTCAGTGCAAAGTTAAGTACAAAATGTTTAATATCTACTATTTCTAACCACAACAAACTGAGGTGAAGAAACTTATAAAATTAAATCCCTATCTTATTCAAACTTTAAATATTATCCTATTTTAATCATAACTTTCTTAACTTAAAAGTTCACTTAAATATAAAGAAAACAAAAAAACTAATCTGCAAGGTACTTGAAAACTATAGCACAGACAATGAAAATCATTGTTCATAAGAAATATGAGTTACTTCTTAAGTGATTCAAACTACTGTGCTTATAAGATGAGTCACAATATCAATCACTACCTCACTACCAATCATTATGCAAACATTTCTAACTGTTGTTCAAACAAGACTATTTCTAATTGCTACCTGATAAATACTTATCATGACCTAATTACTACAATTTACGACTCAACAGATTCAACAAAAATATTCAATCGAGATAAGACAAACTACTACTCAAAAATTCTAACTTCACTTTTAAATAATGGAAATATCAACCCAAACCATAAGATCTATTTAATCTAAGTAATAAGAATCTGAAAGAAAACAAGTATAATTATTATTTAAAACGATATCGAGCTTATGCTAATCTCAATCCAGACAAAATTGATTCTAATCCAAATGATTTTAAGCTAATGAAAATGTAAAATCCAAACAGGGCTAAGTCTAATCACTAAGTCAAATTCCCGGGGTGCATAAAACAAGCTAACAAGAATTCAAACTAATATCTTTATCTTTCCTAGTATTTGAATCTACAAATACTCAAAACAAACTAAGTAACAAAACTCTAAATCGATGTCATTCACTAGCTATGTCGACACACTCAAATCTGAAAGATTATAAAGATCGAAGTTTGTTCTAGTTTACAACCACTCCTGTCAAACTCAGAAATTTTGTGAAAGATAATTAACCTACAATCTTCAATATATCTTTGCTACAATTATACTGAATCTCAGAACTAAGTTACAGTCAATATCAACAACCAACATCTTGTCACATTACTTATGGGCACTTTAATATCAAACACGATGCTACATGATTCTATATCAAATAAGAAATGTACATGATGTGAAATTATAAAACCAATTCCAACTCAAGCTTATGACACAGTTATCAACCTTTGTATTCATCTAAATTTGAAAGAACTCTTTTAAATATTCTTAACCATGAGAATGTATTGGAGAAATCATTCATACATCAAAAACGTTAATCAATACAGTCCTTTCTGGTTTGCAAATATTTAAAGACAAGATATTTATTCAGATCCAAGAAAAATAGAGTAAGAGCTTAAGTACATAATAGAACATGGTGACGCTAAGATATAACCAGTAAACTTCTTCATAACAAGATCCACACTCCTAAATCTCAATCAAACACACTTCCTATAGCCTATATCAATTACATGACTTTTTTTCCTAGTGGTTGTGGGCCGTTGCCACTTACCGAAGTGATTCTAGGTTAACTCAAAGCTTTAAAAACGAAAAAAAATCACAATACTTACATAAATTTAAATGCTGAATCAAAATTATGTATTAAGGTTCAACAAAATATTAGTTAAAATAACAAGTACATCGTAGTTTCCAATGTCTCCTGAGCATAAAGATTCTTGCAACAAAATTACTTAACAATATTTCCAACCACTTACATACAAAGAGCATTAGGCTTTTATAAAGTTTCGTTGATGAAAAATAGGCATAACTAATTAACTAGAAAAAGTAAACATATAACATCAAGGCTAAAATTAATTTGTATGAAATCTTGTTGAATAATCTTCAAAAGGATATTGGTTGAGATCGTCCTTGTCATAGCGCAATTGATGAAACCAACTCCTTTTTTAATATAAGGAGATCAATTCTAGAACACCAAGGATTTGATTGAACACCTGCTACCAAATAGAGTATAGAATAGCGAGTCCATGAAAGGTTTCCTGATGTGATGTTCATCAATGCGCTGGAACCATTGCTACCTGTCCATCTGTTTTCAAAGTCTATGAGTCCATATAAGGATTAGTAAAAAATAATTCAATGGCTATGAGTCTGTTAATATCTACTTAAACTAATCAAAAGCACATGAAAATAGCACTAAGTAAATATTCTACCTCCATTTGAAAAATAGAGTGGTTTGGCAGTGATAACATGGTACAAAAGGATAAAAAGGGAGTAAATGTCGATAGGAATAGTAAAATAGTAGGTGTAAAATAGGTACAAAAGTGGGGACCAACAAAATTATACAAGTAAAAAATTGACTCATGTATGTAACTAACCCTCCCATATCTACCCACTTTCAGCAAACTTCCAGGGTAAACATGAGCTTAGGGATAATATGACATGACTCGACCTCCTAGATCACATTAAGGTAATGAAGTCAACAAAAGGAAACATTACTGACCTTCCTCAGGAGCTACAGGACCCACAGGAGCTGAACAACCACTCCATCTACCCAAACCCTAAGCTAACTTGACTTTTTAGTGATATAGACTTTGAGTCACTTGAATAACAAGGGAAGCTAATGGTTGTGACTCTCTAGTCACATGGATAACCTTGCCTCCTAGGGACTGCAATTTAGATTTCCCAGTTTTGAGCACTAGACCCTGAAATCTGAGGCACTTTTTCAGGGCTAGTATCCATATATTTGCCCAAAACTTGAATAAATTTCTTGAATAATGAATGACACAAGTAAAAATCCATAAATCCAAAACTTAGCCAAGAAATTAACCTATCCTTACCTAACCATGACAGAAATTTCATCAAACACATTGTGAACATGTAATCTATATTTCATGAATGCATATTTAAACATAGGGGTCTGATACTTAGCTGATAAACATCAAGAAGGAATATTCCCTCTCACAATAGTTGCAATAACATCTATTAGGTCATTCATTCAATAAAAATCATTTACTAATCACAACATGATAAGATCCATAACTTGAATCTATCATCAAACCATTCTTATAACCAGCATATAACTAAAAGAATAATGATGATAGAATGACAATTAATGTCATATCATAGAAAGTACATTTACTCATAAAATAAAAGAGGAAAGATCTCTTATTAACATATTCAAAATCGAACGAAGTCAAGGACTTCCACACACCACCCAACCATAGATTAGGTTGAACAAAACTTTCTTTAAGCCAGTCAGCCCCATGTTGTATTCCAAGCATGAACGTGGGAGTCATAACAAAACAACCAAGCTTCCTCAAGATTTACCGCAATCTCCCCAAAATTGGTCAAGGGACTCCTAGGCATGAAGAAAGAACCTACACAACTAGGCTTTACTGTAATCCCACCATTACCAGTTAAGGCATTCTTAGGCCCAAATAGAAAAATACACTAACAAGCTTTACCGCAATCCCACCAAAACTTGTCAAGGGATCACTAGGCCTTAAACAAGCTTGAATGCCTCTGAATTTCTTCACCAATACCTTGAGGAATTTTCCCATACCCACCCCAATCCCGTAATCCCGCCAAAACTAGTCAAGGCATTTCTAGGCCATTAGGAATTTTCCTAAGACCACCTCACCTAGTTCAAATACCATCCGATAATCCAAAGCTTAACCAATGAAATAACCCCATTAGATCATGGCTATTTGGAAATGGAAATGCAAGGATGAAACCACTGTCACACTTGGAAAAACCCATGCCAATGACAACAAGAGAACCACATACACAAATGCATGTACCATGCATGCCAAAATGAGCAACGGAATCATACATGCAACGTGATATTTGCAAAGTGATCCCATTGTAGTTACTTGATCCAACTCTTCCTTTCTTGATCTTTTGGGATAGGGTCCCCTAAGGTTTATTTTGGGGCAAAAGCCCAAGATTTTGTGATGTAAAGTGTAAAGTCTCCACAAGTTATGATCGCAGAGCGCGTAGATGTAAATTATCATAAAGGGTTTTTAACCTTTGTTTATGTAAATTGTGTTGGCTTTAGAAGATCTACCCATGGTCCATGGACCATGAGATTGTATAAAAAGAAGAGTATTAGAGAGTCTAAGGCAGTTGAGGAAGTTTTGAAGATGAATGTAATGGGTCAATAGGAGCTTAAAGCAAAGAGTTTCAAAGTAGAAGAGAGGCTCTACATCGGTGTGTATAGAGGCTTAGAGTAGAGTCTACACCTGAGTGCGCAAACCCTTGCATCTGAATGCACAAGGTAGTTTTGAGTCTGTAAGAAAATACGAAGTATCAATGAAGAGATTGTTCTGGAAATATCTGTGTTTTATCCATTTACTTTTGTTATGAATGAATGTGTTTATGTTATGATGAATATTGGGTTTATGATTTAATATTATATTGATGCGTAATTCTGCATGGTTTACATTGTTATATGTATGCAAGTAATAATATATGTTTACGCGAAGAATATCTTAATGCATGTTAAATTTATTAGACACTTAAGCAGATTTGGGTAAATACAAAACTAAGTGTAATTACAGAGGCGCGTAAGTGGTTGATTCACCTATTTAGGGTCCACGAAAGATAGTCATAGACCTTCATGAACGTCTAAGGGCTGGTAAAAAGAAGTTATATCGATAAGCATCAAGGGCTTATCAACCAATGCGAGGACGGTTTTAAGGCACAAAACAACATCATAACCATCTCTGGGTGCATAAACTTGGTTCCAGCATCCCCCCATACAGCTTCAGGTGAGACTTCAATCTGCGCTCTATGGATTGATGCTGAAAGGGCCAGTAGGGTAGTGATTTCTCTCGCTAACTTAACGCTGAACCTGGGCTAGGGCCCCCTAAGCCAACAAATGGTTCCGTTCCCAAGACCAAGATCTACATAAAGAGATGTGTGATGTCACATCACTGGAATCCGACAAAGAGAGAAATTGAAGATTGGTTGGATAAGGAGATCCATGAATTCGCGATGCAAGAGAACATGAACCCATTATTGACGAAATAATAGTGGTTGGACAGGTATCTGTACATAGAGATACACGAAATTTTCTTTTGTTCCTTTAAGGTCAAATTATATGAGTGGATCGCTAAATTGGTAGATGGCCAAGGAAGATGGAGGTTTGATGGTATAATAGTGTGGACCGCAGAGTTAGTGTGGAGATTGGAAGCCTCTAAAGATATGATTGCATGCATTATCGACCACCGACTTGATCATATCATAGGAGGATTTGTAACAGAGTTCGCAGTTGATACCTCGGTTAGCTATAGCGAAGCAGAGCGATGCTTCTTCAAAGGACCGCAAGGTAAGTCTTTGATACATTTGCATACTTGGATTAAAATGCTCTTGTGTGGAAAGAGGGTTATGCAATTACCTTGATGTTTGGAGCTATACGAAGTGGAAATTTATTCAGGGATAAAAATTGAACAGGACCTGAATATAGCCCGTTGATTTAGCCTCCTCTGGGTGATGATGAAGAAGTACCACAAGATTCTCTGCAGAGCATTATTCAGTTAATAAGGCCAGCGTACCCATGAATACCACATCCACCCACACCACCTCCATCTTCACCTTCACCGCATACACCTTCACCCACACTGCCACCACCCCCACCACCATTCAGTATGGCGAATTCAGTAAAATTTCCCATTTTCAAGGGCTTGGTGAATGAGGACTTGGACTAGTTTTGGTTCATTGCGAAGGTTGTGTGGGAAGCCCAGGGCATTATAGATGATCAGATGAATAAATTTATGTTGTTCACTACTTTACAGAAACATGCGTTAACATGGTACATTAAGTACTGCACTGATAACCTGATGGCTGCATTGGTGGACATTCAGACTGTACTGAATAGGGAATTTAGTAGGCCCAAATCTAAAGCAAAATCAATTGTTGGATTCAAAGAAATCATGATGAAGCATGGTGAGACACCCTGGGAGCTGGATCAGAGACTAAAGTGCAAGATCCGCAAATCTAACTTAAATCTTAATGATTGGCAGCACCATGAGTGGTATGTGGCTTTGCTCTTGCCTCATCTAAGGGTTGCTTTATCACATCAAACGTTTGGGACCCAGAGGGAGGCCCTGAAGATTGCGATGAGATTACATGAGACACCAATTCAAGATGCTGCTTTAGGAGTTCAAAAAATTCACTCAGAGTTGCAAAACCTTTGCCTAGAACTCCAAAGTCTCAAGAAGGATAGAGCGGCATGGCCCGAGGTGCGCAAAAAGGTTTGGTGTTTGAAATATAAGAGTCAAGGGCATGGTAAAGATCATTTCCCTGTCTTCATGAATTATGTTGCAGGAGGAGGGCCGATGCCTCTGGGGTCAGAAGCTCAAACAGGGCCAAGTGCAGGGCCCATGCTGTGGTGTGCTATGTGTCAGGTAGCTAGAAAACATTCGACAAACAATTTCCACTCGCTGCAGAAAATTGTATGAACACCACAATAGCTCTTCTACAACTTTTTCCAATTAGTAGGTCACAATGAGCATAATTTCCGTAGTTACGAGTTAATGATGGAGAGAACGCCCGTGTATCAGATGCAGATAGAAACTCAGTGTCCAGATCAAGGCGTTGGGGGATCTCAAGGAGGATATCAGTGGCATGGACAAGGCTGAGGGGGAGGAGGACTTGCAAGAGGTCGGGGGTAAGTTATTTGTTACAATTGTGGAGGTCCAAGACACTATGCGTGAGAATGAATGAAACCAACACGCCTGTCGTGCTGATACTGCACCCAATTTGACCACGCGATAGAAGACTGCCCTGTATTAATAGCTAAGATGCACAAAAAGGGGATGCAACCTCAACAACCTATGCAGAACCTACAGATGATATGGGTTGAACCGTGTGAAGAGGACACCAATCTGAATATTGTGCTTCGGAGTGGAATGAAAACTAGTGAAGATAAGGGAAAGTGGCCTGAGGAAGGTGAATGGGTTCGCAAAGCTCCAGAAAAGGAGGTTGGCTTTGATTTGGAGCACAGGAAGGAAACCTTCATGAAGCAAAGAAAAGCTTCATTGAGGCTTCTACCTCAGGAAGTCAAGATAAGCAATCTGAAGAAATGGACTCATCCATGCTTAGTACCTTTTTAGTGACCAATATGAAGTTGCTACGCAATAGTAAGGCCGTAAAGGGATTACAGGAGTTGATCAATAAATTTGTTGGTATTGCTCTTGAGGGATCGCGCATGGTTAGGAAAATTGGTAAGCATAAGGCCAAAACAAGGCGTGAGATGAGGCTCACCGTACAAATAAGAGAATATGAAATGTAACAAGTTGTTCTAGATCTTGGTTTAGATGCGAATGTTTTTCTAAACCAAACATGGGAGAGAATGGGGAGACCTACATTGCAGTGGTCTCCTATTCAATTGAGGATGGTGAATCAACAAAAGATTATCCCCATGGCAATATTACAGGGAGTGACTATCGATATTGATGTTGTGAGCGCATTGGTGGATTTTGAAGTAATAGATATTGTCGATGACAACAATACCTACCCCACGCTCATTAGGATCGACTAGGCTATCGACATGAATGGGGTGATCAATTTGAAGAAGTGAACAATGTCATTTGAAATAAAATTGCCCCACATAGTAGTACTATTGGACCCTATAGAATGATCGCGCTATACTGAATGGGTTTGTGATTACGAAAGTGACGATGATTTGGACCATATTTATAAGATAAGGACACGAGATCAAGATTGGGTGAATCTGACAACAAATGGACATACTGCATGGGACTATGAAAGCTCCTGCACCTCAGATTTAGATGAGGAATTGAAACACTGGCAGAATAGATTGCACGAAGCGTCTACAATATGGTGTAACATGATGACCAAATCACTGCTCTGTGTATTGTTGGAGGTAAGAATTCTGCCTTATTATGATGGTTTAATTGACATTGATAAATTTTTGGATGCATTTGAAAGGGAAGTGCCAGAGAAGCATCACTTCCAAGCCTTGGACTTGGTGTTGCATGCTACACCTGCAAGATGGTGGGGTACGCATAAATATAATTTTGATGGATGGTGTGAATATAGAAGAATGATGAGGGTGTGGTTTGGTTGCCCAAAGGTGAAATTGACAGAGAAATACGTTGGAAGGAGTGATCCACGTGATCACTTAGCAAAATGGACCAATGCTTATGGAGCAAAACTGCAACTAGAGTGGGTGCATCTATTCTATCACACCTTGGAAGTAATACCTATGAATTGGTACTTGGAGATAGAGCTCCACCATGGTAGGGACGAATGAGATATTTTGAGATGGGGATTATTGATGACATTCATATTTGAGATGGATTTAAGTCCATTGGTGAAGCATTGTAGGAGGTCAAGGAAGCAATCTTCTGAATGCTGCAGGATCCCTTGGATTTGATTCAACCATATTGGACCACCCAGATGTGCCATGCGCTGGAGTGCTACAATGTGATTACTGAAGAAGAAGAGGAGGATCCAAGGAACATTACTATCCCATAGATAGAAGGTCGTTGTGAAGTTGAAGGGTCGTAGATAGAGAATCCAGATATCATCGCGCCACTGAAAATGAGACAACTGAACATTGGGACAGAGGCAGAGCCGAAGTTTGCAAAGATAGGGGACTATTGGGATGATGTTACGGTGGATAAGGTTGTTGAGTTGCTCTGCGAGTACCAGGATTTGTTCGCTACAAAATTTTTAGACTTGAAAGGGATAATAGGCTATTTAGGAGTGATGAAGATAACATTGAAACCAGATGCAAAGCCTGTGAAGCAGAGGCCCTATCACCTCAATCTTAAATATAAGGAAAGAGTCCATTTGGAGTTGGATAAAATGTTAGCAACAGAGATCATTGAACTAGTGGAGGAGTTTGATTGGGTAAGTCCTATGGTAGTTCAAGAAAATAAGTAGAAGGATGATATAAGGATATGCGTATATCTCAGGAAGATGTATGACGCTTGTGTGCATGATCTTTTTCCAACTCCATTCACCAACGATGTGTTGGATAATGTAGGAGGACATGAAGCATATTGATTCATTGATGAGCTCTTAGGGTACCATTAGGTCAAGATTGCGCCAAAATATAGGAGTAAGATGACCTTTGCAACTGAATAGGGATGCTTTCAATATACTGTAATGCGTTTTGGATTGAAGAATGCGCCAACGATATTTTTGCATGTAGTCATCGTGGTGTTCAAGGACTTCATTCACAAGTTCTTGGAGGTATACTTTGACAACTGGACAGTGTTTGGGCTGGTAAAACGCCATGTAGCTAGTCTACGCTTGATTCTTGATACATGTTGGAGTTATCATATCGCGCTAAATTTGAAGAAATGTTTGTTCTATGTTCCCTTCGGAATCTTGCTAGGTCATGTAGTATGCATACAAGGATTAATGGTGGATCCAGCTAAGATCATGGTTATAATCAATTTGGAGGCACCAAGAAGTGTCAAACAGTTGCGCACAACACTGGGGCATACTAGTTATTACCAAAATTTCATCAAGAGTTATGCCCAGATTACCCCACCAATGGAAAAACTATTGAAGAAGGATGCCACATTCTATTGCAATGAAGAATGCTAGTGGAACCTTGATGTGTTAAAGGAGAAGATGGTCACAGCACGAATCCTAGTCTTCCTGGTTTGGAAGAAGGAATTTCATGTGCATGTGGATACCTCTTGTATTGTGCTGGGAGCAGTACTCAGACAGGCTGGTGAGGGAGAGTTGTATCACCATTTCGTGTTTGCAAGCAACAAGTTATCTAAGGCTGAGAAGGATTATTCGATGATAGAGCGTGAAGGTTTGGCTATGGTGTACGCGCTCTAGAAGTTAATACACTACTTGTTAGGCAGACACTTTAACATGTATACAGACCATTCTACATTAAAGTACCTGGTCAATGAGCCTGTGTTGGGGGGGAATATGCAGATGCTTGTTGTTGTTCAGCAATACGATTTCAAAGTCATTGTAAAGCCAGGGTGATTGAATGTAGGACCAGATCATCTGTCACACACTGAAACAAGGGAGGAGCCTACCAATTTGGAGGAAAAACTACTTGACACATAGCTCCTCACATTGCACATAGAAGACACTCATTTTCCAGACATCATACACATTATAACTACAGGAAAGGCTCCAGAAGGGTACACCATCGACAAAAGAAGGAATTGGCGGTTTGCACGGTAGATTTTTCCCTTATTGCAGGTCACTTGCATAAGATGGGAGCAGATGAAATATTGTGACGTTATGTGCCTGAGTTTGAATGAAGTAGAACCCTAGCCGAATCTCATGGAGGGGCTGCGGGAGGCCATTATGCAGGAAAAGAAACATCGCAGAAGATTTTACACGCTGGGTTATGATGGCCGACACTGCATAAGGATTCCAAAGCTTATTGTAGGGCATGCGATGCATGTGAGAGGACAGGTAGGCCATCACAAAGGGATGAGATGCCTCTGAATCTACAAGTGTCATTGCATCCATTTGAAAAATGGGCAATTGATTTTGTAGGACCAATTCAGTATCCAGGAAAGAAAAGGGGTGCGGAATATATGGTCATCGCAATTGAGTATTTGAGAAGATGGGTAGAGGCAAAGCCTATAAAGGATTGTACAAGGGCAACAATGGTTAAGTTCATATTTGAATATGTGCTTACTAGGTTTGGTTGGCCAGAGATTTTGATGAGCGATTGCGGTACACATTTCCTACATGAAACGATTAGCGCAGATGGAGGAAATCCAAGTTTATCATCAAAAGAGTACACCATATCACCCTCAGTCTAATGGGATGGTGGAAGAATTTAATAAGATATTGGAGAACACGCTAACAAAGGGTTGCAATGTGCAGAGGAATGATTGGGATGTGCATGTACCAGCGGGGTTATGGGCTTATAGAACTACTTGTAAGACGTTGACTGGACAAAAACCATTTCGACTAGTCTATGGCATAGAAATGGTGATGTTGATGGAGTACATTATGCCTAGTCTACGGATAGTGGTGTTCACAGGAACGGTGGACCATGAAGCCTTAGAAGAAAGGATCGTGCAGCTGAAAAATCTAGAGGAAGATAGATTCTTGGCTGGATTCCATCAACAAGTTCTGAAGGAGCACAACAATGCGTGGAACTATTGGCACATCAAATTGCGCACCTTCAAGGTAAATGATTTAGTTTTATTATATGAGAGCAAGCTTGATAGATTTCCAAGAAAATTTCAGATGCATTAGTTCAGGCCATATGTGATTGAGGAGATTACCGATGGTGAAGCAGTTCAACTAGTGAAATTGAATGGAGATCCATTTCTCGGAAAGGTAAATGGCAGTCAATTGAAGCCATACACTAGGGATCCTACCAAATGACTATATGACAATAGCATAGTCTTAGCACTCCAGGCAGCTGCAAGGAGGCGCGGGACTTTAAACTACACTGCTCAGGTTATAGAGTTGCACGATGAGGGGCCTACGCGGGACAAACGGGTGTGACAGAGTCAATGGATGCGCGAAGGGAGCTGCACTACAAGATGAAAGGCTACACAGTGTAGCCAGAAAGTGATCATTACCGTCACTGTTCATGATTTAAAAGTGAGAAAATGGCTAAGAGAAGCAGGGGGGCAGCATTTAAGGCTGAACTTAAGCGCGAGATCTTTTAAAATCTGCTGTGAATCTAGCATTTATGACTATGTTTTGGGGGGAACGGTCTAATTTGAATTCAAGCTTGCCTATAAATTATAGATGGCTACCCAATGAGAGACACTTTTCATTCTAAGAGTTTATGTGTCATGATGTATTATGTGCATGAACTGGGCGTTCCTTGACGATTTGGTGGCTATTTCTATGTTTGATAGGTTACCTATGGAAGCTCAGCAACTTATTAACAGCTTCATGTCTAAACCCATTGAAAATGAAATTGTTGGAGGGTCTATTGCCTCTGAGGGAGGTACCCTTGAGGTCGTAAGTATGGAGGTGCCCGCAGCAGTGCCAAAATCACCAAGGTCACCTAGGCCGAAGCCTACGCCAACAGGAGAGGTTCCCAATCTGAAGAAGGATAAACAAAAGAAGATGTTGCCGATGAGTGAGTCACCAAGGAAACATCAGAGGAAAGAAAAGCCAACCACGCAGGAAAAGGGAAAAGTGTTCGACCTAAAGGGAAATGAGGGTGCATAGGACATTGATATTGAGGGGCTAGACCTCATTTTGAAGCTACCATAATACCTCCCTCCGCGCCAGGGCAAGGTGAAGGTCCCAAAGGACCCAGTTGATAGGAAGTTTCTCCTTCATACACCCCTGCTGCCAAAGAATATCATGTTTGAAGGTTGAATCTTGAAGATTGGGACTTGGGGGACACTTAGTGGTTCCCCCACCTGCCTACCGATAATTTCATGCATAGAGTGTTCTACAAGGATTTAGGTGTCATTGTGCGGGAGCTTGTGAAGTGAATTCATGGGGTGGAAAAGGAAGGATTGATGAATCTTATATGGGTGCCACATTACCACCACACTCCCATAAATTTGATTGTTATCAAATAGTTGTTGTGTCTACTGCATGACGGGTGCCTATGGTTGGAGGAGCCGATCCCTATAATTGATATGATGATCTAGAGGATCACCTTACTACCACATTTAGGACTAAATCTAGCCAAGGAATTTGGTGGAAAGACAGGTGAGCACGACCTCACCAAGTGGATGAAGGACAGGTTTAAGCTTGTAAAAAAGTGGTGCGGATATTCCATTTCTATCATCACCGACCTCGCAATGAAGGTGGTGTCACACAGATGAGGTGTTGGCACTAGTTGTTTCACTAGCGGCCCAATGCGTGGAGGGCATACAATTCAACTGGGTGCGCTACCTATGTATTGAGTTCCCCTCAAGCTGTAGAGAGGCATTAGACCAGAGCAAGATGTTTCATTACTCATCGCTCTTACTTTCAATTGTGCCGGTCGCATGGCAGTTGCCGGAGGACAACCAATTTCCTCTGATCATGCCAGATTTTCCAGAAGTAGTGAAGTTTTCTTCGCTATGTGCCACAAAGGATGTTGAGCGGGTCCTGGAGAGCAAGCTGTTTTGGGTATCAATGGAAATGAACACTAATATGGCCATCAATCGGAAGCCACGGTTGTCACCAACCATCTTCGAGCAGTTATCTAGGTACGTGGAGTTCAAAGCAGACTTCCACCAGATTTCCATTCAGGTATGAAAGGACCCATAATAGAAGTGGTATGATTTACCATACCTCGCTATGGATGATGCAATTGTAGCGGTCCTCGAGCATTGGCAAGTAGATTGGTACACAACATCTGATTTGTCCACTGGGTCTAGTAAGTCTACAGAAAAGTAGAAAAATAAGCGGCGCAGTTAAATGTTCAACAGTTGGCTGAAAGAGAGAGAAGGAGACTGAGGAGAAGGCACATAAGAACTGGAGCGTGCTGCCAAGGAATTGGAGGAAGAGCGTGACTTTGATAGAAGTTAGAAATTTCCTTCGCCACAGACAGAGGAAAAGGAGCAATCAGAACAGGGCGGTGGAGATCTAGAAAGCACTCCCTTCCGGGTGAAGTGGAATGTGAAACAGGAAAAAGAAGGACCGCAGAAGAAGACCAAAGCCACTAAGTCGTCACTAGTCCCGATCACCTTGATAGACGGCGACTTGGATGACATTTGTTATAGACATTTTTGGGCACTACAAACCCAATCATAAATGTCCATAAACTAAGGGCTCTTAAGTCCCTAAAAGTGTTGTTCCAACCTCTAAAAGTACAAGGTCAACTGATTACATCTTCTCCCAGAAGTTCTCCATGAAATACTGCTCAGAACTGGTCAAAACTGGACCATCTCACCTGCTCCATGGTCAAAGCACACTGCATCCCACCTAAATACACACAGGAGGTGTGATGCATCTTGAAAATCCCTTCTATGGGGTGCAATGGGTGAGAATGGACAAATGGCAGGGTCAATATGCAAGGTGGAGGATCATGGAATCTTCTAGAAACTTCTCCTGTGACACTTGCCTCTCTGCATTCGTCCAGGGATGAGTAAGAGATCACCAATCTCCAAGTGGAATCAAGAACTATCAGAGAGAGGACACTAATCAACTCTCAAAAGCTGACTCACCCCCCTTGCAAACATCTATATATGGATCCCTCATCCCAGAGATTCAGAGGCTAGAATTTTGTATCTTGTAAGGAAGTGTTGCTGGTTTCTTGGTGCAACATCATAGTGTTGGGTGATCTAAGCTTTTCATGAGGTGAAGAAGGGCTTTCTTGCTGAGAGGATGATGTTGGGTCAGAACAATTGGTTGTAATCCTCTTTGTTATTTCTTGATTATCAATAAAGCGATTCGAGTTTTCCTCCACATTCTTGTATGATTGATGTTATATGCATTTGTGTGGTCAATATATATCTGGTCCTATATTGTTTGTGATAATAGATCTATGTTCTTGGATAGCGTTATGCTGCTTTGACTCTACAGGTGCTCTTTGAACCTGGGTAGATGAGGAAGCGAGTGGCAAAGATCCATCAGAAGGGAGAGGAATCAAGCAAGGAACCAAGTGCAAGACAGAGGTTGGTCTCCTTTATTCCCCTCTTATCTATTTCTCATAAAGGAAAATGAAAGTAGTTTTAGTTTGTTTGTTTCTAAGGTAGCTACCAGCCTTAGTGGGACTAGCAGCTCTGCATAGACACTAGATTTCCCGATAACAAAAAGGGGACTCCACTGGGGAGAGAATAGATTGTTTTTTTATCTACATTTATTTGCTTTATAAACTTACAGACGGAGCCTGAAGTCAAGCCAGCTAGCCTTCGAACTGCATTTGCTATGCAAGTGCACAGTAGATCAATGATGCTTGAGTCTATCTCTGGGTTTTGTTTATGAACTGAACAATTGATTTACAAGCTCTCTAATTGCCCTTGTGGTGGCTATAGTAACCTCTTTAGATCTACCCCTGTGATTGATTTACAGATTACCACTTGCTCGGCCTAAATCCCTAAACTAAGCTGCAAACTGTGACCCGGAGCCCAGTTAAAGTCTTGTGCCTGGTCTAGCGCACTGTCTCTTCTGTGAATTCTGGATGCATCACACTTCCCGAGTGTAGTAGGTGTGTTGCATCTCTTTTTCACTGTGTTATAGGTGCGCTGATCGCACAAGGCCTTTCCTGCTCCTAGATTTTGGTTTCTGTGTTCACTCTTTTCAGCTCTATTCAAGAGTTTTGTTTCCTGTAGTCAGTACACCTCTGTTGAAACCCCCTTCCTTGCCATTATTCCTCCTCCATTGTGTAATTAATTGTAGATGTTTTTATGTATTTTGAGCCATGTTCAGTTCTCTTTTACAAAGAAGTAGCGTAATTGTACTGTCGTTTCTTGATTTGAAAGTGTCGCAAGTGTCGTTTTCAGTCATAGAAGAAAATCTGATTGTTTTTGATAGTCGATTACACTATTACTCTTGTATTTGATTTGAATTAGTAGTTTTTCAAGTGTCGAAAGCAATTTTTCAATTCCAAATTGCAAAGTGTCGTCGTTGTCCTCATTTTGTCTTGAAAAGAAACTTGCTAGTAATGTCGCTTTGAAAAATAATTTAGATTTGCGCTTAGCTTTCTTTTTACCATTCACACATTAAGAAGGCTAAAAACAAATACATGCACGTGCATTTGCATTTATACTGTTTATTGGTTTGATTTAGGAAAGTGCATATAGTGTGTTCTCTCTGCTCTATGTTGAAAGAATTTCATCTCTCTTTCCTTAGTAGCTAGGATTTTCATTGCAAAAAGAAGATTAAATGACTATTTATCATCTTAGATTTCATTTTAGGAATTGTACATCTACATCACGTGGTGAACCTGAAAGGCAAATTTCTTAAGCAAGATCAACTGTAAAATAAATTTAATGAATCTAAAAATGCTTTGAAACCTAATGCACAACATTTATAAGTCTAGGCTAGAGACATATTCCGGCGTCGTAAAGCCTGGTAACTGTTGCTTTCATTGTTGGTTGGGTGATTCCTCCACTTTGAGATGATAAGTGCCAGTACGGACTTGTGCTCCCATGTACCATCGAGTATATATTGGGAGACCACAAATAGGCTTTATCCTTTATCCATAGGAAGCCGTGTCTGCCGCCCTATCGATCGCAATGCATTGAACATAGCATTCGGGAAGATTGACTGTCGTACCGTAAAAAGCATTCTGCAGTTTTGCGATTGGTTTGTTAATCCCTCTGTCTAGATTTCCATAGCAGTCTCTTTTGTTCCTTTTTAGACTCCTTGAAGGAAAAGGTCCATCTGAGCACTTGTCACTTCAGGCTCATTAAAAATTGAAGGCTACTAGAGTCATCTTTTGTTTTTTCTCGACTCTTAAAAATTGAAAAAACAAGTTGTGTCAAAGCATCTAAAATTCATCTAATTTAGAAACATACTTCCCCTTGATTTTTAGTTGATCAAGTAATCCGCAATCGTGGAAGAAAGTCAATTGAAACCCCGTCGTTCGCGGAGGCTTACGAGTCAACAGTCTTTGTCTCCAGAATCGAAGCTGTTATGGACAAAGCGAACTCGTTTAACCGGGTCCAAATCCCCTGGAAAAGTTAGAACAAGTGTTCCAACACCATCAGAGACTCCGGTTACTCCAAACACTTCTGGTATCCCTGCCTTTACAGAAGAAGTTCACCAACCACCAAAGGACAATAGAACTGATCCTAGTGTGAAGGTAAACACTTGTATTACTGAACCAGCTCCATCTACAGCTGATTCAGAAGGTGTTACTCCCCAAACATTTGTTGTTGTAGATTCTATACCTTCTTCAGCACTAGAAATATTTTACGGACCTGACGGTCTACCTCTTCCACTTGGTCTGATTGCTATAGAAGAGATTGTGGAGGATCCTCCACATAGAAAATATTAGGGGCGAATGTTCGCCCTTTGGCGAAATTAAGGGGTTTTAAATTTTTAGTGGGCGAATATTTTGTATCATAGTACATTTTTACAAATCACCTCAAATAGCCCACCTTATTTTAAGGAAGAGGGTAAAAAAGGTAAATTTAGCCCTTGAAATTAGGAGTTACAACCTTCCATTCGCCCATTTTCAAGAATAGGTTTTATTTAAGTGAATCCTATGGGCCAAAGGCCCAAATACCATATTTATAAAAGAGGTATGGTAAATTAATAAAAATATAAATAAATGGGAGGTATGGTAAATAAATAAAACATTTTTTATATTTACTCCATAAGTCACCTTATATACATGCAAGGGTGTAAACAAATAAAAATATAAGTGTAGGTATGGTAAATAAATAAAACATCTTTTTATACTTACTCAAAAGGTATGGTAAATAAATAAAAATATGAATAAACTAGACGCATGGTAAATAAATAAAACCTCCTTTTATATTTAGTCCATAACCCTCATTCTATTTATGAAGGCTCAAGAAAGAGGTTTTATTTGAGTGAATCCTATAGGCCAAATACCATATTTGTAAAAGAGGTATGGTAAATTAATAAAAATATAAATAAACGAGAGGTATGGTAAACAAATAAAACATTTTTTTATATTTACTCCATAAGTCACCTTATATTTACGAACACTCAAAAAATGTGTTATATTTAGGTGAAACCTCTGGGAAAAATACTATGGGACAAATACCATGGACTAGATTGTTATTAATACCATGCAAAAAAACATTATTAACCCTAATATTAGTATTAATAGAAATAAAAATGGCACATGGTATTGACCCATGGTATTCACCAAAATGGCACATGGTATTGACCCATGGTATTCACCTAGAATGTAGCCTATTTAAATGGGGGAATTAAACCAGGATAGATCCATCTTTACTCTGGATCTACTAACCCCCAAGAGGTATCAAATATCGTGATATGCAAACTAGCATAGAGTGAAAAAATATTTGATCCGATCAAGAGTAAAAATGGATGTTATAATTTAATGTTGGCATTATGATTCTGGTATGGCTCTATATTACAGATGTTGTACTTGATGGCAACACTCTCAAGTGGCAATGCTCTATTCAGGCTCTCAAAATGTTGGAAATTAAGAGGTACGCAGGTGAATGGTTGAAAAGGTGCGAACCCGCAGGTACGTCGGCCAGGAAGTGTGTTCATACCCGCAGGTTACCCGATTCATGAGGTGCGGACCCCCAGTTCACTCACTTCAAGGCTGAGAAGCGCGCTCACGTGGGGTTTCTTATGTTTGGCCCGTGGTATTTAGCCCGCCGTTCTTGATTCTATGGTTTTGGCCCGTGGTATAGGATCAAATTTAGCCCCGGTTTGGATCCCTTGTATTGGTTATTGATGGTTTTGTCCCATGGTGTGAATAAGGGCTTGACTATAAATAGGGAAGGAGATCACTTGGCTATGGCATCTTTTGCAAATTGAATATCTTAAGATCTGAAATATTGGGTTATCGGTTTAAAAGCTTGATCTATATAAAATTGAAGTTGAAAGTGAATCTATGAAGTGTGATCTCTCGGGCGCATGATCAGATCTGGGCATCTGATTATCTATGGCACACTGGTGGACTGCCAATTTGGCCCTAATTAGAGATTCGCAGGTGATTAATGGTGCAAGTGCGGGGGTACGCACAGAAGAAGAAGGCGCAGTGCGTGGGTACGCAGCGCGACAGAAGTCCAGGTGCGGTGGTTCGCAGTGAAGAGAAAGCAGAAGCACAGAGGTACGCTGTGCGACAGAAGCCGCAGGTGCGTGGACACAGTGAAAGTACGCGGCGCGATAGAAGCAGTGACTGCGGAGGCACAGTGAAAGTACGCGGCGCGATAGAAGCAGTGGGTGCGGGGGCACAGTATTGGTACGCGGCACATTTAAAGGTACAGTGCGTGGATACGCAGTGCAGTTCAAGGCTCTCTGCGGGGATACGCAGAGGCACAGAAGGTGAAGTGCGAAGCCCCGCAGCCCAGATAAAGAAAAACTGCGGATCTGTCTTAAAAACATTTGTTGATTATCTTTTATCTATTGCTGCAGAGTTCTGGGTTTATATTTCTGGTACTGTCTTTCTGTTTACAGCATTCTGAGAAGTTGGGTGACTCTTGGTTGATTGTATAAGGAGTTTGGGTAATTTGCATGTACTTGATGATTATTTGATATTCTTGGATCCAGTTTGAAAATTTATGAAAAGTGGTCCTTGAAAGAAAAGAAGTAGGGGGTTGTAGCTCCCTTCCAGAAGAGATTGGAAAACGAGAGAGAGTTGTAGCTCTCTGCAGGTTGCAGCCTGCGTACTGGTAAAGGACTGCACTAGTACAAAATCATTGTAAAAGGAGTTTCTAATTTGAAAGAAGATAGAGACATATTGCAGCAGGTGGTTTTCACCCACATTGGGTTTCCACCTTATATCTGGTGTTCTTTGGTGTGTCTATCTGTTTTTCTTGTTCATGCTCATTATTTTATGGTACTGACATGCAAAAAATAATTCAAAGTATAAATAAGGAAGATTTATTAAAAGAACTTGATAATACTGATTCACCCCCCTCTCAGTATTATTTCCAACAATTGGTATCGGAGCCAAGTTCTTCAGAGAAGCTTGATCGCTTGAAGGAAGAACACTCATCATGAGCAACTACGAGAGGGAAGCATCAATCAGGCCACCAATTTTTGATGGGACAAACTTCAATTATTGGAAGGTAAGAGTTACTGCCTATCTTCAATCTCTTGGTACAGAAGTTTGGGATATCATAGATACAGGCTACACTTTTCCTTCAGCTACTCCTACAGATCTAGCCAAAAAGAAGAATTATGAAACAAATGCTAAAGCAGTCAATACTCTGCTGGGATGCTTATCTCAAACAGAATTCGTGAAGGTTATGCCATATAAATCCGCAAAAGAAATATGGGACAAGATTGTCTTGAGCTAGGAAGGAGATGAACAGGTAAAGCGTGCTAAACTTCAAACCCTCAGGATTCAGTATGAGAATCTCAGAATGTATAATGATGAAAGTGTGGCTAACTATTTCCTTCGGGTAGACGAAATTGTTAATTGCATGAAAAACTTGGGTGAAGAAATAAAAGAGGCTATTGTGGTTGAAAAGGTTCTAAGATCATTGTCCCCCAAGTTTGAATCTAAAGTGTCTGCAATAGAAGAAAAGGAAAATCTATGAACTCTTACTATGTCTCAGCTACACGGAATTCTAACTGCTTATGAAATGAGAAAGGGAGGTCCATCTGACAGAGGAGAAGCTGCTTTCAAGGCTTCAGGCAAAGGAGACTACTATGAAGCAAGTCACGTGCCAGAAGAAGAAGAAGAATCAAATTTTGTCAGAAATCTTCAACGGGGTACTGGAAGGTTCAGAGGTAAGTTACCTTTAAATGTTTTGCTTGTGGAAGAGTAGGTCATTATGCTGTGAAATGTCCTCATAAGGATAAGATTGACAAAGGAAAGGAACCTGCTAGATGGAACAAGAAACAGAATGCAAATAAGAAAAGCTACTACACTCATGAAGATAGTGATGGTCTATCAAATAGTGATGAAGATGAACGAGGTAATGACTATAAACTTTTAATGGCATTTGAAGATGATGATTACATGGATGCTATAGATGTGGATAGATTTTATGAAGAAATTTCTAGACTCAAGACATGTATAGAAGAAAAGAATAGGATCATTGATACCCTACAACTTCAAATTGATGAAAAAGAAAAATATCTTGAAAAGTTAGAAGGTGAAATTGTTGGTCTTAGAAAAGAGATTGAGAAAACAAAGGCTATTAATCTTAAGTTTGTCAAAGGATCTGAAACTCTGGATGAGATCATCAATGTGCAGCGTTCTCCTCTAAATAAGACAGGTCTGGGCTATAAAGGAGAAACTTCTCAAGCATCCACCTCAAGAAGTTATCTTGATGCAGCAAGAAGGAATGAGAAAAAGCACAATGGAGATCACCAGGTAAAGCAGGGACGAATTGCAAACAAAGACTATCAGGGGCAATCCATCTTAAGGGTGAACAAAAGCTACAACCAGCCACAGGTAAAATCTTCTCAATTTGGTTCAACAATGGATGACAATAGAAATTACAATCATTTGGCCGGTAGATTTGATAACCGCAGAAGTTTCTTCAATGGACAATGTTTCTCTTGCCATAACTTTGGTCATAAAGTAGCTCAATGTGTTGCATATAAAACAATCATGACTAGAGAAGCTCAGAAACAAAGAAGTATGACCGGGATTACAAAAAGGACCTATAACAACTTTTCGGCTCTTGAAAATGAAGTTGAATGTTCTACTTGCAATAACTTTGGTCATGAAGATTCTGAATGCAGGAGCAGGTTTCAGCAGACAAAGGAACAAGCCTCAAGCACCAAAACATGGAGAATAAAGGAACCACAAACAGAAAGATGTGGGATAGCATTTTATGCAGAGGGACAGGAAAATCTATGGTACATTGACAGTGGATGTTCGAACCATATGACAGGTGATAAAGAAAAACTTGAATCATATTCTACTTTAGAAAAGGGAAAGAAAGTTTCTTTTGGAAATGATACTCCTACAGCTATAAAAGGAAAGGGCACTGCTCAGTTAAAAGAAAAGGTCAAAGCTGGAAATGTTTTGTATGTTGATGGATTGAAGCATAATCTTCTGAGTGTCAGCCAGATGTGTGATCAAGGAACCGAGGTGATATTTAGATCAAATGGATGTCTTGTTCGTGATCTTGATACAAGTAAAACAATGATCAAAGGTGAAAGAACTCCAAATAATCTATACATATTTGAAGAAGGACAACAACAATGCTATCTAAGCAAGGATGATGAACACTGGTTATGGCACCAGAGGTTGGGGCATCTAAGCTTTTCACAAATAAGGAAAGCATGCAAATATCAGGCAGTTTGCGGTCTTCCAGATATCAAAATTCCAGACAACACCATATGCAAATCATGTCAGTTTGGAAATCAAACTAGAACTAACTTTCCGGAGAAGGAAGGATCAGCTAGCATGCCTCTTGAGCTAGTACGTACAGATGTATGTGGTCCATTCAGGAAAAGGACACCTCGAGGAGAAGAATACTTGATATTATTCATTGACGATTGCTCCAGGTTTGTTTGGTTAGGACTTATGAAGCACAAAGATGAAGCATTCGAAAAATTCAAATCCTTTAAAGCCTTGGTTGAAAATGAGTCAGGATACAAAATTAAGTGCCTCAGATCCGACAGAGGTGGGGAGTTTACCTCAAATGAATTTTTCGATTTCTGTGAAGAACATGGGATAAGAAGAGAATTCTCTACAGCTAGAACGCCTCAGCAAAATGGAGTGGTGGAAAGAATGAACAGAACAGTTCAACAAATGGCTCGTGCTATGCTTGATGAGTCTGGAACTCTCGCAACTTTCTGGGGTGAAGCAGCATATGCTGCGGTTGTTATTCTCAACAAAACAAATGTCTGGGTGAACAGCACTCAAACCCCTCATGAGCTCTGGTATGGTGAGACTCCTTCGGTAAAGCACTTCAAAATCTTTGGGAGCAAATGCTATATTAAGAATACTGATGAGCAACTTGGCAAACTTGAACCTAGAGCAGATGAAGGCATTCTTCTTGGTTATTCTCCACACAACAAAGCATACAAGTGTTACAATAAAAGACTTGGAAGAATTGTTGACAGCATTGATGTAGTGGTTAATGAGAAGGGATACATTCCTAGGCAAGTAAATCATGAAGATATCAAAGAAGATGAAGACTACCCTCAAAGACAGAATGATGAAGAAGAAGAACCTCAAGAAGAACCAGAGGAGCAGATAAGGATAGAAGAGAAGACTCCATCCAGATATGTTCAGAAGAATCATCCAAAATCTCAGATTTTGGGGAAAAAAGAAGCAAGTGTACAAACAAGAAGAACAATTGCAGAAGCTTCAAGCTATTTGGCATTACTCTCTTCCACTGAACCACAAAATTTGAAAGAGGCATGCAAAGATGAATGTTGGGTCAAAGCAATGGATGAAGAACTTGAGCATATCGAAAAGAACAACACTTGGGAGTTAGTTCCTAGACCAAAGGATAAGAATGTTATAGGGACAAAATGGGTCTTCAAAAATAAATTGAATGAAAATGGAGAAGTAATTAGAAACAAGGCCAGACTTGTTTGTAAAGGGTATGCGCAGCAAGAAGGAATAGATTTTGAAGAAACTTTTGCTCCTGTTGCAAGACTTGATGCCATCCAAATGTTCCTTGCTCTCTCCAGCTTTCAAAACTTCAAAGTATTTCAAATGGACGTGAAATCAGCCTTTCTGAATGGAGACTTGGAAGAAGAAGTATACATTGAGCAGCCAGATGGTTTCATTCTTGGAAATGATCCAAATCTTGTATGCAGATTGAAAAAGGCTCTCTATGGTCTCAAACAAGCTCCAAGGGCTTGGTACTGTCATTTGGACAAATATATTCATCAACAAGGTTTTTCAAAAGGATCAGCAGATAGCAATCTTTATATAAAAGTTGAAAACGACAAATTGCTAATACTTGTTGTGTATGTAGATGACATTATTTTTGGCAGCAATGAAGAAGCTATGAGTCAAAGCTTTGCCTTGGTAATGTAGAAAGAATTCGAAATGTCCTTGCTGGGAGAACTAACATATTTTCTTGGTTTGCAAATCCAACAAAAAGAAGGAGGGATCTCTTTGTCTCAAACCAAGTATCTCAAGCAGATTTTGAAGAAATATGGCATGGAGGATGCAAAACCAGTATGTACACCCATGGTCACAGGATGTAGCCTCAGTGCAAATGATGAATCAGCAGCAGTGCATCAACCAACCTACAGATCTATGATTGGAAGTCTACTTTATTTGACAGGTACCCAACCAGACATAATGCATGCAGTAGGAATAGTTGGAAGATTTTAGGCAAATCCAAAGGAAACTCATCTTCAGGCAGTAAAGAGAATCTTCAAATATCTTCAAGGAACTCAAAACTATGGCTTATGGTATCCTAGAGATACAAATCTCACACTTCATGCTTATACAAATGCAAATTGGGCCGGAAGCGTGGATGACAGGAAGAGCACAAGTGGTGGCGCATTCTTTATGGGTTCCAGATTAGTATCTTGTTTCAGCAAGAAACAGAGTTTGATTGCCTTGTCTACAGCTGAAGCAGAATATGTTGCTGTTGTATCTTGCTGCACTCAACTCCTTTGGATGATGCAGACCTTGCAGGATTTTCAAATCACTTGTACACCACCTATCTCCATCTTTTGTGATAATACAAGTACAATCAACATTTCAAAGAACCCAGTCATACATTCAAAGACCAAGCACATACCAATCAAGTATCACTTTCTCCGGGAACAAGTGCTTGAACAAAAGATCAAGTTGGAGTATGTTCCTTCTAAGGAACAAGTTGCTGATATACTCACCAAACCATTGCCCAGGGAGACTTTTGAATACCTCAGGCAAAAGATGGGGGTTGTTGATGCATCATCATGTTATTGAATCTCTTCTGATTGTTGGTTGTATGCAAGGCTCATCTGGGGTATATGTGTACATGTGCTGGGTTTCGGATTGGTCGAAGATCGAATGGCACAGGTTCAGGGGGAGCATATAATGCATTGCTGGCATTATGGAGGAAGTATAGAAGGAGATCATGGATGTTGGTCTGAATATTGCTACAATATGCCTCTATCTCTTTCATGGTCATTTATGGTGTTTGGTGGATTATGGTTTTTCTTTGCAGATCTGCTTTATAGTCAGGGGGAGCATGTTCTTAGGGGGAGCATAACCCTTTGCTCTTGATGTCAAAGGGGGAGAATTGTTGAGGATCTTGAGGTTGCCATCAAGTCCAAAGGGGGAGATTGTTGGCATTATGATTCCGGTATGGCTCTATGTTACAGATGTTGTACCTAATGGCAACACTCTCAAGTGGGAATGCTCTGTTCAGGCTCTCAAAATGTTGGAAATTAAGAGGTACGCAGGTGAATGGTTGAAAAGGTGCAGACCCGCAGGTACGTCGGCCAGGAAGTGCGTTCATACCCGCAGGTTACTCGATTCATGAGGTGCGGACCCCCAGTTCACTCACTTCAAGGCAAAGAAGCGCGCTCACGTGGGGTTTCTTATGTTTGGCCCATGGTATTTAGCCCGCCGTTCTCGATTCTATGGTTTTGGCCCGTGGTATATGATCAAATTTAGCCCCGTTTTGGATCCCTTGTATTGGTTATTGATGGTTTTTTCCCATGGTGTGAATAAGGGCTTGACTATAAATAGGGAAGGAGATCACTTGGCTATGGCATCTTTTGCAAATTGAATATCTTAAGATCTGAAATATTGGGTTATCGGTTTAAAAGCTTGATCTATATAAAAGTGAAGTTGAAAGTGAATCTATGAAGTGTGATCTCTCGGGCGCATGATCAGATCTGGGCATATGATTATCTATGGCACACTGGTGGACTGCCAATTTGGCCCTAATCAGAGGTTCACAGGTGATTCACAGTGCAAGTGTGGGGGTACGCACAGAAGAAGAAGGCACAGTGCGTGGGTACGCAACGCGACAGAAGTCCAGGTGCGGAGGTTCGCAGTGAAGAGAAAGCAGAAGCGCAGAGGTACGCTGTGCAACAGAAGCCGCAGGTGCGTGGACACAGTGAAAGTACGCGGCGTGATAGAAGCAGTGACTGTGGAGGCACAGTGAAACTACGCAGCGTGATAGAAGCAGTGGGTGCGGGGGCACAGTATTGGTACGTAGCACATTTAAAGGTACAGTGCGTGGATACGCAGTGCAGTTCAAGGCTCTCTGCGGGGATACGCAGAGGCACAGAAGGTGAAGTGCGAAGCCTCGCAGCCCAGATAAAGGAAAACTGCGGATCTGTCTTAAAAACATTTGTTGATTATCTTTTATCTATTGCTGCAGAGTTCTGGGTTTATATTTCTGGTACTGTCTTTCTGTTTACAGCATTCTGAGAAGTTGGGTGACTCTTGGTTGATTGTATAAGGAGTTTGGGTAATTTGCATGTACTTGATGATTATTTGATATTCTTGGATCTAGTTTGAAAATTTATGAAAAGTGGTCCTTGAAATAAAAGAAGTAGGGGGTTGTAGCTCCCTTCCAGAAGAGATTGGAAAACGAGAGAGAGTTGTAGCTCTCTGCAGGTTGCAGCCTGCGTACTGGTAAAGGACTGCACCAGTACAAAATCATTGTAAAAGGAGTTTCTAATTTGAAAGAAGATAGAGACATATTGCAGCAGGTGGTTTTCACCCACATTGGGTTTCCACCTTATATCTGGTGTTCTTTGGTGTGTCTATCTGTTTTTCTTATTCATGCTCATTATTTTATGGTACTGACATGCAAAAAATAATTCAAAGTATAAATAAGGAAGATTTATTAAAAGAACTTGATAATACTGATTTGCCCCCCTCTCAGTATTATTTCCAACATTTAATGTATGTTAAACATTTTAGGTTGGTTAAAATAAAAAATAAAATAAAAATCAACTATTAATTTTATTAATTTTTATAAATTACTAATAGTAATTTTTAAGCTCCAGGTTTATGATAACCCATGGTATTGACCCATGGTAATACCATGGTATTCATGTGAGCATAGACTATTTAAAGGGGAATTTCTATTATCTTAGATCCATCTTAATTCTGGGTCTACCAAGTGCTCATAGGGATAAATAGATTTCATCCCCCTAAGAGTGGTAGATGTGGAGTTAAGATGGATATAGGTTGGTTTTTATGATAATGAAGATATTAAATAGACTTAGGAAATTATATTGTAAAAACATCTTAAGGTGAATGGTTAAAGCATAGACATTGGACAAGTATATTTGTATACTTTTGTTTTAAACTGAAACAAATCCAGGGCTAAAAGGAATGGATTGATTGCACTAGTCATCCTTCTATAACTTTCCAACATATGTTGGAGTAAACAGATTGTAATTTGGGTAATTTTTATAATTGCAAATAGGAACATACTTGTGTATTGGCAAGGTTGTTACGAGGTCCCTAAAAGTGATGAATTTGAATTTTTCTTGGGTTTATATATAGTATTAGGTTTTTTCTCATGCTTTCTGTGAATGGCACGGGTGAATTTTATCCTACACCCACTAGGTTATCAATATGTAATTTTGGTAATTTTGATCTCAAAGGATATTTTAAAGAAATGCAATGATTTCATTTGTATATTCAATAAACACAAGATTTTATAATTGAGTAAAATATTCGCCATGCCTGGTCAGAGATTCGCCAAAAAATTATATATACATATCATATTATTGATAAAATCGCCTTCCATTTTTCCTATATACCATGGAGATTCATCCATTTATTATACATGTACATTTAGGGGGGATTCTTAAAATTTTCCTTGATCCTCCATCTAGTACTCCATTGCGATTTGGAGTCGGGATCACTCTATATCCTTCTTCATCAGAAATTAGTCTACCGTCATCAGAAGCTCCTGTAGAATCGCTAGGCAATATTTTGGATAGACTAGAAATGTCTGAACAACCGTCAACATCTAGGACTGTGTCATCCGACACAGCGATGGCAGAACTTCCTGCTGTCACTCCAACAATGTTCGCCGCCATACCATCTGTCCCAACTAGCTCTCAATCACTAGAAGGGACCCACTTAGGGGCTATTTCGACAGTATGGTCCATTCCTGTTTGTTCATCCGGAATAGTATCCGGGAACTCTTATGTTGAGTCTCAGCAAATTGATCCTTCAGGGTGTCAATTTGGGCAGTCTGGTTCTCAAGGACAAACAATTCCTTTGAGTACTGGATTACCGTCGTATGGGGAGTAGTATACCCTTTCATTGTATCCTCCGGGAGGACAACCATACGAGAGTTCACAACAAAATTCAGGTTATACTGGAATTACATGTAGCGGTTGGGTGCCAATACTGCCTCAACAACCAAGAGTTGTATATTCGATGCAACAATGTTTACCTATGTCAAATATACCAACTACGCCGGCTATTGTGACGATGTCACAGGTACAAGCATTGCCTGTTGTATGCCAGCCTCAGGTTTCTCAGGTTGTAATGCAACAGCCTCTTGTCCCTGCAACTCAACCACAATCGCCAACTAGTGGAATGACACAGGTCCAAACGGGTACAATTACCCCTCATCTTGGTCAAACGGCCAGTATTGGACAACAACACATGGCTTCACAACCATGGTTGGCACAATACCAACAATCGCAATTCCAACAAGTATACCAAGGATCTGAGCAACAAATCTTTGCAAATAATGGGCAACTGTATATTCAAAACGGTCAAAATCAACCATTCTACAATGGTTATGCACATCAACCTTACCAAAGTTACCAACATCAAATGCATTATGTTGGTATGCAAAGACCAACTGCTCAGGCCATTCCATCCTATCCTGGGTATGCTTTGCCAAACCTGAATCAACAGTTACCCTTCGTGGCAACTTTAGAGTTACCAGATCTAAATTGGCTAACGAACGATCCAATTGCTTACGCCCCTTGGTGGCCAACGATTCCACATAAACTTCCATCATATATTCCTAAATTTAATGGAAATCTGGGTGAAGAACCATCGAATCATGTGATGACACTTCATCTCTGGTGTTCATCAAACACCCTAAACGATGATTCGATTAGGCTTCGCCTTTTTCAGAGGACGTTAACTAGTCCAGCAGCAAAGTGGTATATCGAGTTACCCAGAGCTTCGTTTGACAACTTCAGTGCCCTAGCCACAACCTTTTTAGCCCATTTTTAGTTACCGATAAGGTACGAAACAGGAACAGAACTTCTTACCAATTTCAAGCAAACAACGACCACTCACATATCTAATCATATTCATGAGTGGCGACGTCGTCGAAGAATGGTAAAATCGTATGTTCATGATCAGCTTTTAGCCGAATGGTTTATTAAGTCATTATTACCTTCCATTACAGAAGATGTGGCAAAAGGGGGAGTCGTCACTGAAGAGTAAGTTATTTCTCGTGCGAAATATTTAGACTTGATTTATACTCAGTCTGGCACGCTCTATGATAAAATCCCTGACGCTCCCAGACCGGAATTTTCCGTCCCTCCTCCTCCTAAATCGAACAATGACTCTCATGCCGGCGATGGCATGATTGGTACAACCGACACGAAATCTACAAAGGCTACATCTAAAAAGGCCCGTAAGATTTCTAGTCAAAATGGAAAAGAAGAACTTCTTGCCTCGGAAGTAAATGCCATCTCGACTGACAAAGGCAAAGAAACCAAGCAACCAGGAGGCAAGAAGAAAAACAAAGGGAAGAAGAAGTAACAGGAGGAATCATCACCTGAAAATTCTTCTGCAAACCCTCCTGGAGATAGGAAACCCAAAAGTCCATGCTTAATATGTGATGAGGATCATTGGACAAGAGATTGTCCACATAAAGCTGAGCTTAAAAGATTCTTCAAGAATTCAAAAACCTCAGCAGTATTGACTGATCCGTTTCCAAATCCAGGAACAAATCTAGTTGCTAGTGAAAATGCTTCCCCATCCCAAGTGCTGGTGTTGTCGGTTTCAAAACAACAAAATGATGCTTTGATATCGACAAGGAACAAATATTACGAGAATCCACAGATGTCGAACAACAAGGATAAGGATCAACCTAGTAGTTCAACAACAACTTCGACAGAAGTTGCGCCGCTCATCATTCCGGAGCTAACAATAAAACCGCCAAAGGGAGTAGCACACAAGTCAACATTTAAACCTCGTGCCAAAGCAGCACAGCATTATAACATAGTGGAAGATTTGGCCCAATCGCCATCTGCTATGTTTACACTTGAATTACTACAAAATTGCCCATCCCAAAAGCAGGCTTTATTATCAGCTATAGGTGGGATAGACCCAAAGGATTCTAATCTTGTGTCTTTTAATCACAAAGGATATGATCCTCAGTTACCAACTCAACTAGCTTTCCTCATTCAGGTGAAAGCCCTCAACAAAACTGTTCATCGAACAATTATTGATGGGGGCATCTACATGTATTATGTCGATGAGTTGTTGGAAAACTTTAGGATCTCCAACCTTGTCACGATCATCGACGACATTAAAAGCATTTGCCGGACGAACATATACCCCGTATGGTATTCTAAGTAATTGGCAAGTTGAACTAGGGGGGAAAACAGTAGAAATAGATGTTGAAATAATCGACGGAAACCTCGATTACAACATCCTACTAGGAAGACGATGGATATATGCTATGGCTGCGGTTGTGTTGACCTACAATAAGAAGATTGCATTTCCTTTTCAAGGAAGAATTATAATCATCGACCAACAAACATTTCTCCCCAATAGTTCCCAAGTTACGGGAAGCATTTCGATGATCCATGGAAGCCCCCATTCACTTCAAAATATCGGAGTAGGCCTACTAAAAGACCCTATATTAATGGGGACTTTTTCCCTCCCACCACCAATCAATCTGGCGGAAGTGGCGGCGATAGGAACCTGCAATATGATATCTTCAATTCAAAAGATCTCAAGAAACGATATTAACATGGATCATCCGCAAGTATTGCCTCCAAGCCCAATAGAAACATTGTAGCAATCAATGTTTTTGGCATGCGAGGTAGGCCCGAATCAACGCTCATCAAGCGTTTGGATAGATAGGTCTAAGGAATATGGCACCCCTTTAGATCCTTGGTTGCAAGTGCATTACATCGATGAAGGAATTATTCAGTCAATGATAATTGAAGGGGCGCCATGGGAAGATTACCACCATCGTTCCCATCTTCCGGATTGTCAAGAAGATACTCCTGATGACCTTCATCATCCTTCAGTTTTTGATTTCCTATCAAATACTGTAAACACGGTCAATTCCGAGCGAAACTTGTCCAATATTGAAGAGACTATCGCCATAAATATCTCGACCAAAACGGATGTTGTAGAAAATATTTATGTTGGCAAATGTTGTTCTCCTTCAGAACTTGAAATATATAACACTCTTTTTCGCGAATTCAGAGATGTCTTTGCTTGGTCATACGATGAAATGCCAGGAATTGACTCGAGTATAGTTGAAAACAAAATCAAGATATATCCAGATGTCAAACTGGTACGACAATGGCTATGGTAGGTGCACCCCAAGAAAGCCGCTGCTATCAAGGCAGAAGTTGAGAAACTTCTCCATGCTGGTTTTATTTACCCAGTTCCTCTAACCGATTGGGTATCGAACAAGGTTCCTGTGATGAAAAAACAAGGAACAATTAGAGTGTGCGTCGATTATAGGGATGTAAATCAAGCTTGTCCGAAAGACAACTACCCTACACCCTTTATTGATGAGATAATTGATGAATGCGCCGGATGTGAAATATTTTCATTTATGGACGGTTTCTCCGGGTATAATAAAATAAATATCCGCCCACAGGACCAGTCAAAGACTGCATTGATTTGTCCGTGGGGCACATTTTCATATCGCAAATTACCCTTTGGTTTAAAGAACGCAGGGGCAACATTTCATAGGGCAATGAATTATGCCTTCCATGACATCAAAAACATCGTTCAACCATATCTCGATGACCTTCCGGCTCATTTTCGAAAGTAGACCGATCATTCGCAGCATTTGAGAGCAATATTTCTACATTGTCGACACTACAAGATATGACTCAATCCACACAAATGTGTATTCTGTGTCAGTTCGGGTCATTTGCTTGGCTTTGTAGTCTCAAAAGACAAGATTCGTCTCGACCCATGTAAGATTTAGGCAATCATAAATTTTCCTCCACCTTCAAATTTGTTTCAGATTCAGAAACTCCGAGGGAAAGCAAACTTTCTAAGGAGGTTTATTCCAAATTATGCCGAACTTGCTAAAGGTTATACAAGTCTATTGAAAAAGGAGGTACCCTTCATTTGGGATCAGGTCGCGCAAGCTTCCTTTGATGCCTTAAAACAATCCCTAATGAAAGTATCATTAATGTACGCTCCTGATTATCAAAAAGACTTTAACCTGTATCTGGCTGCAGCGGATACAACCATCGCAATGGTTTTAGTTCAAGAAGACAACGGAATTGAACATCCTATATATTATTTGAGTAGGAACTTAAATGATACAGAAAGAAAGTATTCATATGTTGAAAAGCTAGCTCTCGCAGCTGTTCAAGCGATACAGAGATTTCGACACTATGTCCTCTTTCGAAAAACTACCATTTTGTCAGATTGCAACCCCATGACTTATATATTGTCGCGATAGTTACTGGGGGGCAAATATTCAAAATGGATAGCAATTCTCCAAGAGTTTGATCTGGAATTCGTAAAATCCAAATCAAAGAAATCCCTGGTTTTCGCAGAATTACTATACGATCTCCCATCGTCGTCCAAGATGAAACATTCGAAGAAACCATCGTGGTTGAATCTTTGTTTCTGATATCTTCAAGCAATCTGTGGTATGGAGATATAATCATCTATCTCCAAACCCAAAAATATAGGTCTAATACCTCTCGCTCGGAACAAAAACGTATTCGATACCAATCAAAAGTCTACATGATCGTAGGTGATACATTTTACCATCGTGGTGTCGATACAGTTCTGAGGAGGTGCCTCACCCACGAGGAGGCTGAAAAAGTTCTGAATGATTGCCATTCAGGCGCGTGTGGGGGGCATCAATCTGGTTATGCTACAGTGTAAAAAATCTTACAAGTAGGATACTTCTGGCCAACAATGTTCAAAGATTGCATAACCGCAGTCAGAAGTTGCCATGCATGTCAAATTTTCGATAGCAAAACCAGAAAACCACCCGCGCCTCTGCAACCGATAGTTGTTGTTGGGCCATTCGCCAAATGGGGCAATGATTTCATGACATGTAACCCCAATTTGACTGGGGGGCATGGGTATATCATAGTCGCAGTAGACCATTTTACCAAATGGGCCGAGGCGATGCCTACATTAGATAACACTGGTGAAACAGCTGCCCTTTTCTTTTTCAATCATGTAGTCACCAGATTCGGTGTTCCACAAGCTATAGTCACAGATCATGGATCACATTTTTGCAATCACATGATGGTCAAATTGGCTGCCAAATTAGGGTTGTCCCACGACAGCTCTACTCCATATTACCCGTAGGC
Organism: Pinus tabuliformis; assembly: GCA_031772625.1. Taxonomy (NCBI): domain Eukaryota; kingdom Viridiplantae; phylum Streptophyta; class Pinopsida; order Pinales; family Pinaceae; genus Pinus; species Pinus tabuliformis. The sequence continues at coordinate 1,002,685,928 of CM062816.1, forward strand.
CAATGGACAAGTTGAAGCAATCAACAAAGTCCTGAAGCGGATGCTGCAAAGGATGATTGGAGTCCACAAAAGGAGTTGGCACCTGATCCTGTACTCAGCTTTGTGGGCATACCGAACATCGGTAAGAAATGCAACCAGGTTTACACCTTTTCAACTGGTGTATGGCCTAGAAGCAATCTTACCAGTTCAGTGTGAAATCTCGTCCCTCAAACTCACAGTCGACCTTCTCCCCGGAACTTCAGAAGAGGAGGCCCGTTTCTTGGAACTAATCCAATTGGATGAAACCCATCATGATGCCACTTTGGCTAATGAAGCCCATAAGAAATGATTCAAGACGCGGTTCGACAAGAATGTCAAACCCCGTGTCTTCTGAGAAGGTGATTTGGTCTTACTTTACGACCAGGAATCCGATAAATTGGGAGCAGGTAATTTCAAGTCTTTATGGATGGGCCCCTATATTGTTAAGCGAGTGTTAGCAAAAGGAGCCTGCAAGTTAATGGATTATGATGGGATTCCACTGGCACAACCCTGTAATGGGTTGTACCTTAAGCGTTACTACGCATGATTCAATGTTGTAACCTATATGCTTTTGTTACATTTTTGTTTTCGCTAAGAGTAATTGTTTTGGTCAAGTAATCCACTTTTTACATTTGTCGCAGATGTCGAACCCATTGGAATCTTTCGTTGGATATGCCAACAGAGTGAGTCATAGTTCGCGGAACCTATCTTCTGCGGCCTGGGCCATTTTTGATCTAAACGATGAGTTAGTAAGTTTTAGAGGGGTATGTATTGGTCGGTCAACAAATAACATCGCTGAATATAGCGCGTTGATAGAACTTCTCTCTGATGCCATCACACATGGAATACGCTAACTTGCCGTCAGGCTAGAATCACAGCTCATCATACTACAACTCACTGGTATTTACTCCGTCCGAAATCCAGCTATCTATCGTATGTTCCTAAGGGTCAAGATTTTGGAAAGACAATTTGATTTTATTCAATATCAGCATATTTCTAGAAACTTAAACACATTAACAGACTCATTGGCAAATTATGTGTTAGATAGACATTTGAAACATTTATAAAAAGAAGCATTTCATCAGTATTTGCATCAGGATCATGTAACTTAACCAAAATAAAACTCCGAAAATCAAAAATATATATAACTGTTTATGGTTTACACATAATGTTCTGTAACCAAGACAAAATTGGTCAAATGACCCAAAACTCAAAACGCTAGGGGGCACCCTAGTCTAATGATGCTGGTGATAACAAGTCACCGCCTGTGCAATCATGTGTAAAAGCCTAGTCCACCGACTCGGCACACCAGTAGTATGTCGCTGCAACCTCAAGGGCAGCTCGTTGATCCTCATGTCTGGAATACCAAGAGTAAGGCCCTTGACCTGATCTTGCAATGCTGAAAGAGTCTTGACCACATCAAGGTCGCGAAGGATAGCCCTTCCCGCACCCTCTCCTGCTGGAGCGGCAGCTGGCACTCTCAGGCGTACTACTTGTCGAGCTGGTCCAACATCTGCATGAGCACTTGAGTTTTGATTAGTCCTGATAGAAGAAAGTACAAGAAAATTATAAAGAGAAATGATAAACAGAGATATGGTCAAAGAATTTACCGATGACACCCCACTGCTTGCCAGCAGGTAGTACCAAATCTGGATCACCCCAGAAATCCATACCAGCATATGGATACTCGGAAAAAACCATCTCTTGATGGTTGAACCACTCGAAAAAGGTATCAGAGAAAGAAATCTAGGACTGACCAGCATGTCTGGCCATAAGGTCGACCCATCTCTACATCCATGGCTCAGTCGGTGGAGGTAAACCAAGTGAAACATATTGTGGCTGCATCAGCGGGATATTTTCCAAGGCGAAAGCTGTCAAGATAGAACCATATCCAAAGTTCTTCAATCTTCCATTTTTCACCTTGATCAGTTGTTCTTTCATCACAGAGAGTACTGCATCACACCAGTTGAACACCTTTGGTTCAAGGCATTCCATGGCGTACTGCATATAAGACCTGTTGGCCATGTGAAGTGTCGCACTACCAGCCAGTCTAGAAAAAGTGAACAGAATGGTCCTCAGGGACCTGTCAGTGACATCTCGGATAATGATCTTGCCGTCCTTACTCGGCTGAGATCCCTCTCTGCAATACCTGCGAATGTAATCTCTCACAGATTCACCCCCACGGGCTGAACCTGATAATGAGATAGGGGCACCCCGCCTCGATAATCCGGTCAAAAAATAGATGTCCACGATAGTCAAGGGGATAGATTTGCCCCTAATCTAGAACACCTAGGTGGTAGGATCCCATGCATCGAGAAAATATTGCAACAGGTTGATTTGTTGCCTCATGCAAGAGATGCGGAAAAACTTGAACAGGCCACAGTTCCGCAGTGCATTTACCGTAACCGGATCATGTAAAGCAAGCATGTCCTCTTCTTCATGCTCACGTTCTCGCCATGTAACAGGAATTTTGCTCCAATGAATCTCTGAAACAAACAAGAGAAGAGTCAAGATCCTGATTTGGTGAAAAACAGGCAAAACTTTCCATGAAAAATTATGCATAAATGGCCCTCTTTGCGCCCATCGCACACCCAGCAGTGTTCTAGGTGGGATGCATGCTAACTGGCCAATGGCTAAGCCAGCATCCATCGCACCTTTCGATGTAGAAGAGGTGCGATGGATCCAGGGCAAGTTTTTCAAACCCCGGAGGCTCAGAAAAACTAGAAAACATGCTCAGAATGCAAAAAGGAAAGGATGAAATTAAAGAGCTTAGGTTTAGCTCCTACCTGGTCCAGAAGGTGCTGAGAATCATCCACAGAATCTCCTGGAATTAGCTAGTGAGAATCAAGGGGGAAAGCACCTCCAAAGCTCCAACAAACCAAAGTTCAAATGAATGGTAAAATGAGAGGTAAAAAACACTATTAAATTACTTTTCACGTTATTCAAGTAAAATATTAGTGTTTTAACTCATTTTTCAAACCTATATTGTTCGCTTCTAACTAGTTTGATGAAGCAATTGAGCAGGCAGTACAACCTTTGAAATAATGAAGTTGTCAATGGTAAAATCAAGACAATCAATTACCATTTTATCGAGCAGTTTTAACGCGGAATTCAAGCTCGTTAAAAAATAAACATAAGCAATGAGCAAATGTTCCCCCAGAGTTTAATCTCATTAAAAAATAAACCAATTTCCAGTAAATAACCATCATGAATGTATTATCATCAGCCTTTGAAACCTTGGTCGTGTTCTCATCATCACCTCCACTCTGTGTTGGCCGATCATTCACCTCCATTTAATTGTTTATCCCTTTTGAGGAACAGCTGTGAAGAGTGATACTATTAGCCATCCTTATGACACTGCCGTGATTGGAAAATTCCAAAACTTACCTGGAATCAGCCGCTACCCATATGTATCACTCGTTCCTCAAAAAATGAGTCTCCTTTAAGCTCTTTTCAACTGACTTGTAAAATATGAAAAGATTGCCGAGCCATTGGCCTCTCCAGCTCGTTAAAGGGACCGGAAGTGCTATCCCTCCTTTAGATTTTAATCTTTTTGGACTTGAGGGATTATTACACAAAAATATCGAGCGCTTGTCTCGTTCGACTCGTTAAAAGTACTGAAAATTCATCCCTTTTGTATTGTTTTATACTTTTTCGGGCTCAAGGGATTATATGACGAAAAAGGATTATTGGAGTTTTCTTTACGTCCCTCTTTCAGACTCTCTAAAATTGAAAAGGACCGAGTTATCCTTGTCGTTAAACTCGTTAAAACTGAAATAGTGACAAATTTCTCCATACAGACAAGAACGAGTTTCACTATCGCTAGGCTTGTTAAAACATAGCGATGGGTTTGCCCGAAGGGCAAATTATAGAACAAGAATATGTTATCCTCCCCAAGCTTGACAAAAATAAAGAGGTACTGGTCAGCAATGACTGGGGAAATATTGGGAAGAAAACTTGAAGAAACTTTATCGGTAGCAAGTCGCTCTTGAACATGACACTTTCACTCCGCATCCGAGTCGGGTTCGGTTGTTCTATTCACTGGTCACATCACCATGGTTCCATCACACCATCCATATTTGGGGTTAATGCTACCGATCCATCATGTCAATGTCTCCGATATGTTCAATAGAAGTCGCTCAGAGAATTCGCCTGTGTCTCACCCACTGCAATACATTTACGCTCCATTCTTTCATGACCGCCACCCTGAACCTTATATCACCAAATCATTTTCACCTCCATTAAAATCATTTTCTTCGTTCCGTGTCATTGATGTGGGATTCATTGAGGCCCTCCTATGACGGATCGCTTCTTGTCGACATCAGCTCATTATCCAAGAAGTCAATCTAGGAACAACCCTTTCAGTACTTTGAAGCTTGCATGCCTCAATGGCAAGTTTCTCACTTCTGGCGACAGGTTTACATCAATGGCCTTCAACCGAAAGATTTTGCGTGGTGTTCAACGCCAAGGCCTTTATTCACACCACCTGAATTGTATTGTAGTACTTTGAGAGTCATCATCATTATCGGTGATTCCTCTCGCGCCTGTTAACAACTTACATCACTGGCTGGTAATCAGGTGATGTCTTTCCATGTTCGACTCCATAACATCTCTCACATGGATTGACTTGTACTTTGAGTGAAGATCGAACGAGACTGAAGACCCCGAATCTAGTTTCATCCATCCGAGCTGCGATATATACTCAGGAAAGTAAAGACATCAAATGTACATCATTACTGCATAGATAATCATCCAACCTAAGGGATGATGGCTCTACCAGAATCATCAGTCTACACTCAGACGGTTGTCTGTCTTATGTATATGAAAATGAATTTATAAAGCTGAGCATGGGAATGCCCGCCTCAGCTAGATCATGAAAATATTATGAAGATAATGTATTGTATTGTATCTTATTACAGGTCGCCTTCCAGCTTGAAAGAACTTCAGATCTTCATGATAAAGCATTTCACCCGACATCAACAGATTAACGACCTCATGCTTTAGGCGGCAACTGTTATAGACATTTTTGGGAACTGCAACCCAAATCATAAATGTCCATAAACCAAGGGCTCTTAAGTCCCTAAAAGTGTTGTTCCAACCTCTAAAAGGACAAGGTCAACTGATTACATCTTCTCCCAGAAGTTCTCCATGAAATACTGCTCAGAACTGGTCAAAATTGGACCATCTCACCTGCTCCACAGTCAAAGTGCGCTGCATCCCACCTAAATACACACAGGAGGTGCGATGCATCTTGAAACGCCCTTCTATGGGGTGCGATGCGCAAGAGTGGACAAATGGCAGGGTCAATCTGCAAGTTGGAGGATCATGGAATCTTCTAGAAACTTCTCCTGTGACACTTGCCTCTATGCATTCGCCCAAGGATGAGTAAGAGATCATCAATCTCCAAGTGGAATAAAGAACTATCAGAGAGAGGACACTAATCAACTCTCAAAAGCTGACTCAGCCCCCTTGCAAACATCTATATATGGATCCCTCATCCCAGAGATCTAGAGGCTGGAATTTCATATCTTGTAAGGAAGTGCTGCTGGTTTCTTGGTGCAACATCATAGTGTTGGGTGATCTAAGATTTTCATGAGGTGAAGAAGGGCTTTCTTGTTGAGAGGATGATGTTGGGTCAGAAAAATTGGTTGTAATCCTCTTTGCTATTTCTTGATTATCAATAAAGCTATTCGAGTTTTCCTCCACATTCTTGTATGATTGATGTTATATTCATTTGTGTGGTCAATATATATCTGGTACTATATTGTTTGTGATAATAGATATATGTTCTTTAATAGTGTTATGCTGCTTTGACTCTACAGGTGCTCTTTGAAGCTGGGTAGACGAGGAAGCGAGTGGCAAAGATCCATCAGAAGGGAGAGGAATCAAGCAAGGAACCAAGCGCAAGATAGAGGTTGGTCTCCTTTATTCCCCTCTTATCTATTTCTCATAAAGGAAAACGAAAGTAGTTTTAGTTTGTTTGTTTCTAAGGTAGCTAACAGCCTTAGTGGGACTAGCAGCTCTGCATAAACACTAGATTTCCCGATAACAACATTGGGGACAGGGCAAGGGATACAACAACAGAACTACTACAATAGTTTGAGTAGCAATAGAAGCAGCCATTAAGTGCCATTCAGACAAGTTTGTGTGAGCTTCAAATCTAAACAGCCAAACTACAGGCAGGAGTGGGGCACATCAGCATGGTCTCAACTAGTTTAGCACGGGGGACAACAATAGTGGCAAAGTTGGCTCACTCTTTAAATCTTTGGGCAATCGTACTTCTTGATGGAGCCTTCAGTGTGGAGGTAGATGTTAACAAGGCTACAGTCAGTGCTTTGAGGAATTTTGGACTAAACTTGGCCACGCTTCCTAGCGAATTCCTTCACACACTATAGGCAGGTGTGATTGAAGAACTTAAAGCACAAGAGAAGCACACGTTGCATACAATTAGTGAGTAGAAAATCAACAATGAATAGATATTCGTTGAAAAGACAGCCATGCTAGAAGCCTAGAAGAAGGTGCAGGAGAAGAATGAGCACACCACCACAGTAGTAGCCGAAGCATGGAGAGACATTCCAGAACTGCATATCCCAGAAGAAGCATCGGTGGAAGCCAAGAATCAAAAGTTAGCTACAGTTGTGCGTGATGCAAAGATCGAGATGGAAAAGGTTTAGTTTGAGTTGAACCTAAAAATTACATAGCTTGAGTTGAAGACACAGCCTTCAACTCCACCAGAAGTCAAAGAACAATGTGAAGCCACTATGAGGGATGGAGTTGCTACAGTAGATGTCATGGTGGCAGAATGCACTACGCTCTTCGAGCAGTCTATGGAGCTAATCACGAGTCTGCAGGAAGATCCTAACCTACAAAGGTTGAACAAATAGGCTTGGAAACTACGGCAGTAGTATGACGAAGCAAAGGAAACAACGCACACCATCGTTGTCACGCAGAGATTGGAAAAGCTCTAGGAAGCAAAGAAACTACAAGAAAAAGTGGAAGAAGCGCAGTGGAAAGAGGCAGTCCTCAACGCTGGATTGGGGCCTCAGCTCAATGGGGCCTATGTGATATCTGCCACCATTGGGGAGAAGTCGGCCAACCTGCATAGATCCTAGCAGAAGATCCAGCAAGATAGCACAGGAACAACAACCAAGCAGCTAGTGGAGCAGGTCAAGCAGGCATCTACACAGTGCACATATGAAGTTGCAATGGTTCAACTGGAGCTGGGAGGTCCTCGCAGTAATATTTCCACGCCAACAAAGTCACTCGAGGGTTACTCACGATATTTTTGTTGGGGACCTATTGGGATAGGGTCCCCTAAGGTTAATTTTCGGGAAAAAGCCCAAGCTTTGAGGCAGAAATCGCAAGTTTTTGCGATGTAAGGTATAAAGTCTCTACAAGTTATGATCGCGGAGTGTGTAGATGTGAAGTTTCATAAATGTTTTCTACCTTTTGTTTATGTAAATTGTGTTGGCTTTAGAAGATTTACACATGGTCCACGGACCATGGGATTGTACAAAAAGGAGAGTCTTAGAGAGTCTAAGGTAGTTGAGGAAGTTTTGAAGATGAATGTAATGGGACAATAGGAGACAAGAGCGAAGATTCTTATAGTAGAAGAGAGGCTCTGTAGTTGTGTGCGTAGAGGCTTAGAGTAGAGTCCACAGCTGAGTGCGCAGGGTAGTTCTGAGTCTATAAGAAAATCTAAAGTATTAATAAAGAGACTATTATGGAAATACCTATGTTTTATCGATTTACTTCTGTTATTAATGAATGTGTTTATGTTATGATTAATATTGTTTTTATGATTTAATATTGTATTGATGCGTGATTCTGCACGGTTTACATTGTTATATGTATGCAAGTAATAATATCTGTTTACACGAACAATATCTTAATGCATGCTAAAGTTATCAGAAACTTAACCTGATCTAGTTAAATACAAAACCAAGGGTAATTACAAAGGTGTGTAAGTGGTTGATTCACTTGTTTAGGGTCCAGGAAAGATAGCCGTAGACCTTTGAGGAGGTCTAGGGGCTGGTAAGAAGAAGGTATATCGATAAGCCTCAAGGGCTTATCGACTTGCACGAGGATGGGTTTAGGGCATAAAAAGTCATCATAACCATCTCTGGGTGCAGAAACTTGGTTCCAGCATCCACCATAATGCTATGAGTGAAACTTCAGTCTGCGCTCCACAGATTGATGCCGAAAGGGCCAGTAGTGCAGGGATTTGCTTGGCTAACTTAACACTGAACCTGGGTCAAGGTGCCCTACGCCAACATGATCCTTGCTTTCATTTTCCTTCTTGTCCTTCCTTTGCCTTCCTTTCTCAAATGCTATAGTTCTCCATGAATGCTCTAAGCATGTAAGATTCTGAGAGTTGCAAATAAAGAGAGAGCTCCAAATTTGAACTGACAAAATCTATGAACTAATCCTAAGAATCCTTTTTATTGTTTAGGCCTCTATTTTCTTCAATTTCCTCTAATTTTCCTTTGATTTCCTCCTCACATGAAACATATGACCTTTTGTCTTCCTTTTCTCCTAATTTTCTTTAATTTCTTAAATAAATGTCAATTAATGCCTCTTTTCCTTTTCAATTCCTTCGTTGATTTCCCTATCCCTAATAAGCCAAATGAACACCCACTAGGATTTCTTTCTAGCAATGAGCTTGGAATGTGTGTCCCATGACGTTAGTGTTATTTTTCCTTTACTAATTTTATTACATGAACTTTTAATTCAGGGTTGTTACAGACCCCTCCCCCTTAGGGGAACATCGTCCTTATTGTTCTATGACACCTACGACAAGCAAAACTGATGTAAACCAAAACATGCTTCCCATGGAGCTTTATAAATTAGCTCGATGCATTATTGACAATGAACAACTTGCTGAAAAGCAAACCCATGTGATAAACATGACAACATAAAAACCACACCACTTATTGGAGCTTTATCACACAATTCGTTCCAGTGTTTACAATAACAACCATACATAAATATAAACATATACCAAAAATCCTTTGCCTCAACCAGAAAACAATGAAGAATACATATCCTGCATCTGATCAGCCATCACCCATGTAGCTTCATCGGGCCCAAAGTGATTCCAATTAACTTTAACTTTATCTATTGCTTAGTTTCGAAGCATGAGTTGTTTTTTTTTTGCAAAATGTGTTGAGGTTCCAAATGGAATTATCCTTCTAGCTCCACATGTAATACACACCAATCAATCACATGATCAACATTTTTTACATATCTTTTAAGCAATGAAATAAGGAAAACATCATGGACTTTCACTGTTGGAAGTAGTGCAAGTCCATAGGCCATTGGTCCAATCCTCTCAAGGATCTCAAAAGGCTTGCAACACTGAGGTGCCAACTTCAAACATGACCCAATCCTCAAGGAGCTCTTCTTGGGCTTGATGCACAAGTACACATGTTCCCCAACCTAAAGCTCCTTAAATTCCTTGTGCCAATCTACATAACTCTTATATCTATCTTGCACTGACTTTATATTCTTCTTTATAACCTACATTTTTGTTTCCATATTTTCCAACATGTCTGGTCCTATCAACACCCTGTTTTGAATCACTCTAGCTGATGGGAGTATTGCAACTCCACCGATAAAGTGCCTCAAACGGACTCATCCTTCGTGACTCTTGGTACCCATTCTTGTAAGAATACTTCACCAGTGGTAGATACTCTTCCCACTTCCTCTGTTGGTGCATAATGTACATTCTCAACATGTCCTCCAAAATCATGTTGACCCTCTCTATCTGTCCATCTCTTTGCGGATGATAAGTTGTACTAAAGGCCAAGTCTATACCAAACTTGCAAACAACTCCATCCAAAATATGGAATTGAACTTGGCATCTCTGTCAGATACAATCTTCTTAATAATACCATGCAATCTCACTATCTCCCTAATGAAGACCTATGCTACCTCGCTAGCTGAATAACTAGACATAGCCGCTATCATGCAATCTACATTAGTCAACCTATCAACCACAACCATGATGGAGTCATGTTGTGTAGATTTCCTTGGAAAACCTATAATGAAGTCCATGTAAATGACCTCCCATTTCCACTATGGAATCAGAATCAGCTACAATATACCACCTCGATGCTTACACTCTACTTTTACGTGTTGATAATACAAACGCCTTGCGATGAACTTATCTACCTATTTCTTCATATTTGGCAAGTAGTATAACTCCTTAACCACTCTGAATGTCTTTTTATATCTCAATTGACCTAAATATGGCTTAACATGAAATTCCCTCAGGATAAGCTTCTTGAGTTCACTATTTTCTAGCACATATATCATTTCCCTCAATCTCACCAAACCATCACCCATGAGATGATAATCCATATCCTGATCACCTATACTCTACTGTTGTAACCTATGCCTAATCTTTATGTACCTATCATTCTGTTGTCTTTCCTATAACATCTAATCCTATAAGTCTATCCCATATGAGCTCATAGTTTCTATATGATTTACCTTCACTCTTACGCTAAGGGCATCTAGAGCCATGTTCTCATTTCCCTTAATGTGTCTGATATAAAAGTCAAACTCACTAAGTGTGGCCAACCATATAGATTTCTTGGAATTTAGATTTGGTTGGTCAAACAAATACCTCATCCCACTCTAATCTCTCATCAACACAAACCTCTTGCCAAGAAGATAGTGTTGCCACATATTTAATGCATGAATGATTACTTCCAAATCAAGATCATGAGTCACATATTTCTTCTTGTGCTCATTCATTTTCCTAGATTCGCAGCATACCACTATCCTTCCTACATCAAAACCCCACCAAGTCCTATATTGCAACAATATGTACACTACGAACTATTTATCTATATATGCAATCTTGAGAAATGGAGAATTTGTGAACAACTACTTCGACTCCTTAAAACTAGTTGCACATTCCTTTGTCCATTCAAATTTCTTTCCTTTCCTCTGTTTTGGTGTAATAGGATAGGAAATATCTGAGAAGTTCTTGATGAACTTCCTGTAGTAACCTTCTAACTCTGTGAATAATCTGAATTCATCCATATTCCTAGGAGTTCAACATTCCATGATAACTCTGATATTTTCTAGATCCATTATTATTCCTTCCTTGAAAATAACATGTCTCAAGTAATGTACCTCTATCTAATAGAAATTTCATTTATTAAGCTTGGCATATAATTGATGATGTCTTAGCAATCTTAATACTCTTGGTAAGTGTTCAACATGCTCTTCGTCATTGTTCGAATATATCAATATTTCATCAATGAATACAATCACAAACTTGTATAGATAAGTGGGAACACACTATTCATCAAACACATGAAAGTAGCTAGAGTATTAGTCAAACCAAAAGGAACCACAACAAACTCCTAATTCCCATACCTATTCTAGAAAGAAAACTTGTAGATGTGTTCTTCTTTGATATGTACCTAATGGTATCCTGAGCTCAAATCAATCTTCGAGAACTTTGTTTCTCCCTTCAACTGATCAAACAAGTCATTGATACTCGACAACGAATGTGTTTTCTTCATGGTTACCTTGTTCAATTACATGTAATCAATACACAACCTGAGAGTACCATCCTTCTTCTTCACATAGAACAATGGTTCACCCCACGATGATACACTTGGCCGGATGTATCCCTTGTCAAGCATTTCCTCCAAATACAACTTTAGTTCCACTAACTCTGGTGTGCTCATCATTTATGGTGCCTTTGATGTTAGTACTACCCCTAGAACCAACTCAATAGAAAATTCCACTTCCCTATGAGGCAAAAACTCTAAAATATATGTTGGATATACATCCTAAAAATGTTGTAAAACTTGATACCTTATCAAGACTTCTGCATCCTCAAAATCCTTATCTTATCACTATATATATGCACTGAAAATAATACAAAACCTTTCCTGTGATTGTGTTTTTCCTACATAGATGTAATCATTCTAGCTGATGTTTCCTTCTTATTACCCTATAAGATTCTATGTTCTCCATTGTCACCAAAGCACTCAATAGATTTTTCATAACAATCCACCTTAGTCTTGTGAATATATCACCAATCCACAACTAGAAGCATGTTGTATGATCCCAATGGAAGTACATTTAGATGCGTTAATGTAAGCATACCATTCAACTCAAATGCACAAAGTCTTACCCAACGATGAAATATTTTCTTAGTACCTATAGCCAATTGCACTAACCAAGACTCTGCATGCACTTCTTTTCCCAAACCACACTTATCCAGTAGGTTAGGGTTAACATAACTATAATTAGATCTAGGGTCAATCAAAATCGAAACAACTTGATCACAAATATTATCGTCCATCCCGATAATATATTCCTAGTGATATGCCTACCCATTATCCAATACTACATAGATTAGAGGAATGATCTGTCCAACATCCCCAACTGTCTTTTCCTCTTGAGAATTGTATACTTGTGGCCTACCACCCTAATACGATGGACAATACTTCTTCATATGATCCTTGTGACATATCCAAGACTGCAACTATCTCCTACAATCACCTAAGTTTTTTTGCTCTCCAGGATGAGACCCATGTCCATTTTCAACTGCATTAAACTTCTTGTAAGGAACAACATTATCTTTCTCACCTACACCCTGAGGTCTTGTTCGGTTTGGATGTCATTTACTTTTAATCTTATCATTCACTATCCAAACTTACTTATATTTTGTCTTACACTTCGATTTCTCATAATAGTGGTTCATCTTCCCAATGATGTCTTCTAGTGATTGAGGCTCATCATACTCAATCCAATCCTTAAATGCTAATGATAATCCACTAAAAAATATTTTAAGTGTTTCCTTCTCATCCTTAAGATATGCTACATATCTCAATAAATCCAAGAACGTAGTTATGTACTCCTCATCTGTCATCGATCCAATCTTTAGCTCATAGGATCTTGGGCCTTTCCGTCACAGTACCTTTATGACAAATACTTCTTCCTGAAAAGTCTCTTTAACTCATGCCAACTCAACTCTTCTATCCTGATGTCTTCGAGATGCTTCACATCTTCCCAAAAAATGTATGCTTTCCCTTTGAGACTAAAAATAGCTATCCTCGCCTTCATGTTCCCTCTGTAGTCATGCAGCTCAAATAATTTCTTCATCCCATTTGACCATGCCTCTACATCTTCCGGTTTCTTCAACTCTCCATCAAATGCAGGTGGAATGTCCTTCTTGAACTCATCTGGAAAATACCCTTTATCACTCCTCCTATAAGGATGATAGTGATGTTGATCATGATACTTGTTTGAACCAGAACTAGAGTAGAACCCATGTCCATGGCCTATCCTATCATGTGCATCTAAGAAAATTCCATCTATGATCATGTCATCCCTGTCCATCTTATTCCCACCATGAGACCTTCTACCATATGCCCCATTAGTCATGTCCTCCTATCCATAATAGTTTCATGATTATCCATTTCTTTGCAAATCTGACAAGGTCTGAAGGATGAATGCATTGACCTCTACTTGTTTCTCTTATGCCCTGGAAAGTCCCTCTTATGACTGAATGATCCTATCATTATCAGCTTTTCAAATTTGTATCTCTACCTTTAAACTTATCAAAGTATCTTCTATTTCAGGACTGTACACATCACCATGTTTCTCATCTAATTTGTAAGGGGATTCTTGTGAATTATATCCACCATTTCTCCAGTCATCTTTGATCTTCTACTTCCCGCAAGTATACCATGTTAGCTAAACCAAAATATAAACATAATCAACATCCCTTAATGAAGCTTAGGGGAGGCTATCTCGTTTGAAAATCAATCCATATTAAGAAAATACATGTATATACATAACCATGTCATTATATCGACATCATGCATGACAATACCAACTGCATACCATGACCTCATGCATGACAACCATAACCATGAAAATGCATGCATAACAAACACATAGAAAAATGATATGCATGAGTGAAAAATACATTCTTCCCATTCATTCAAAGTATTGAACCATTCTCTAATAGAAATTTGTAACCACCCCTCCCATATCTACCCACTTTCACTGACCTACTAGGGTAAATATGAGTTGATGGCTACTATGACATGACTTGAACTCCTAGATCACATTAAGGAAATGGAGTCGACAAAATGAAACGTTACTAACCTTCCTCAAGAGCTACATGACCCACAGGAGATAAATAACCACTCCAAGTTTCCAAACCTGGAGCTAACTTTAATTTTTAGTGATCTAGACTCCTAGACACTTGAATAACAACGCAAGCTAGTGGACGTGACCCTCCAATCACATGGATAACCCTACCTCCTAGTGACTCCAATCTAGATTTCCCAGTTCTGAGCATGCAACCCAAAAATCTGAGCCATTTTTCAGGGTCTAGTCTCGAGACCTCTACCCAGAACTTGATAAAAAATTCTAGAATGATGAATGACACAAGAAAAAATCCATTAATGCAAAACTTAATCAATAAATTTACCTATCCAAGCCCAACCATGACATACATTTTGTCAAAAGCATTGTGAACATGTAGTCTACAGGTCATGAACGCATATTTAAACATAGGGGTTTGATACTTATATGAAAAACATCAAGAAGACCTAATGCCCTCTCACAATAGCTACAATAAAATTTATTATGTCATCCATTCAATAACCAATCATTTACCAACCAAAACATGATAAGAGCCATAACTAGAATCTGCCATAAAACCATGCTTACAACCAACATATAACCAACATAATAACAATGATAGAAAAAATATCAAATCCACATCATATCAAGTACATTTACTCATAAAATACAAGAGGAAAGAGCTCTTATTAACATATGAAAAATCCAACCAAGTGTAACACCTCCTCCTCCCAGGTCCACCCAACCAACCCACCAGCCAGGGTAAACATCCGACGAGAGATGTCACTATAAGGGATTCAACTTCCTTCGTTACCTTAAGGAAATGGAATCAACAAAGCATAACAAATGTTTTAAGCCTTTTAACCCCTGGTCACTCTCATGCTATAGGAAAGACAACATCCAGAAGCCAAAGTGACTCTCACAAGCCTATGTGCTAGCATCCCTAGACTCTTTTCAACAGACCTGTGCCAATGTCCTCGAGATTTGAGCCACTTTTCTAGCCTAGAATATCAACCTCTTCCCAGAAATTATTACAACCTCCAGAATCCATCAAAGATATGATGAAAAGATAAACAAATCAAAAATCAACCTCAAGACTGAGCTTGAGTATCCCCAACCGGGACTGAAATTCTATCAAACACTTGGCATTATTGCAACCTATAGGCCTATGATACAAGATAAAGAATAAATGAATGAAGTAGCTTATGAAACATAACCAAAAGGATCACCACCTTCTCCATTGAACTATTATAACATCAATTAGGTCTTACATCCATCCATTTACCAATTACTACTAAATACATGAAATAACGATGACATCAACCAATCATATAACCATGCTTATAACCAGCATAAAACCATATAAACATCAAATATATGACAACCATTAAATCCACATATAAATATGTGAGAAAGCAAGAGAACTTAGCTTTTATTAATCATAGGAAAATTTGACTAGGTTCAAGACTTCCACGTACCACCTGACCTTAGGCATGGCTAAACCAAATCTCTCTTTCAGTCAATCATCCCCATGCCATATTCCAAGCATGAATGTAGGATATCATAGAACAACCAATCTAAGAAGAACCAAGGGAATCAAGAGGTTAAACCACCTTCACCCTCATCAAATCGTGATCACACCAAAACCAATGCTTTAATCACGACCAAACTAAACTTGGAATGATATTTGGAATCCATCACTATCCTTGAGGAATTTTCCATCTCCTTGTCTCTCAGGATTTACCGCAATCCAATCCTGCATCACTAGTCCCTACACCTATATCGGTCTGTTAGGCTTTACTGCAATCCAACCCGGATCACTAGGCCCTAAATTAATTATTCTCCCTTAGGCTTTACCGTGTATCCTTCCAAAACCGGTAAAGGGATTCGTAGGCCTCTGTGAATGAAACTTGAGACCACCTCGACCCCAAATTCTGAAATCCATCCGAAAAATCAAAGCTCAAAACCAAGATAAACATCCCAACATACCATGGCATACGAAAAAAGGAAAGGCTAAACTGAAAACCATTGTCATGACCTGGCAAAACCTTGTCATCGAAAACAGGAGAACCATACACCAACATGAAAATCCATGCATGTCCAAACCAGCTATGAAATCACACATGCAAAGGTTAGCTGCAAGTATTCCTACTGAAGCTACTTAATCATGCTTTCCTTCCTTTCCCTTTTCTTTCTTTTCCTTCCTTTCTCCAAAGCTAGAGTGCTCCAAGAAAATTCTAAGTGGCCAAGAGTGATGGAGAGAGAGAATAATGAGAGATATCTAAACTTGAACTGACAAAAGGTTATTAATTGATCCTTAGAAGCATTTTTATTAATGAGGACTCCATTTTCTTCATTTTCCATTATTTTTCTTAAATTTCCTTACATGCAACATGTGACCTTTCACCTCCCTTTTCTTTGAATTTCCATTATTTTCATAAATAATTGTGCCACAAATGTCATTTTTCCTTTTAATGCTTTTTCCTTTGCCAAATTTCTTAGCCAAAAACACACATCTAGTGATGCCCACTAGGATATCTTTGCCCAATATTTATTTTGGAATAGGTGTCCCTTAACCATGGTCTTATTTTGTCTTTATTAACTTTTATTACATTGAACCTTCACTAGCACTGTTATAGAACCCTTCCCCTTGGGGAACACCATCCTCGGTGTTAAACCACACCATGACCTCAACAAAACTGCTGAAAGAAAACATGCTACCCATGGAGCTTTATAACTTAGCTCGTTGTAGTATTTACAATGAAATACTTGCTCAAAAGAATAACATCATGAAAACATGACAATATATCAACCATAATAACATGACACCCATACCGCTTATTCGATATTTATAACTTAGCTCATGGTGAAATTTACATCCATATACATATATATACATATACCATAACATCAACAAAACATATGCCAAACATATACGAACATCAAACCAAAACTACTTTGCCTCAAATGGCAAACTATGAAGGATACAAGGCCTGCATCTAATCTGCCATCTCCACGTAGCTTCTTCAGGCCCAAAGTTCTTCCACTAGACTTTAATTTTCTCTACGGATCTGTTCCTGAGTATGAGATGCTTCCGTTGTAATATGCACTAAGGCTTTGGCAGGAACTCTCCTTCTTGCTCCACTTGTAATACAGACCAATCAATAACATGATAAACATCCTTTATATACTTATTAAGCAATGAAACATGGAAAAAATCATGGAATTTCACTATTGGAGGCAGTGTAAGTCAATATGAAACTAGTCCAATCCTCTCAAGGATCTCAAAAGACCCATAATATCGTGGTGCCAAATTGGCATATGAACCAATCCTCAAAGAGATTTTCTTGGACTTGATCTGCAAATACACATGCTCCCCAAATGAAATTCCTTGACCACCTTATGCTGATTCACATAACTCTTTTGTCTATCTTATGCTTCCTTTATATTCTTCTTTATAACCTGCATTTCCTAATCCATGTATGCTAACATATTGATCCAATAAGTACCACGTTTACTCAATCACTCCAGATGATGGGAGTGTTACAACTCCACCCATACAATTCCTTGAAAGGAATCATCGTCAATGACTCCTAATAACCATTGTTGTATGCGAACTCAACCAATGGAAGATAGTCCTCCCATTTCCTCTATTGGTGCATTGTGTACATCCTTAACATATCCTCCAAGATCCTGTTGACCCTCTCTATTTTTCCATCCATCTATGAATGATAAGTTGTACTGAAGGCCAACTTTGTACCCAAACTTGCAAATAGCTCCTTCCAAAACTTGGAAGTGAAATTTTCATCCCTGTCCAACACAATCATCTTTTGAACACTGTGCAGTCTCACTATCTCTATGATGAACACTTGTGCTACCTCACTAATTGAATATGTAGTCTTCACTGGAATGAAGTGAGCTACCTTGCTCAAATTGCCAACCATCGCCATAATAGAATCATGCTGCCTTACTTCCCTCAGAAGACCTATAATGAATCCATGGAAATGACCTCCCATTTCCATTCCAGAATCGCTGTAGGTTGCAGTAAACTACTTGGATGCTTACATTCTACCTTTACCTATTGACAATCAAAACATCTAGCCATGAATTCGGCCACTTCCTTCTTTAGATTCAGCCAATAGTAGAACCTCTTTATCACTACCAATGTCTTTATTATCTTGGGTCACCCAAGTATGGGTTGACGTGAAAATCCCTGAATATATGCTTCTTGAGCTCACTGCAATTCAACACATAGATCATGTCTCTAAACCTCACGAAATCGTCTGCCACGAGACAAAATTATGTATCTCGATCACCTGTACCAGTACCTACACCTGTGCATGTACTTGTGCTCTATTGTAACATGTGCATAATATCAATGCATTTGTCATCCAGTTGTCTTTCTTGCAAGATCCTAGCTTGTAACTTTGTCCAAAAAGAGCTCATAACTTCTATATGATTTACTTGTTTCTTCCTGCTAAGAGCATCTACTACTCGGTTCTCCTCCCCTTTGATGTATTTGATCTCGAATTCGAACTCACTAAGGGTAGCCAACCATCTAGATTTCTTGGCATTTAGATTTGACTGGTCAAAACAATATCTCAACCTAGTATGATCTCTGATCAATGTAAGCCTCATGCCCATAAGATAGTGTCTCCACATATTCAATGCATGTATAATCACTACTAGCTCAAGATCATGCATTGGATAGTTCTGCTCATGTTCATTCATTTTTCGTGACTCATAGCACACTTCCTGTCCTTCTTGCATGAGAACTCCACCAAGTCCTCTCTTGAAAGAATATATACACACTACAAACTCCTTGTCCAGATCCACAATAGTTAGCACTCGTGCATGTGTCAACAGCTACTTCAGCTGCTCAAAACTAGCCTCACATTCTTTTGTTCATTCTAACTTCTCACCTTTCCTCTGCAATGATGTGATAGTATATGCAATGCATGAGAAGTTCCTAATGAACCTCCTGTAGTAACTTGTCAATCCCATAAATGATCTCACTTCATCCACATTCTTAGGAGCTTCCCACTCCATGATAACCCTTATGCTTTCTATATCTACTGCTATGACATCCTTAGATACCACATGTCTCAAGTAATGTACCTCAGTCTGAAAGAAGTTGCACTTGCTAAGTTTAGCGTGTAACTGATGCTCTCTTAGAAATATCAACACTGCTGCTAAATGGTCAGCATATTCTGCCTCATTTTTACAATATACCAGTATGTCATAAATGAATACAATAAAAAACTTGTCCAAATACAGATGAAACACAATATTCATCGAACACATAAATGTAATTGGAGCATTAGTCAAACCGAATGGAAAAACAACAAACTCATAATTCCCATACATGGTCCTGAATGCAGTCTTGAAGATATCATCTTCGTTGATGCGTATATGATGGTATCCTAATCTCAAGTCGATCTTAGAGAACGCTACTTCTCCCTTCAACTAATCAAACAAATCATCACTCCTCGGCAAAGGGTACCTATTCTTGATCATTACTTTTTTCAGCTTCCTGTAGACAATGCATAATCTAATAACACCATCTTTCTTCTTTATGAACAACACTGGTGCGTCCCAAAGTGACACACTTGGCCTAATGTACCCCTTGTCCACTATATCCTTCAACTACAACTTTAACTCAACCAAGTTAGGTGTTCTCATCCTGTATGGTTCTTTTCATCCTAGATATGCCCATGGAACCAAATCAATAGAAACGTTTACCTCCCTATGAGGTGGAAACTCTGTAATGTCCTCAAGAAATACATCTTGAAACTGCTGCAAAACTGGGTACCTACTTAACACATCTACACCCTCAACCTCCTTACCTTTATCACTAGAACTGTGTACTACAAACATCATGCTTATCTTCCATAGCGATAACCATTCTCACTGACGTAGGCTTATTCTTTTCCTGCAAAGTCCTCTTTTCCCCACTATCATCCACACACGCAATGGCCTTGTCGCAACAATCCACTTTGTTTATGTGGAGGTATAGCCAATCCATACCCAAAATCATACCATATGATCCCAATGGAAATACTTTCAAGTTTGTTGTTGTAGGTATACCATTTAAGTCAAATGTAAGAGCTCTCACCCAATGGTGAACTCTCTTCTTCGTACCTCTATGAAATTCTACCAACCAAGATTCTGCATGCACTTCTTTTCTCAAACCAGACTTATATTAATTAAATATAACAATATAAAACTAATCTCACATTTTTAATTTTAATTAATAGTTGAAATAAAAATAAATAAAAATAAAAATAATTAATTAATTAAAATAAAAATAAAATAAATTTAACACAATTATAAAAATAAAATAAAATAATATATATATATATATATAGCTTTTAAATTGATTATATTAATTAAATATATATTAAATAAAAATAAAATAAAGTTAATACAATTATAAAAATTAAATAAAATAAAAATAAAAATATATATAGATATATAATTGTTACACAAAAATATCGTCACCATGATTATTTGCAGTCAGTATGGGTCTATCATCACTTGTACTGTCCTCCTAAGCAAGTCTCAGATCCCAGCTCTTCAAGTCAAGCTTTGAAAAATGAGAGAAAGACATTAAAAATCAACAAAGCTTTAGTTCTACACTTTCTCTCACTGTTGCATGCGGTCCCGCACCCCCTGTTAACAAAAACTGTGGACCTGCCTGCTCTGTCCCTAAACGAGTGGGTGCGGACCCCTGTGAAAGTCAAAAAGGCGCAATTTTATTCTAAAAAACTCACTTTGGGTTAATTCTAGATGTTTCTAGAAGGAATTTTGACGTGGATTGGTCGCTCTTAGGTGGTTCATGCATCTCAAAAGAGAAGGAGCTAATCCCTTGATGAGAGGAGCTATCCCTTTGAAGGAGGACCTAGTAACTTCCCTCCATTGCACTATAAATTAAGGCATTGGTCTGGTTGCTAGGGAGGTTAGAAGCTGAACATTTTTTTAGGGTAAATGCTGGTGGAATTGAGACTTCCTAGTTAAGCTTGAGAGGAGAGATCACATACCTTTTTAGCTTCATTGGGAAGAGAGTGAAACTTGTCAAAGTATAGGAGACTTCTTGTTGGACCCTGGGAGGAGCTTGTACAGCGTCAAGGCACAGGTTGTAAAGTTCTTCTTTGATTTGAATTAGTACAATCAGATTCATTTTTCTCAACAAATTGTCTTATGTCATTTGTTTCATGAATTCCTTGATCTTCATGTTAAATATGTTTTATGATAATGTCTTTTCAGGTGCTATTTAGTTTTTTTGCTTATTTGTGTTTTCAGATTCGCAACGAGGGAGCTCATTTGGATCGAAGGAGCGAGGCTTCCACAAACTTGCATTGGACCCAAGGTAGGCCTAAAGCACTTGTTTGCCTTTCTTTATAAATGCATATTTAGAGAAAGATAGTTTTTGATTGGCTTGCTTGTCACTAGGCCTCTTTAGATTCTAGGAAGGTCTATCTTGTCCGCAAGATCGACTCATTCCGTGTGACAAAATGGCAACTCCACTGGGGACTTGATTTTTTCCTTGTTTTTACTTTGACCTGAGAAAATGTGTTTTTGTTTCTGTTTTTGGCTTGTTGTGTGTGGAATTGTGTAGATTTAGTAGATCCACGGTTATTTTTTGTTTTTCATAACTTTGGGAGAGGACCGCACCCTAGGCTTTTGACAGAGTGCATACCTATCCGCACTTTTGCTTTTAGCACAGAGTGGTACCGCACCTGTGTTAACTGTGGGCCTGCGGATCCTGTCAAAATTTTGCAAAACCTAAGATTTTCTCTGTTAGTCAGCTTAGTTTTTGTTTAGATGTTATTATCCCTTGCCCAGACCTGCATATAACTTGTCAGAAGCTTTCCTTAGGTTAATTTCATCGGTGTTAGGGTTTTAGGTGAAATTCCTAGAAGTTTTGCTTGTTGGGTTTGGTTTTCAGTTTGGTCTTGTAGTGGCTCTGAGCTTAGAAGCTGTAGGAACCTCAGATCACCTTGGTTTTTACCAGCCTTCTTATGAGTCTGACCATTTGCGAAATCTACCTTTGTTGAGGAATCCGCCTTGTGTTTTCTCTTTACAAAAATTCGAAGAGCTTGTGTTTAAAAGTTTGAATTAGACTTTTAAAAAGAAAACAAAAATTGGTTGTTTTTGACTGATTTGTGATTCTGCATAAATTGGTCCTTAGTTTACATCTAGCTAAGTAAACCATCCTTAAAAAGACATCTTGTAAGCTTTGACTTCAAATAGGTTTTTATAGTTTATAGATCTCAAAGTTAGTCGTTTCCATAGTTTTGAGTGTTTTATAAAAAATAGAAAATCTCTTTTGGAAAAAGTTTGTTTTTGTAGTGGTTGAGTGTTTTAAAAGAAAAGGGAAATTTTTGTGAAAATAACTAGTTGTCTCGTTTTGAGTGCATTGAAAAGGACAAAAGCTCTTCTTTTAATTTGTTTGTTAAGAAAGATTTGTGTTTACAAGTATTTGCATTCTCAATCTCTTTCCTAGCTAGAAGTTCATTGAAGGGAAAAGATTGCTTAATCATCTTAAGTGCTTTTTTTTAGTGATTTTGAGTCGATTCTACATACCACGAGTTTCATCTCCGCACCTCTTGACTTAAACAAAAACCAATAAAAGTAACGCTTAAAGTAAAATTCATCTAGTAATATTTTTATTTCTAGGTCTCTGATACACCAACATAGCTTAGGCTAGTGTCTTGGAGTAGGAGAGTAATTCACTCTCCAAGACAGTAAAACAAACAAGTAGCTGTATCTTCCGGTAGGAGAGAAATCCAATTGTTGCATTTATGCTCTAGGAAAGCTCCTCTTAAAGGAGAAGCACGTGATCGTTTCCGAACCAGTGTGGGAATCAATCCTTCCTCATTGGGAACGGCGCCAGAGATTCACGTATTAAAAACCGTAAACCTCGGATTAACCATTGTCGAGGAGCTTGGGGTCACTTGTTGGTAAGCCTTGTATTATGTCAAGGAGCCTTCAAGGGGATTTAGCTTGCTACTCTGCCCTTGTGTGCATATCGGATCGTAGACTGTTCCCCCAGGTATATTTGTTTCGGTTGGTAGCCTTAGTGACCATATTCTTTAGGATTCTTCCTAAGGTGACAGTGGTGGGAAGATCCCACTGTACCTGGAGTATACGTCAGCTAGACTCACTTGGATTTTCTGGGGGGTTCTCTTCAATCGAGATGGTTAAGTGGAGGAACTTGTGCCAGTCTATTCATTAAGCAAGTTGCCGGGGTAACTGTTCCAACCGCCATTTCTGTATTGAACTCTGCGACGTTGGGCTTCATCACCAACTAGTGTTTTCAGTACGGCAAGTTACTGTTTGTGTGTGTTTGATCTCCTAGATTCTTTAGGCGTGTGATTCAAATTTGTTTGGTTCTTTAGAGGCTTTAGGTGGTTTTCATTGAGATTTTACTTTGTTTGCATGTGAAGTAGTTAAAATTTTTAATCGTGGTTGAATTACCGAGGAAGTCCCGTAGACTTCGGGGCCAACCTCCTGAGTTTTCACCGAGCTAGCATGAAGGGTTAAGAGCCCTCGTAACTCCTAGAGACAGTAGAGTTGGGTCACCTGAAGAAGGAGAGTCTTCTTTGGTGGTACATCCTGATTTTCAAGCTTTAGTAGCATATTATAATCCACAATCAGTGTCTGTTTCTGAAGTTACTGGTAGCTTTTCATCTACTAGTGATATAGGTGAGGAACCTAAAATATCTGAACATGAAAGTGAATTTGCTGCTACTCCAACATCAGGGTTTGCTTCTCCAGCTTCTAGTGGTCTTGGTTCACCTAGGGTAGAAAGGATAATCACCCAAAATCTTCCTTCTGGACTTATAGCTATCGAAGAACTTGCTACTCTGGAAGAAGAAGTAGGCATCCCTATCCTTGAAAATCAACCTGCTATTGAACTAAGGAAGCATGAATCAATTTTTTATAGTCCACCTAGGAGCAGTGCTTGGTATCTTTCTTTGACTAATTTCTTGGAAAACCGAGGGTTAAGTTTTACACCACCTCGTGTTCCTTATCACCCAACACCTAGAGGTTACTATCCTCCGTTAAATATGTCAAGACATTCTTCCATGTTTACTCAATCGCCAGAATCCTTTTTGTACGGCGGTCCTTCTGTTCCCTCTGGGTATCAGTCACTTTCTGGTACTTTTTCAGGAACATCTCCCCAACTCGTTGAACAAGGGTTATTAACTGGAAGCAATGGTACTAAGTCGTTGAGCGTAGAAGATATTATCATCACGTTAGGTACTATTCCTAATCCTCAACCTCAAGGTGGCCAGTTATTGCCTGGGGGGCAACCTCAAAATCCTCAATTATCGCCTAGGGGGCAACCTCAAGGACAGTACATACCTACGGGACAGTACGTTCCTCAAGGTCAACCCCAGACTCAATATGTACCCCAAGGTCAACCCCAGTATCAATATGTACCTTAAGGTCAACCCCAGTATCAATACGTGCCTCAAGGGTATCAACCCCAAGGTCAGTACTCGAACCAAGGTTTCCAATCACCCTCCGGTCAATCATATGTTCAAGGAACGGGAAATGTACCTTTGAATTATCAACCCTACCCTCAACCCGGTTATGGTCCTCAATATTCTCAACCTGTTATGGGTCCATACCCCGGAATGAATTTAGTGTGGGATCCATCGCAAACTCAACAGGTCTTGCAACCGAATGTACAGTTGTCATCTCAAATTGGACAACCCTTAGTTTCTTGTACACCCCAGCAACCTGCCTAGTCTACTATTCAAACTTTTGTACCTTCGGTAGCTTCTCAGCCTGGGCCTAGTACGCCTCGTACTCCATCTCAAATGACTGCTGCAACTGCCGCAACATTTGTTCAATCTACCCCACCTACTTCTGGAGTATCGACAGCTCTGGTTTCTACTGTTCCTGTATCTACTCCTCAGACATCTTTACCTCCGTCTGGATCCATGGTTCAAACTTCAGTTCAGATGCCTGTAGGACAACTTGGTTCAAGTACGGTTGTCAAAAGTCAACCAAAATTTACTTATCAACCGTACCAAGGACAGTACCAATTCGGTCCTGTTGTGCAGCAGCCAGTCTATTAGTATCAATCGTACCTTGGGTACACATATCAACAACCTCAACAACCCCAGTACGGTCCGGTTAATCCTGGTTTTCTGAGAGGATACAATATCCCAAATGCAATTCCTATTCCTAGTTATCCTGGATATCCTCGTCCTGGGGCTGGTCTCATGACCCAAAGTTTTAGGGACCCTAATCGTCAGTTACCGTTTATCGCAACTTTGGACTTGCCTGACTTGTCGCGCCTAACGAACGATCCTATTAATTATCTTCTGTTTTGGCCGCCAATGCCGAATAAGTTGCCTAGTGATATTCCTAAGTTTGAAGGCAAATCAGGAGAGGACCCGTCAAACCATGTGATGACTTATCACCTCTGGTGTGCATCTAACTCCATTTCAGATGATTCAATCCATCTAAGACTTTTCCAGCGCACTCTAATTGGTCTCGCGGCCAAGTGGTACATTGAGTTACCGCGAGGCACTTTTTATAATTTTAGTCAGTTAGCTACCTCCTTTTTAACTCATTTTTAGTTGCCGGTCAGATATGACAATGGCACAGAATTACTAACTTCATTAAAGCAATCGACGTCCACTTACATTTCAGATCACATTCATGAATGGAGACGTCGACGGCGTTTAGTGAAGGTTTTTATTCTGGATCAGATCTTGGCTGAATGGTTTGTAAAATCTTTATTGCCAAAGATCACTGAGGACGTGGCTAAGGCGGGAGTCGTTATTGAGGAGAAAGTAATTGCTCAATCACAGTACCTTGACTTGGTCTATACTTAGTCAGGTACGTTACACGAGAAAATCCCCGATCTTCATAAGCAAAATCAAATCGTTGCAGCTCCTTCAGGGTCTCATGCCGTTGATGGTATGATTGGTACGGTTAACACTAAATGTAAGAAGAAGTCTTCCAATAATTCTTCTCCTATCATAACCTTGCCAGATTCCCTGACAGGAGATTCTTCCGCGGAGATTTCCGCCGATATTCACGTTGTAGAGTCATCTACAGCCAAATCAAAATCCGGTGGTAAGAAGAAAGGGAAGAAGAAAAATAAAACAGACAAAAATTCAAAAGAGAAACCTAAAAAATCAGAATCCAATGATGAAATACGCAAACCTCGTTATCCTTGTCTCGTTTGTGATGAAGAACATTTTACAAGAGACTGCCCTCATCGTGCAAAGGTTGCGAAGATTGTCAAAGGTTCTCAAACACCTCTTGTTTTGAAGGATCCTTTTCCAAGTCAAGACAGTAAGATGATAGGTTCTTCCTCGAGTGCCAATGAAGAACCCATATTGATGATGTCCCATGTTAGGATTGCGACTCGATCGCATGATTATGGTAGTAAAAGTCCTGTTGATGGTAAAGAGCTAGAATCTTCTCATTCTAACCCATCAACCTCAGCTCCCGGTTCTGATCCACTACAGATCGAGAAACCTAATCCAGACTTAGTAATCAAACTGCCCGCCAAGGGTATACTTCGAAATTTAGCTTTCAATCCACATGTGAGAGTGGCTCAGAACTATAACATTGTTGAGGATTTAGCTGTTTCACCCTCAGCAATGTTAGCTTTGGAAGTGTTGCAATCATGTCTAGAACAGTGTAAATTACTTTTGTCGGCTATAGGAGCTTTTGACATTCAAGACTCGAACCTAATAATTTTCGATCTAGAAAATAGTACACCGCGCTTACCTCATCAAATGGCTTTCCAGATTCCAGTGATGGTAAAAAACAGACCTATTCATAGCACTGTGATTGATGAGGGAGCCTCAACGTGTATTATGTCAATACAGTGTTGGAGATCACTTGGTTCTCCTTCACTAAATCAATCCCCGATGATTATAAAGGCCTTTGATGGCCGTGGGTTTCATCCTTCTCGAATTCTACAGGATCTACCTATAGGGGTTGAAGGAAAAACCAATCTAGATGTGGAAGTGGTTGATGCCCCTCTAGATTACAACCTTCTCTTGGGTCGTAGTTGGTCTTATGCTATGATAGTTGTCGTTTCATCGGTCTTTCAGGTTATAAAGTTTCCTCATAATGGAAAGATCGTAACAATATACCAGCTGGCTTACTTTTCATCCGACCCAGCCTCTCCTGAAAGTATTCAGCATGTCAGTAAAACGACTATCCCATATAAGGATGTTGGAGTAGGACTAGTTAAAGATGCCAGTTTACTTGGAACTTTTCCTTTTCCTCCGATCAACGCATCGTCTTGATTTGCAACCATTCATATGATTTCGTCAGACACCATTGTTTATGATGATCCTTGGATCGTTCCTTCTGAATCTGAGATAGACTCATTTGGTGATGTTATGCCATTGAGTCCATATGAAATTGTGTATGAGGTTGTGCAATCGTTTACCGACCCATCTTCAACCAAAATTGACTTAATGAATGTGGTCTATGAGGAATCACTCTTCACATCAAGCTCGGATTCAGCAATGTTTTCCGAACTTTCTCACTCTGATGAGCAAATTCGTGAAATCCTATGTGTAGATGATTTACCATGGGAAGATCTCCATCACAAATATTCATTCTTACCTGAGAATGATCGTTTTGAAAATGATTTTTCATCAATTTTTATGCCTGAATATGTTAAGGAACCTCAGAATCTAATGAAAAATCCTGATTCGGAGTTAAATTTGGGAAACATCTCTCGAACTATTCCTATTGACATTTCGGTTAAGCCTGGAATTGTTGAGAACATTCATATAGGTGCCTTGTGTACAGAAAATGAAATTCAAATATATAAGGCCCTATTTCAAGAATTCCGCGACGTGTTTGCCTGGTCCTATGAGGAAATGCCAGGAATTGATCCCACGATCATTGTTCATGAAATCAAGACTTACCCGGACGCTAAACCCATCAGGCAAAGTTTGCGTCAGATTCACCCGAGAAAAGCTACTGCTATTAAAGCAGAAGTTGAAAAATTACTCAAAGCAGGTTTCATTTATCCGATCCCGTTAACGGATTGGGTATCGAATATTGTTCCGGTTAACAAGAAACAAGGGACAATAAGAATATGTATTGACTATAGGGACATTAATCGAGCCTGTCCAAAGAACAATTACCCAACTCCCTATATTGATCAAATCATTGATGATTGTGCCGGCAGTGAAATATTCTCCTTCATGGATGGTTTTTCCGGATACAATCAAATCAATATTCTACCTGCCAATCAACCAAAAACAGCTTTCATTTGTCCATGGGGGACATTTTCTTATTGCAAATTACCTTTTGGGCTCAAGAATGCCGAGGAAACTTTTCAGAGGGCCATGTCTTATGCGCTTCATGACATCAAGCACATTGTGCAAACCTATCTCGATGATTTGCCTGCTCATTCATTACATTGAGCTGATCATCTCATCCATTTACGAGCAATCTTTATGAGGTGTAGGAATTATCAAATTAGGTTGAATCCACACAAGTGTGTTTTCTGTATAGAAACGGGTCGATTGCTGGGGTTTGTTGTTTCGAAAGCCGACATTCGCGTCGATTCCTCGAAGGTTGAAGCTATTGTCAAATTGCCTCCTCCTTCGAGTCTTCGCCAACTCCAAAGTTTGCAAGGGAAAGCAAAATTTTTAAGACGATTCATTCCTAACTACGCCGAGGTTACAAAAGGTTTTACCCGGTTTTTGAAACAGAATACTCCATTCTATTGGGATGAGATAGCTCAGAAAACTTTTGATGCACTAAAACACGCGTTGACCCATGCACCGTTATTGCATCCTCCCAACTACAACCAGGACTACTTCTTGTATCTCACCGCCTCTCATTCCACCATTGGAATGGTCTTAGTTCAAGAAGATGAATTCGGTACTGAAAATGTGATATATCACCTTAGTCGAACTTTAAATCCAACTGAGCTAAAATACTCACATGTGGAGAAATTGGCATTGGCAGTTGTTCAAGCTGTCCAACGTTTTCGTCACTACATTTTACTACGTAAAACTACAGTAATTTCTGATTGCAACCCTATGATCTACAGTTTGACCAAGCAATTGCTAGGGGGCAAGTACTCTAAATGGATTGTTATCCTGCAAGATTCAACTTGGAATTTGAAAAATCTAAGTCTAAGAAATCTTTAGTTTTTGCGGAGTTAATGTGTGACTTCCCGCGTGCTGACACGGAAACTGTAGTGGAGGAGCCCATTGTGGATGAATCCTTGTTTCTCATCAGCACTTTAGATCCGTGGTATGGAGATATCATCATTTATCTTCAGACCCAATCCTTTCGGCCAGAAATTTCAAGGTCAGAACGTCGGAAAATACGATTCCAGTCCCAACAATTCAGGATTATTGGAGATACACTTTATCACCGTGGGGCGGACTCTGTTTTTCGACGTTGTTTAACTCACGAGGAAGCTGAAAGGGTTCTAAATGACTATCGCTCTGGAGCGTGTGGTGGTCGTATGTCTGGGTATGCCACAACACAAAAGATATTGCGCGCTGGCTACTTCTGACCGTCTTTGTTTAAAGATTGTATTAACACGATCCGAAAATGCCACAACTACCAAATTTTTGATTGAAAGATGCGCGCACCACCTGCTCCTCTCCACCCTATAATTGTCGTTGGTCCTTTTTCCAAATGGGGTATCGATTTTATTACATGTATCCCTCACTCGGCCGGGGGGCATGCGTATATCATCTTTGCGGTAGATTATTTTACCAAGTGGGCCGAGGCGAAGCCTACATTTGAGGCAGACGGCAAAACAACTGCAATTTTCATGTTCAATCATATAATTGCTAGGTTTGGTGTCCCACAAGTGATTATCACTGATCATGGGCGTCATTTTCGAAATGTTATGATGACCGAACTTACAGGCCAGCTTGGCTTGCGTCACGATAGTTCAACTCCTTATTATCCACAAGCTAATGGTCTAGCTGAATCCATCAACAAAGTTTTAGTCATCATGATCCAACGAATCATTGGGATTCATCGATCAAATTGGCATAACATGCTATTTTCAGCACTTTGGGTGTATCGAACCTTAGTAAAAACGTCAACAGGGTTCACTTCTTTCCAACTAGTTTATGGTCTGGAAGCTGTGTTACCCATTGAATGCGAAATCCCATCATTGCAAATGGCCATCGAATTATTTCCAGCCACTTCCGAAGAGGAAAAACGTTTGTTATACTTGGCTCAATTAGACGAGAATCGACGTGATGCTGCATTGGCGATCAAAACTCACGCAAAATGTATGAAAGCTCAGTATGATCGCAATGTGACCCCTCGAAATTTTTCGGAAGGAGATCTAGTCTTAGTGTATGATCAAGCTAATGATAAATTAGGCGCTGGAAAATTCGTTCCTATGTGGCATGGTCCCTATGTTGTCAAGCGAAAGCTAGCAAAAGGGGCCTATGAATTGGTAGACTTTGACGGGGACTCTTTAGGTAAACCCAGAAATGGTCTTTACCTAAAGAGGTATTGTGCTTAAAGAATGGGTATGGAGATTTTAAGTTAGGATAGTTTTTCTTTCTAGCTAGTGTGTTTTAGTTTAAAAAGTGTGCTTAACTTAGAGAGTGTTTCTCGTCATTATTCCTGCTTATCTTGGTTTTACTCTTGGTATTGCAGATGTCGATGCCTCTCCAAACATACATTGGTTTCGCTGATGGTGCTTGTCGTAATACACGGAACATTTCTTCCGCAGCTTGGGTTATCTATTCGCCCTCTGACGAGTTAGTATCTATGCATGGGGTAAGCCTCGGTCAAACAACGAACAACGTTGCCGAGTATAGTGCAGTAATTGAGTTATTATCTGAATCTATTTCATTTGGGATTCGGAGTTTGATAGTGAGGTTAGATTCTGAACTCGTTGTATTATAGCTTAACAGAGTGTATGCCATTAGAAATCCAGTTTTATTGAGATTATTTTTGAGAGTGCGTTTCTTGGAACGTGAATTTGATTATATTGAATATCAGCATATTCCAAGATCTTTAAATACATTAGCAGATGCAATTGCTTCTCGAATGTTAAGTAGACATTTGCAATAATCATACGTGTAAATTTAAAACTATTCCATAACATGATTTACAAGATAAGTTGGTAATAGTGATATATATATAGGAGTGTGCCAAAAATACATCGTCCTTGATCATAGGTTGAAAAACACCTTATGATCGGCAAAAATGATAAGTACAAAAAGCAAAAATGTCATATGTGCCTACAATAGGCGATCATCCTATCACTGGTGATGATCTCGATAAGAAACCACTGCACAGGCCACTTTGCAAAGGAACCTCCTAAAAGGTCCTGGGACCCTAATCACATAGCGCTGAAGTCGATGAGGAATGTCATCTATGCTGGTCTCCGAAATGTCTCCTGTCAAATGCTCTAGATGACTCTCCAACTTGTCCAAGGTCTCTGTTGATTCATCCTGTGGGGCTGGCGTGGCTGTAGCTGGTTGTTTCCTCTCATAAAGCCAGAGAGTGGTTGGTCGCTGTGGATCCACATCCGCATTTGAAACTTTTACTATCAATTTTGGGACGATATAAAAATAAAAAAATAAAAAAAAATAGGAAAATCTTGAAAATGATTTTACCTGAGTCATCCCATTGCTCTCCTGGTGGAAGAGCCATGTCTGGGTCACCATGAAAATCTACCCCAGCGTAAGGGAAGTCCTGAATAGAAAAAACCTGGTTTTCCAACCATTGGAAATACTCAGGTTTGAATCGAACAACCTCTGTCCCCTCGTCCGGATGACGGGCCATAACTGCAACCCATCGCATCAGTTTGGGCTCTCGAGGAAGCCCAGCTCCAATAGTAAGGTGCTGCAGGATCAACATTGGAACCCTCTCTAGACCAAAGCTCACAACCAAAGCCCCATAACCAAAGGTCTTTAGTTGTCCGTTCTTGGCTCTGGTCAGTTGGCCTTTTACATTGGCCAACACAGCATCGCACCAGTTGAAGATGGTGCCTCGAAAGCAGTCAACTGCCATCCGCATCTGGGATCCGATGGCAATATGTAATGTGGCACTCCCGCAAAGTTTGGTGATAGTAAACGCAATCACCATGAGTTCAGGACGGGATATGGTTTTAATGTCTATCCCTTTGTCTTTCTATCTTGATCTAAAACTACTAGTAGGAACAAAGCTACCATCAAAGACATTCTTAGCTGGCCTAGCTTGATAGAAACCTCTAGCCTGGCTGTTGCAGAACTCTAGCCGGAGGCTATCGACAGACTGGCCACCTAGCCTAGTCCCGAATAGAGTCAAGTCTTCACCTCTCTTAGGCAAACCGTTCAAGAAGTATATGTCTGCCAGCTCGATTTCGAGATGGTGGCCACCAATGAAGAAATCCACCTGGGCCCTCATGCCAGGTATGGCCTAGAATTTGTACAAGCCGCATGCCTTCAATGCATCAATTGAAGGTTGGTGATTCAACGTGGCAAGATCCATGTCCTCATGCTCCCGTTCACACCAATCTAGCATGATGTACACTCTACATCCAATAAAAAGACAAATTAGAATGTTAGAAATTAAATTGTTTGGGTCAAATTTGAGAATTTTTGGGTTAAAACCCTTGCTGCGGGGACCGCACCCTCTGTGTTAGAGATAGTGCGTGGGTCCGCACCTTGCCTACATGGAAGGTGTGGACCCCTGACTTTTTCCCCATTGAGAAAAAGTCGGGGTCCGCGGGCTTCCAGTGTTACACCTGCGGGCCCCCACGCACGGGTTTTTAGCCTAAAAACCCTCCAAAAAATGAAATAAAAACCTAAAACAAAAATGAAACGGTTAAAAATGAGGAGTAGGATGATGTGGATTACCTGGAGACGACAGCATTCGATTCCGACGATTGCATTTTCCGCAATCTTCACGGGAAGGTTCTGAACAAAAGCACTATCTTCTCACCCACATCTCAAACAGTAAAAATGAATTGACGAAAGCCCTTTTTATAAGTTTTTTGAGTAAATAAATTGAAAATTTGTTTATGTTTCACTTTAGAAAGGTAATTTTTGTAGCATTTTTATCCATTTCAAACAGGTATGAGTAATGTTTGGTTTTTGTTCACGATAACAAATTATTCAGGCGAAATCCATCATTTTCAATGAAAAAACATTTAGAGTCACCTTTAAGCTCTTTTCTGACTCCTAAAACATGAAAAGATTGCCGAGTTTTTCTTTTTAAACTCGTTAAAACGGAACTAAAAAGACGTTCCACTTACAGCTCTTTTCTAACCGTAAAAACATGAAAAGATTGGCGGGTTTTTGTCATTTCAAACTCGATATTGATATAAAACGACGTGTCGTTGATCGCTTTTTTACTTTTTCGGACCAGGGGTGCTAATTACGAAAAGTACTCCTTGGTCGTAAAGATCAAGTGGTTCTCTCAAGTATTATTTTATACTTTTTCGGGCTTGGGAGACACAAATCTATAAAAAAGGTCAACCCTGGAGTCTTCTTAAGTTTTTTCAAACTCTCTAAAATTGAAAAATGTCGAGTTTCTCCTATACTGGACTCGTTAAAATTTCACAGTAAAGGATCTGTTCAATTACAGACAGGAACGAACCACTCCTTCTTAGGGTTCGAATTTAAACTAAGATGGACTCATCCGAAGGATGAGCTTATAATCAAGAAAATGTTATCCTCCTCAAGCTTGTCAAAAATAAAGAGGTACTTTCCAGAAATGGTGGGGGAAAAGAGAGAAAAATGAGCCTGTTTGTCATACTTTGTAACCACTCTTGAACACGACACTTTTATTCACCTGGGTTGGGAAATCCTTTTCCTAACTGTTGATCAAACCACATTGAAAGTCTTCAGCCGGTTTCTGGGTATTAACTTTGGGTCAATTGTCACCAAACCATCTGTTGTGTCGTTATGTGTTTAAGAGGTCACTACCAATAAAGCCATTCATTTGCAAAATATATGTCTTCCATCTTGACCATCCCCGAGTCAGTCCTTGCAACTAAATTTCTTCAACTTGATCCATGATTTCGTGTTGTGGGGTTGCCTGCGACGAATCGCTTTCTATCGACTTCAGCTCATTATCTAGAAAGATGATCTAGAAATCATCAGTACCTTGGGATCTGCATGCCTCAATGGCAGGTTTCTCGCCTTTGACGACAGGTTGCATCATTGACCTTCGATCAAAGGATTCCGTGACATGTTCGACATCAATACATTTATTCACATCTCATGGATTGTACTGGGTACTTTGAGAGCCATTGACATCACTGGTGGTTTCTCTCACACTTGTTAACAGTTTACATCATTGACTGGTAATCAAGTGGTTTCTACCATGTTCGACATCAACACATTCATTCGCATGGATAGAATCGTACTGTTTCGGGAAGTAGAAATGAAGACCCTGGATCTAGTTTCTGCAATCCAGGCTATGAGGAATTTTGTATTCATTATATGATGGACTATTCATAAACAGATGGTTGCGTCCATACTGTGTCCACATGAGTCTATACTTGTGATGTCTTACAAGATCATTCTTGTATCAGAGCAATAATTAGTTTTCTAAATCAGTTTTGATCTGAGTATGGGAATGCCTACCTCAGCAATGATATGATCTCATATATATATCTTGCATTGAATGTATTTACAGGTTCTGACCGGGCTCTCCACAAGATGATCCTCGAAATGATAAAGTACTTCAATCTTCGTAAATGATAAATGAAATCCTCATCTACTACAAACTTCGCACTTTAGGGGGCAATCTGTTACACAAAAATATCGTCACCATGATTATTTGCAGTCAGTAAGGGTCTATCATCACTTGTATTGTCCTCCTAAGCAAGTCTCAGACCTCAGCTCTTCAAGTAAAGCTTTGAAAAATGAGAGAAAGACATTAAAAATCAACAAAGCTCTGGTTCCGCATTTTCTCTCACTGTTGCCTATGGTCCCGCACCCCCTGTTTACAAAAACTGCGGACCTGCCTACTCTGTCCCTAAAGGAGTGGGTGCGGACCCCTGTGAAAGTCAAAAAGGTGTAAGTTTATTCTAAAAAACTCACTTTGGGTTAATTCTAGATGTTTCTAGAAGGAATTTTGACGTGGATTGGTCGCTCTTAAGTGGTTCATGCATCCCAAAAGAGAAGGAGCTAATCCCTTGATGAGAGGAGCTATCCCTTTGAAGGAGGACCTAGTAACTTCCCTCCATTGCACTATAAATTAAGGCATTGGTCTGGTTGCTAGGGAGGTTAGAAGCTGAACATTTTTTAGGGTAAATGCTGGTGGAATTGAGACTTCCTAGTTAAGCTTGAGAGGAGAGATCACATACCTTTTTAGCTTCATTGGGAAGAGAGTGAAACTTGTCAAAGTAGAGGAGACTTCTTGTTGGACCCTGGGAGGAGCTTGTATAGCGTCAAGGCACAGGTTGTAAAGTTCTTCTTTGATTTGAATTAATACAATCAGATTCATTTTTCTCAACAAATTGTCTTATTTCATTTGTTTCATGAATTCCTTGATCTTCATGTTAAATATGTTTTATGATATTGGCTTTTCAGGTGCTATTTAATTTGTTTACTTGTTTGTGTTTGCAAATTCGCAACGAGGGAGCTCATTTGGATTGAAGGAGCGAGGCTTCCACAAACTTGCATTGGACCCAAGGTAGGCCTAGATCACTTGTTTGCCTTTTTTTTATAAATGCATATTTGAGAAAGATAGTTTTTGATTGGCTTGCTTGTCACTAGGTCTCTTTAGATTCTAGGAAGGTCTATCTTGTCCACAAGATCGACTCATTCCGTGTGACAAAAACTTTAAATTAATTATAAAAATAAAATAAAATATATATATATATATATATATATATATATATATATATATATATATATATATATATATATATATATATCTTTTAAATTAATTATACTAATTAAATATATAACAATATAAAACTAATCTCACATTAAAAAATATTTATACAATTATAAAAATTAAACCTTATTGACATTGAGAAAAGAAAATCAATAACAATAATAACTATTTACTAAGTATATAATAAATAAATAAAATAAAATAAAATTAATACAATTATAAAAATAAAAATAAAATTAATACAAATATAAAAATTAAATAAATAAAAATAATATATATATATATATATATATATATATATATATATATATATATATATATATATATATATATATATATAGCTTTTAAATTAATTATATTATTAAATATTTATTAATTAAAAATAAAATAAAATTAATACAATGATAAAAATTAAACCTTATTGACATTGCACAAGATCAACAAACATTAAAAATAAAAAGAATAAGCTATAAACAAAATAAAATAAAATTAGAAAAGAAAATTAGTAACAATAACAATTATTTACTAAGTATATAATAAATAACTAACTAAATAAATAATAAAAATAATAATGATAATAAAAAATAAATAAATAAAATAAAATAGCGCATAGATAGCAATACATTCAATAAATATAACATGATAATATTATAAGAGTTAAAGAAAAATAGGATTAAATATTATTAAAAGGTCGGCTTATCAACTCAACAGCCCTCCTACACCAAATTTATCACACGCTTTTCTCTTCTTTGTATATCAGTCATGATGATGAGTCTTGGTCTAGGCTTGAAACTTCGACAAATAAAAATGATGAACACTGTGGAATATCCGAATTCAGTCTCTCAGAAACCATTACTCCATTGTACACATTTCCACATGTAGTCAAGCATAAGAGATCAATTCTTGTAACCAATGTACAAGATTGATACCTGTAATCAAACAACTAAGAAGACAACCTAACATACATGGATGTAATAAAGTTGCATATAATCATGTAACTAGTCATTTACTTCTCACGATGCATTCCACAAAATCAACATCAAGTTCCTCATGAAAACCTTATTACAATCATGATTGACATGATGTAATGCAACAAGCACATGGAATGCAAGTGTAAGATACACACATGTTATTGACATGCATGCATGACCAACATCTTCACCCCAGGAGAGTGTAACCACACTCAGATACCAATTTGTGGTATCAGATATGACCCAGAGAGAGCACAACCTTGCTCTGATACCAATATGTAACACCCCATCCTCCTAGGTCCACCCAAGAAACTGACTAGCCAAGGTAAACATGTGATGAGAGAGGTCACTATAAGGGATTCAACTTCCTTGGTGACCTTAAGGAAATGGAATCAGTGGAACATATCAAACAAACCATCCACATCAAAACAACACCCTCAGAAGACATGTCATCCACTCAGACATCCTGTCCCTGAGTCCCACTAAATTTTTAAGCCTTTTAACCCTTAATCTCTCTCATGCTATAGGCAAGACAACGTCCAGAAGCGAAATTTGCTCTCACAAGCCTATGTGGGAGAGTCCGTGGACTCTTTTCAGTAGACCTATGCCAATGTCCCTGAGATTTAAGCCACTTTTCTAACCCACAATCCCGACCTCTGCCAAAAACTTCTCACAACCTCTAGAATCCATCAAATATATGACGTAAAGATAAAAAAATAAAAAATCAACCTCAGGACTAAGCCCGACCATCCCCAACTCAGACTGACATTCTATCAAACACTTGGCATTAATGCAATCTACAGGCCTAAAATACAAGAGAGAGCATAAATGACTGAAGGAACTTATGAAACATAACCAGAAGGATCACCACCTTCTCCACTTAACTATTATAACATCAATTAGGTTTTGCATCCATCCATTTAACAATTACAAGTAAATACATGAAATAACCATGACATGAACCAGTCATAAAACCATGCTTATAACCAGTATAAAACCATATAAATATCAAAGATATGACAACCATTAAATCCACATATAAACCAGTGAAAAATTGAGAGAACTTAGCTTTTACTAATCATAGTAGAATCCTACTAGGTTCGGGACTTCCACGTAGCACCCAATATTAGAGATGGTTGAACCAAATCTATCTTTCAGCTAACCACCCCCATGCCATATTGCAAGCATTAATTTGGGATCTCATAAAACAACCAATCCAAGAATAAATAAGGGAATCTAGAGGTTAAACCACCTCCACCCTCATCAAACCATGGTCACACCAAAACCGGTGTTCCAATCACAACCGAATAGAACTTGGAATGCCATCTAGAATCCATCACTATCCTTGAGGAATTTTCCGTCTCCTTATCTCTCAAGATTTACCACAGTCCAATCTCAGATCTCTAGGCCCTAAACCAAGACCAGTCTCTCAGGCTTTATCGCAATCCAACCCGGATCACTAGGCCCTAAAACAAGACTTCTCCCTTAGGCTTTACCATGTATCTTACTGAAACTGGTGAAGGGATTTCTAGGCCTTCGGGAATGAAACTTGAGACTGCTCCACCCCGACTTCTGAAACCCATCTGGAAAACCAAATCTAAAGGCTAAGATAAACATCCCAACATACCATGGCATACAGAAAAAGGCAAGGCTAGGCTGGAAGCCACTGTCATAACCTAACAAAACCATGCCACTGACAGAAAGAGAACCATACACCAACATGAAAATCCATGCATGTCCAATGATCTAGGTGGATATTGGTGGCCACCCACCTATTACACTGGGATCCCCACCATTGTTTCTTTCAGTTTTTCAGTTTCCTTATTTGTAGCAAAATTTCCTATTTTTGGTAGTTTTTCGACTCCTAAAATTCTAGAGCCATGTTGAGGTCCTAAAGGACATTCTTTTTGGAAAACTAGGGCCATCATTGGCCGTGATTTGATGTTGGCCATTAAAAATTGTATTCCTCATATAGATATTTCTAACGAACTATTTTGTGCATCAAACAGAGATTGAGAGCCATTGACATCACTGGTGGTTTCTCTCACACTTGTTAACAGTTTACATCATTGACTGGTAATCAAGTGGTTTCCACCATGTTCAACATCAACACATTCATTCGCATGGATAGAATCGTATTGTTTCTGGAAGTAGAAATGAAGACCCTGGATCTAGTTTCTGCAATCCAGGCT
This sequence comes from Pinus tabuliformis, assembly GCA_031772625.1. Classification (NCBI taxonomy): domain Eukaryota; kingdom Viridiplantae; phylum Streptophyta; class Pinopsida; order Pinales; family Pinaceae; genus Pinus; species Pinus tabuliformis. The sequence goes on from CM062816.1 coordinate 1,002,725,073, forward strand.
ATGAGGAATTTTGTATTCATTATATGATGGACTATTCATAAACAGATGGTTGCATCCATACTGTGTCCACATGAGTCTATACTTGTGATGTCTTCCAAGATCATTCTTGTATCAGAGCAATAATTAGTTTTCTAAATCAGTTTTGATCTGAGTATGGGAATGCCTACCTCAGTGATGATATGATCTCATATATATATCTTGCATTGAATGTATTTACAGGTTCCGACCGGGCTCTCCACAAGATGATCCTCGAAATGATAAAGTACTTCACTCTTCGTAAATGATAAATGAAATCTTCATCTACTATAGACTTCGCACTTTTGAGGGCAATCTGTTACACAAAAATACCGTCACCATGATTATTTGCAGTCAGTAAGGGTCTATCATCACTTGTATTGTCCTCCTAAGCAAGTCTCAGACCTCAGCTCTTCAAGTAAAGCTTTGAAAAATGAGAGAAAGACATTAAAAATCAACAAAGCTCTGGTTCCGCATTTTCTCTCACTGTTGCCTATGGTCCCGCACCCCCTGTTTACAAAAACTGCGGACCTGCCTACTCTGTCCCTAAAGGAGTGGGTGCGGACCCCTGTGAAAGTCAAAAAGGTGCAAGTTTATTCTAAAAAACTCACTTTGGGTTAATTCTAGATGTTTCTAGAAGGAATTTTGACGTGGATTGGTCACTCTTAGGTGGTTCCTTCAGTCATTTATGCTCTCTCTTGTATTTTAGGCCTGTAGATTGCATTAATGCCAAGTGTTTGATAGAATGTCAATCTGAGTTGGGGATGGTCGGGCTTAGTCCTAAGGTTGATTTTTTATTTTTTTATCTTTACGTCATATATTTCATGGATTCTAGAGGTTGTGAGAAGTTTTTGGCAGAGGTCGGGATTGTGGGTTAGAAAAGTGGCTTAAATCTCAGGGACGTTGGCATAGGTCTACTGAAAAGAGTCCACGGACTCTCCCACATAGGCTTGTGAGAGCAAATTTCGCTTTTGGACGTTGTCTTGCCTATAGCATGAGAGAGATTAAGGGTTAAAAGGCTTAAAACTTTAGTGGGACTCAGGGACAGGATGTCTGAGTGGATGACATGTCTTCTGAGGGTGTTGTTTTGATGTGGATGGTTTGTTTGATGTGTTCCACTGATTCCATTTCCTTAAGGTCACCAAGGAAGTTGAATTTCTTATAGTGACCTCTCTCATCACATGTTTACCTTGGCTAGTCAGTTTCTTGGGTGGACCTAGGAGGATGGGGTGTTACATATTGGTATCAGAGCGAGGTTGCGCTCTCTCTGGGTCATATCTGATACCAAAAATTGGTATCTGAGTGTGGTTACACTCTCCTGGGGTGAAGATGTTGGTCATGAACAGAGATTGTATGCCAAAGTTACGAACCTGGGAAGTTGATGTACCAATTTACCCAAACGGTGCCCATATTTTGGTGCTTCATCTTCTAGGGTTATGTTTTTGGATGTTTAGGGTTTCCCATTGTTTTTGAATAATAAATAGGCCTTTGGGCCTCATTGTAACATAGTTTAGAGGCATGTAGCCACCATATCTCTTTTCAAAGATAAGCTACCATTGCCCGAGGTAGCCTTATTTCCATTTTGTTTGTAAGCATATTTTAGTGTTTGTTATTAATGAAATGAAGTGTTATTTCTATTGCATCTCTGTATTTATGCTTATATCTTAAATTTGTTGTGTTCCTATTTAAATCCAGATTAGTGGCATAAGCGCGGTATTCTCTTCCTCTTTTTTTCTTTGCATGTCCCCATTGAGGTCAGGATATAAGGAGTTAGGGCTCGATTTGGTTGAAACTTTACAATATCAACCTCGCAAACCCTAATGGCTGCTCATGGGGGAAGAAAAGAGAGATGAGGAAGCATGAGATCTTATCAAAATATTGCTCGAGGAGGCCCTTGAGAAACAAAGGAACACGATGATGGATAACTTTGCCAAGATACTTCAACAGTTGCCAACTAGCGGTGCATCCACAACTAGTAGCCACTCCGGAGGCGACACTCCTTTTAAGGTACAAGTAAACTTTGACATTCCCATATTTGATGACCAAATAGATGCAGATGTTGTAGATAAATGGTTAAATCTGCTAGAAGGATATTTTTTGTTTATGATTTTTCCAGTTGCAAAAATATTACTTTTTCTCTTCTCAAAGCCGCCCCCCATGTCAAGGATTGGTGGGAAACCTATTGTGAGCAGAAGGATGAAAGTATGACCTCACTATTTTCAGCCACACCCACTTTTGATTCATTCCAGGACACCATCAAGGAGAAGTACTACCCTGTCGGAAGCTATGAGGATAAATACATAAAGTGGACCTTGCTACAGCAGGGAAGGGAACAAGATGTGCCAGAGTTTACCAATGTTTTTCATACCCTTCACATGAGGTTGGGTATCAAGGATTCTGCGAAAAAATTGGTACTCAAGTATCGCGACTTCCTACATAGGTACATCCACGAAGAGATGGAGTTATTGGGCATCTCCTTGCTTAGCACGATGTACCGATACGCCATCAAGATTGAGAAGAAGTTTAAATAGAAGAAGCGAGCCTTTGGATCTGTGAATATGAAGCAAGGGAAAGGTGCCCCCAAACAGAAGAACAAAGGACAAAGCCAAGGCAGGGTGGCCCAGCACAACCCACCAAATCTGCAAGAAAAAAACAACACCTCGAAGCTGAAGAAGGACACAGAAAGTGGTGTGAGTTCCATAAGAGCTCCATTCACAACACTTGTGAGTGTCATGCCAAGTAGTCACTGGTGGTTGAATTGAAGGCTTTAGATTCAAATACATGTTCTGACTCTGAGTCAAAACCCACCAAGGGTAATGACAAAGGGAAAAAGATTATCAATGGAGAGCCCAATGCCACTGTTGCCACAACTAAGATCCAGAGGAGGAGGAGTGCCTCTTCCACTCCAAGATGTGGGTAAATGGTTCCCCGCTATAGTCATGGGTGCTTCAGTGGGGGAGAAATATCATACCATGTGGGTTCATATTGGGGGATATATATTGAGGAAAAAATGACATAATATATTGGGTGATATATAGGGGTAAAGGGTTTTTATATTGGAAAATATAAAAAATGGAGCTTAGAGTTAATGAAAAAATATAAAGGGGTATAAAAAATGTTAATGAAAAAATGGATACCTACAATATCTAGTGGAATTAGGGGTTTTTTAAATTGGGAAGTTGTATTGGGTTCATATTAGTAGGGGGTTAAATAATGTGATTTTTACAAATATTTTCCAATATGTAGTCAAATTAAGGGTATTTTTTAATATGGAATGAATACATGTGATATGCCATTAGTTCACTGAGTGTATCCCAAATGGCTATAGTTCATTGTCGATAGCGGGAGTCAAAAGAACCTTATTTTAGTAGAGGTTGTCAAGCGGTAAGGCTTAACGACCACAACACACCCACAACTGTACACCATTGGGTGGCTTCACCAAGGACGAGATCTTTGCGTGAGCCAACAGTGCCACCTTCCATACAACATCAAGCCCTTCACAGATGAGGTATTATGTGATGTTTCTCCCCTTGATGTTTGTGATGTATTATTAGGCCAACAATACTTGTGGAAGTGACATGTTGTGTATGAGACAAGGCCTCACGCTATTATTGTTACCTTGGGAAATAAGTTGTACAGGACACCGAAGGTAGCACCGCCTACCGCCATCTCTTTGGTTACTACAAAACAATGTTGTAAGCTTATTTCCAAAACCAGGAAATTTGTTTTCCTGATGATACACCCTCAGGGAAAGAAGAAGATAGTGGCAATGACCTCCAGACAGGGCCCCTCCACATGATAACAACAGATGGAGAAGGTCATGGAGGAGTGTGAGGACATCTTCACCTCTCCCGCAGGGGTGCCTCTGCATTGTCACGTCAAGCACTCCATCGATCTGACCCTAGTTGCACTGTTGCCCAATGGAAAAATCTATTGGCGCTCTGTTCTAGAGAATACTGATATCAAGAGGGAGATTCAGCAGATTTTGCAGAAAGTTCACATCCAGCTGAGTTCATCACCCTATGGGAGCTTGATTGTGTCGGTACAAAAGAAGGATGGGACTTGGAGACTCTGTACTGAGTTCATTGTCCGGAATAGTTACCCAATCCCACAGATTGATGACCTTATGGACCATCAAGGGGGAAAATATTTCTGCAAGATCGACTTGAAGTCTGGATATCACCAGGTACCAATCGAACCCTCTGATGTCTAGAAGACTGCCTTCAAAGCCAAGGAGGGCCCTTTTGAATGGTTGGTTATGCCTTTTGGGTTGAAAAATGCTCCTGCAACCTTCATGAGGCTAATGGATGACATATTGTTTCCATTCACCAACTAATTTGTAGTGGTATACTTGGATGACATCCTGATCTTCATCCAAAGTTGGGAAGAGCAGCTCCACCACATCTAACAATTTCTCCAAACACTGCAACAACACAAGTTGTGTGCCAATTTAGAGAAATGCACTTTTGACATGACCTAGGTTCAGTATCTTAGATACATTGTTGATCAACAGGGTGTGCATGTGGATCCAGCCAAGATCCAAGTCATTCAGGATTGGCCATCCCCAACCACTCTGATAGAGCTCCGCAAATTTCTGTGCCTTACTAATTTCTACCTTGAGTGAAGTCACCAAGGGAGGAGCGAAAGAAAAATTCTTTTCTTCTGAATCTTAACACAAGGCATTCGCAGAGTTGAAACATCGCCTCTGCTTTGCACTAGTGCTCAAATTACCAGACTTGCAACAGCCATTTGAGATTGAGATAGATGCCCCTGACTAAGCTATTAGGGCAGCCATTACTCAATAGGGGCATCTAGTGGCATATCATAATGAGACACTTTCAGACACAGTCTGGAAGTATCGCACTTATGAAAAAAAGATCTATTCCATTGTGTAGACCTGCTCACAATGGAAGCATTACATTTTGGGCAAGGAAATGGTCATCCACACAGACCATCAAACCTTGCAGTTCACACAGATGCAATGGAAGTTGTAGAATGATCGCCATCAAAAGTGATTCACATGCCTGCAAGAGTTCCATTTGAAAATAAAGTACAAGGAGTGACATGATCAACATCGGGTGCCACACAAATTTTAGGTGGGCGACAAAGTCTGGTTGCATCTGCAGAAGGAACGCCTTACAGGAGCCTATAAAAAACTCAAACCACTGTGATATGGTCCTTACACCATTACCAAGTCTGTGGGAGACAATGTGTTTGAGCTCAACATTCCCCCATTCCTTGGCCTGCACCTAGTGTTCAATGTGGACGACTTCGACCATACTTCCCACCATTGTTGGACACATCACGCATTGCAAAACATCTCACACCTACAGAGTTAAATCCAAATTGCGTGGAACAAGTCACAACTGATCGGATCATGGACACGTAGATCAATAACACCTGACAGCAAAAAATCTAACTATATCGAGTTGTCAAAGCATGCCAACTCCCTAACCAGGGCAAGTAGCTCACCAAGGACCAAGTTCAACAAAAGTTTCCTCATCTCATGGAGGAACTCAATGCAATGGGGACCATTGCTTCCTAAGGGGGGAGGAATGATTCAGATCAATATTTGTGGCCACCTTCCTATTCAACTCAGATCCCCACCATTGTTTCTTTCAGTTTTTCAGTTTCCTTATTTGTGGCACAGTTTACTATTTCTGGAAGTTTTTTAGGTCTTAAACTTCTGGAGCCATTTTGAGGCCCTAAACGACGTTTTCTTGGGAAAACCAAGGAAACATGAAAACTTATCTAATGTTGTGCATTCAAAAGTTGTAGTCCTCGGATAGGTCTTTCTAACGAGGTATTGTGTGCATCAAACAAAGATCGTATGCCAAAGTTACTACGCGAGGAAGTTGATGTACCAATTTACCCAAATGGGGCCCATTGTTTGGCACTTCATCTCGTAGGGTTAGGTTTTTGGATATTTAAGATTTTCCATTGTTTCTAAATAATAAATAGCCCTTTGAGCCTCATTGTAACACAGTTCAGAGGCATGTAGCCACCACATCTCTTCTAAGACATAAGTTACCATCGCACAAGCTAGTCTTATTCCCATTCTGTTTGTAACCATATTTCAGTATTTGTTATTAATTAAATGAAGTGTTATTTCTATTGCATCTCTGTATTTATGGTTATATCTGTAATTTGTTGCATTCCTGTTTAAATCTGAATCATCCAAACCAATTACGAAATCACACATGCAAAGGTGAGTTGCAAGTATTCCTGTTGAAGTTGCTTGATCCTACTTTCCTTCCTTGATCCCTGCTTTCCTTCCTTTCCCTTTGCTTGCTTTTCCTTCCTTGCTCCAAATCTAGAGTGCTCCAAGAAAACTTTAAGTGACCAAGAGTGACAAAGAGAGAGAGTAATGAGAGAGCTCTAAACTTGAACTGACAAAAGGTTACCAACTGATCCTCAGAAGCCTTTTTATTATTGAGGCCTCTATTTTCTTAATTTTCCATTATTTTCCTTCAATTTTGTCCTCACGTGCAACCTGTGACCTTTCACCTCCCGTTTCTCCTAATTTCCATTATTTTCATAAATAGATGTGCCAAAAATGCCATTTTGCCTTTTCATTTGACAATTTCCTTAGACAAAACAACACATCGAGTAATGCCCATTAGGATATTTTGGCCCAACACTCAACTTGGAATAAGTGTCCATTAACTGTGGTCTTATTTTGCCTTTACTTACTTTTATTACATAGAATTCTCACCAGTACTACTACACCAAGTCAGGGGCTTCCAAGTACCACCCGATCATAGATTTCATTGAACCAAATATTTCTTTCATCCAGTCACCCTTATGACATACTACAAGCATGAATGTGGGACTCACAACAAAAAAACCATGCTTCCTCATGCTTTACCACAATCCCACCAAAACCATTCAAGGGAATTCTAAGCCCTAAACAAGCACCTACATAACTAGGCTTTACCACAATCCCTCCATTACCGGTCAAGGGCTTCCTTGGTCCAAACAAAAACATATACTATTAGCCTTTACCACAACCATGCCGAACCGATCAAGGGATCACTAGACCTTAAACAAGCTTTGATGCCTCGAGATTTCTTCACCAATACCTTGAGGAATTTTCTCATCTCCACCCTCAAGCTATACCACAATCCCGCCAAAACTGGTCAAGGGATTCCTAGGCCCTTGGGAATTTTCCTAAGACCATCTCACCTAGTTCCATAACCATCCGAAAATCCAAAGATCAACTAATGAAGTAACCCCATCACACCATGGCTATCTAGAAATGGAAAGGGAAGGCTAGAACCACTGTCACAACTAGAAATATCCATGCCAATGACAACAAGAGAACCAAATACATACATGCATGTCCCATGCATGCCAAAAAAAGCAAGGAAATCATACATGCAACTTGATACCTACAAAGTAATTTTGCTATAACCGCTTGATCCAACTCTTACTTACTTGATCCTTTCTTTCCTTTGCCTTCTTGTACTTCCTTTGCCTCCCTTTCTCCAATACTAGAGTGCTCCAAGAATGCTCTAAGTGTGCAAAAGTATAAGAGAGAGAGAATAGAGAGAGAGCTCAAAAGCTAAAATGACAAAATATATGAACTGATCCTCAAAAGCCTTTTTATTATTGACACCTCTATTTTCTTCAATTTCATCTAATTTTCCTTCAATTTCCTCCTCACATGCAACCTATGACCTTTAACCTTTATTTTCTCCTAATTTCCTTTATTTTCATAAATAAATGCCAATTAATTCCTCTTTTCCTTTTCAACGCCTTTTCCAACGCCTTTTCCAATGCCTTTTCCAATTTCCCTAGTCATAATAAACCAAATGAACACCCACTAGGATGTTTTACGCGACATTCAACTTAGAATATGTGTCTCATGACCTCAGTCTTATTTTTCCTTTTTAACTTTATTACATGAACTTTTAACTCAAGGTTGTTACATTGTAGAGTTAAATTACGCAATGAAAAAAAAGGATTTTTTAGTTGTTGTTAATGCCATTAACAAATTTATACATTATATCACTGGTTATGAAACTTTCATTCATACAGACCATTCTTTTATTAGATATTTAATGAATAAAAATTACTAGATCGATTTTGTTGTTACCAGCATTCAATATTACCATTTTGGATACACTAGGAAAAGAAAACATAGTTGTTGATTTCCTTTCTAGAATGAAAAATGATAATATTGAAACTCGAGTGGTAGATAATTTTCCTAACGAATATATTTTTGCAATATCTACTCAAACTCCTTGGTTTTCAGATATTGCTAACTATTTGGCTACAGGGAAATTTCCTCCACAATTATCAGCCAGAAAAAATTAGAAAGTTATCATCCATGCACCTTACTCCCGAATAGAGGTAGAATTGTACCGAACATGACCTAATCTAATCATTCCAAGATGTGTTAGAGAGGATGAAGTACTCAAGATGCTAAAATCATGTCATGATGAGCCATGTGGAGGATAAATTTCTTGTTTTGTTATATTATTGGCCTATGCTTTCTCAATATGCCAAGGAATATATCAAAACATCTAACAACTGCCAAAGGATGGAGAAATCCATTCAATGAGACAAGATGCCTCTACAGCCTCAAGTACTCATAGATCCTTTTTGTAAAATGGGCTTTACAATTTTATGGACCCATAAATCCTCCATCTAGAAAAAAGGAAGTATATACATGTTTGTACAAATTATGTTACAAAATGGGTAGAAGCTAAGCGACTTACCTTTTCTATTGAAAATGTTGTAGTTACATTTCTTTTTAAGGATATTTTCACTTTCTTTGGTGTCCCAAGAGAAATTGTGAGATATTAAGGTGCTCAATTCACATCTGAGTTGGTGCAAAAGATTATGGATCAATAAAACATCAAACACTGAATGTCTACTTCGTACCATCCATAAGCCAATGGGCAAGTGGAATCCACCAAGAAAGTACTTGAAGATATACTAACCAAGACTGTGCATTTTCATAGAAGGGACTAGGAAGATAGGATTCCAAAGGAACTTTGGGCATATCAAATCACATCGAGAAACACCACTAGTCATACTCCTTAAGGTATTTTCTATGGGAAGTAAGTTTTGCTCCATATGGAGTTCCAAGTGGAGATGTTCAAGACAACAACAATGTTGGGGCTCGGTCTCTAGCACAAAAACTAGGAATGGCACAATTGAATGAACTTGATGAGGTCCAACAAGATGCCTTACAAATAAAAAGTATAATTCAATAACAAAGGACCAGATGACATGACAAATTCATCAAAATCAAAAATTTCAAGCCAGGTAATTGGGCTCATTTCTTTGATTCTAATTTTAAAGATTTTCAAGGAAAGTTTTAAACACATTGGCTTGGTCGCTATGAAATTGGAATTATTTTTGATAATGGGGCAGTTAGAATCAAGACTATTAATGAATAAGAAATCACTTTCCTTGTCAATGGGCATAGACTGAAGTTATATCATAAGCCTTTGACAAGAAAAGTGTTTATTATAAATTTGCAAGAAAATTTTGATCTAAAGTTGGTGGGAAAAGTAGATTCTCCTTCCCTTCCACTTAAAGAATTTTAATTACTTTTTATTTAAAAGAAAAGAAAAAGAGAAAAAAATTATTAAAAATAATAGTTATGTAAACCAACATTGCTAGAATTCTTATGTAGAAATCATAGATGAAAACCAATGGATGCTTAACAACTTAGGTTTGTTCATTTCCTATATTTCTTCCTTTTTTTTTGTCCCTCTCATTCTTTTCAAAATAATTTTTAAAAATTTAATAATTTCTTTGAAGACTTTGTTTTTGTTTTAAAAGAGAACTTCCAACCATCATCAATATCATAAGGAATTACCAACATCTAGCAGCAACAATCATCAAAATTGAAGACAAAATTGTAGAATTTGAAATTTTTTGTAGCTGATTTCACATCTCGTAACCATTTTTATTCCAGGAATAAATGGTGGACATGCAAGAAAATAGAAATTAGTACGCCAAGAGGTATGCATTATAAGGTAACTATAGAAATGTTGAATCAATTTTCATTTGAACATTATATATTTATAAGATGATGGTTTTATTAAATATTATTGACGCATCTTTGAAATAATTACCTACATTTAGAACTTTATTCATATTCCATATCCCATATCCCATCACTCATACTCCATATATCATTCAACCACATAAAGAAAATCTCCCTCACCACATGTGAATAATCTAAACCTTGCAAATTATAATGGTCCTACAAGATCAAATCTGCAAAAATCATAGGAAATTATGAATCCAATAGGGAAACTGATTCTTCAATATCGTTACCACATTCAAACATCCATATCGTCATAACCCTACCACTATCGAGTTTCATTCATTTCATTACCCATTTCTCCATAAAAACCCTGTCAAAAAAAGGGAATTCATAGGTAAAACGTCTTTGTCACAACAATGGGTGTTATTGTTCGATATGAGCCAAATGGAGTAAATTTTCTTAGTTCCTACCCATAGGTCTAAGAAAAATTACAAACCGTAGGGTGCCTCAAGTTCCTCAAGAAATTCAATGGTCATGAAATTGAAGTGACTAGGGCATTTTCTTGAGCTTTTGATGGTGTAGAAGCTGAAATTCGAGACATAAAATTAAATATTACAGAGACTTTTGTAGTAAAGCCGACAAAGCTTTCAAGAAGTGGTGACAGTTGGTTTAAGAACCATAAATTCAAGGATGAATAGTGGAAAACATTCCTTCACAACCCAGGTAAGGATGTTTTAGTTTTTGAAAAGGGAATTCCAGTGTCTACACTTAAGTCCAAATGGAGAAATTTGTTACTCGCTCTTAAAAAATTTCTTGCTTGGGAAGGAAGATATGGAGCATTACTCTTTTATCATGCCAAAATTTTGATCCATTTTACTAAGGGAAGGGAGTTGAATCTACCATATTATATTATATGGAGTCTTAAAAATATGGCATTCAACATTCAAAGGGATTTTATAAATTTTTATCAATCCTTATATAACCATGGATTAATAAAAATCTCGAAGAGGCATAGTTAAGAACCACTAGTGACAATTGGAAAAGCTTCCTTATAAGAAATATTTTTGTGGAAGTTCATGAAGAAGAGGAGTTAAAGAATATTATATGAATTTGATGTAGGGTTCCTCTAAACCCTAACCTTGTGTCAGGAACAAAAGAAGAAAATAATTTGACAAAAAAAACCGACAAAGATGGAAATTTAAAGGAATGCTGTAGAGGATGATATCTCACTTAGTCAATTTATGAAGCAAGTAAGGAAGAAGGAGAGTAAATATGAAGATGTTAGAAAGAAATCCAACAAAAAGGAAGAGAAAAAAAAACATCAAAAGGAAATAGAGAAAAATTATACAAACATGGCAAAAAATGAAAAGGTACTAAAAGGATGAAGGAACGCCTCTAGCATCATTAGAAATTGATCTACGCTAATATTCCGAAGTCGACTTACTTTATTGAAGAAATCGAGCTTTCCCTTCCTGTCGGTCGATCGTTCCCGTAAGCTTGCGTGGATACGCCCGCAAGTGAAAGTCTTATTATGTTATAACGATCGATTACACGGCTCACTAAACCCTGCCATGTTTCCTACCAACGATGCCTATAGCAAGCAGTGGATGGAGTCCTAGGTAGAGCTTGAATTGAGGGACCAGGTCCCCTAACGGATTCCCAGTCTGTCGCTTTCAACCCCTTCATTTTGATGCTCCTGACTAAAGAGTATATAAGCCACCCACCATGCTACGAAACCTGTTATCACTACCTTTGCGATTGTATAGGTAGACCTATGATATTGAGAAGAAGCAAGAGGATTACCATAAATATGAGAAATCAGATAAATCAAGAGCCACCAGAGACCAAAAACCTTTATGAAGCCAACAATCCTGAAACATAGATGACAATTAAGCATATATATGAGTAGATCCTACAAGGAAGACCCTAGAAATTGGTTTCACTCAACAATAATTACATGGCTATTTGGATACCCTAAAAAGGAAGATGAAAAAAAAAACAATAATATTTGAAGGCTTTTCCATTTGAATTATTGTCAACTGTTCAAGTATTTCTTTTTAGAATAGTTTCATTTCCAAGTTTCGTATAATAACTATGCTTTCAGATTTAAGATAGATTTACTTTCCAGTCCTTTAGAATAGACTTATTTCAAAGTTTCATATATTAGACTTAGAATATAATTATTTCAAAACATTTCTAAAGTAAATTTCTTGTTCAAGTCAATTAGATTAGATTTATTTTAATTATTCAAATAGAATAGATATCAATTTATGTTCAATAGAGTAGTTTTAAATACTTCAGCAATAACATAGTTTGCTTTAAAGTTTATTTACATTCAGGTTTGAAATGGCATTTTTAGATATAACATGTGGGTATGTTTAATGAGATTTATTCACAAATATGTTTAACTTTCATTTTTATTAATTTTAATCTTCTTTAAACAAAAATATATTTCATAGCATATATGGTGCATGTATACTTCACAAGCTCATAAACCTTGGTTAATGATTTAATGAAATAATTTAACCAATAATTAAATTACCCAACTGTTGGTAAATGTGAGACATTCAATATTGACAAGGGTAAAATAGAGGACCCATAAGGATAACTAATTAAATCCTATAATGACATTGAACAAAGGTAGTAGAATTGAGTTATGGAAATAAAATGATTATAGTCATATCACTACACTATGTAGACTTAGGTACATTCTAGTACAAGTGAAATGCTAATTCATTTACTTGTTGATATATATGCAAAGAATACAAATATAATGATAGGAATCAATATTATCATTACTAATTTTGTTAGTAATATTTTTTTGTATGAGGAGTTATGTTACAATCATACAGGGACACCTTGAGGGCTGAAAATTTTATAAAGATGATTAAGCATATCCATATACAAGTACAAGATACATTGAAAAAGTCACATGAAACATATAAGGTCGGTCATGACCAATATAGAACAAATAAATCATTCAATATGGGAGATAGAGTATGGCAACATTTGAACTAGGAGAGGCTAGAGGATCCTGGTTAGGAAATCAAGGCTTTGCAGTATGTTGCCTTTGAGATATTAGAAAAGGTGGGTGATAATTCCTATTGAATCATACTACCACCATAAATGCACATATACTTAGTTGTAAATGTAGAGAATTTGAAACTCTATGAGCCTTCCATGATAGATTAGGAAGTGGAACAAGTCCTACCTCCTGTGGAGGATTTGGCACTAGATACTCAAGCATAGTTGACATAAGATACAATTTTACAGAAGAGGTCAAAAAATATGAGATAGGGATAAAATCACCTTTCATAGATTCTTTTCAAAGGACAATTTCGAGGCAAAGCTAAATGGTAGACCGAAGAGAAGGTGGAGGAAGAATTTCCTCACCCCATTGATTAGAAGCTTTTGGGGACTAAAAACCTCAAAAAATAGGAATGTGTGATTTTAGTTGGATCATTATATTTTTCTAAATACATCTTTATGCTTTCAAAGTGGAAAACATGGAGAATAAACTCCCAGGACCATTTTTACGGACACAACCCAATTTGGCAAATTGGGGTCTAAAACCTTCCAGGAGAATTTTGAGGCCAGAAACAACATTTTTCTTGGTTAAGAGATTGGTTCTTTAGTGTCACACCTAACTTCTCATATTCTGAACACAATTACCTTTCCAATGACACATGAATCACGTGAATTGGGGTCCATATGCAAAAGTTATGCCACTTACAAGTTTACCTTCCTATTTTCACCACCATAGTTTGAGAGGATGACATGTTAGCCCACATTATTCATGGAAAAGGTGATAGAAACATGATTATGATGAATAAGACTCTAGAAGAGTACATATTGTAACTCTGGTTAAGAGTTGATGTAATCAAACCTAACCACTAGTAGGATATCAGGTTGTGTTATAACCAGGCCACTAGGAAGAGCATGGGTTCCATTATTTCGAGTGCATTTGTTCCATAGATGAGAAAAAATAGACGAGAGGGATAGGAGATAGAGAAAAAAGATGGCATTTTTGCATTGTAGTATCCCATGAGTCATATACCATACTTCTTTATATTCACAACCATTTTCTATTTAGAGAAGGAGAGTAAAGTGGCATCACCTTCTAGGTGGGTTTTTTCTCAGAGGGGTTTTCTATGTCATACTTGTTTCACTCATGGTTTGTGAGATGTTTTTTCTCTTTTCTCTATTTTATACATAATTTTAATTCACATGCATACACAATTAACAATAATCTACAGATCCAAAAATTTATAGAGAAATAAAACCCTAATAATGTATATTTTATATTTTTAAATATAGTTTTATTAGATATGTTGTGAGGAACTATCCAATGGAATTTCTATGGAAGTTTATGAATCATTCATCCTATTGGTCTCCCTAGAGTCACACCATGTTTTTTTATGATGCATAGCATGGGGACATCTAAATGGGCTTTATTTTTTGTTTAATTGATGAAGGATTCAAATTCAAGTTTTGATTGTGATAATCTTACTTCTAGAAACATTATTCATGCTTAACACTTTCATGGTGTTAGTGTACTTCCTTTTTTGCCCAAGAAATGATTAATGTAAGATGGTATAGCAAAAACTGGGCAAACCATGAATTTATTATTTTGTGAAAAAATATATATGACTGCACAATTCATACTTGAAGTATTAATCACAAAAACCCCACATTATACATTCAAGTCACATGCATGTAATTTCCCCATTTAAATATCACAAGAAAATAAATAACATGTGAAATTTGATCACAGTAATAACATTAAATCCTCATGTGAATTTATGCCTTGTTCTTCTTTAAATGTTCAATTGTAATCAGGCAATGAGCAGAATAAAACTACACATAATTCCAAACATTTTTCATGTAGACTATCCTTAAGCATTTTTCATCAGCATATAGCATGCATAATGAATCTTCAAATCTTTATCAAATTTGATTTAGAACAATTGTTAATTTGAGAGCATTTGGGATCAAGGTCGGGGAAAACACCAATACATTGAGTCCTTTGTTAAGGTGCATTTCCATTGATTTTGGGTAGGAGCATTCATAAACCTTGGGTTTGAAATGAAAATTTCAAAAATAAAAGATGGATGCAAATGGAGAATCAAGATTTACGCAACTTAAAGGAGAAATTGAGAATTTCTTAAGACAAATAAACCTTGGTGGATGACTGAGCAATTAAGAATTCAACCATTAGAAAAACATATAATTCTGAAATTTACTTGTTTGTTTAAAACCCTTGCAAGAAATATCAATAAAGTGAAGATACTTTTCAAGATAGCTTTGTAGATCATGAAAAATTGAAACAAACCATCATAGTGATGTGATAATTCATTTAATCCAAGATATTAAAACAATTCCACACAATTTACACAATATATTAGGTTCACAACTCAAAATGCCATTAGAATTGCATTCTAGTAATAGTAAACTTCAAAATAAAGGTGACATGAACACATACATGATGAGAGAAACAGACAACCGAAGTGTTACTTTAGAATTCTTCTCCAAAATTGCTTCAAGACTTCATAGCAATTCACCAAATATTTTGGTAGAATTTCCCCTACAACCAATAGTTCCCCCCCTTTTACATTTCAAAATGAGGTGTATACATAGGCACTCCAGGAGATTGTACCTACTCGAAATCACTAGTGGTGTATGGAAAACCACTCAAGTTTATTACAAAATTTCCAATTGTATTGAACCTAACTTCTTATAGAAGTTTCGTTGCACATATGCTAATTGTACGGTGGCCCCCTCTATATTCGGCTTCGATTCTAACCTTATCTCTCCTTGTTTAGTGTCACCTTCCTTCCTACTCTTGGTGCTAACTAGGTTGTTGAAGACCAAAATTGTTCCTTTTTGACACCCTCCTTAAACTCCATTTCCTCCCTTTTTTACCATAAAAATCTCAATAAGGTGTCATCTTACAAGGTTATTGGCAAAAAAAGGTACTTAATCATATTTTACTCATAATTTCATTGTTTCCTTATTATTTGATTTAATATTTGCATAAGCTACTGAATTGCATCAATTCTGCACGTAGATCAATTCAACATATTACTTGAAGAATCTGT
Organism: Pinus tabuliformis; assembly: GCA_031772625.1. Lineage (NCBI taxonomy): Eukaryota > Viridiplantae > Streptophyta > Pinopsida > Pinales > Pinaceae > Pinus > Pinus tabuliformis. The sequence goes on from CM062816.1 coordinate 1,002,741,195, forward strand.
AGGTTAGAAAACATCAATTGAGGAATGAAATGTATGGACATGTAACTGACAACTGGCATACTGATATCCAGCTATCCCCATGATCCAACAAGATGTTAAGGATGTCATATGAGCAGATCAATGTGGAAGTCAACCCATCAGAAAAAGAGCCAAAGATGAATCAGGAAAGTGAGGAGATCGATGATAAGGATGAATTTGATATTTTGCCTCATATTTTGCTTCTCTAATATAAAAGCATGAATAATCACCATTTCATGTTATCTTATGTTATTTTTAGTGCTTCGTCGAGTAGGATAGGCTTATAAATCTCCAAACAATTTAAAGAAGGATGTTATAAAACATGCCTCTTGACACGACAATGACACACAAATTGGTTGTTTTTTGAAATAATCTTTGCAATTATTAAATCAATCTTGTTATTCCATTGTGATATGCATTTAAATGCATGTTTAATCTATGTTGGTAGCTATACCTTCACTCACGGGAAGGCCCCTTGGGAGATATAAGGTTTCATTTCTTTTCTAGCAGATATTTCAGTTTTGTAGCATTAAATTAAAATAGCCAATCTTTCATAGCATTAAGTCATCGTAGATAATCTTTCAATTTTTATTTTTAGAGAATGCTTGTGACAATGAAGATAAAGTTTGTAATAGATTTTTCTGAAGAATTATTTCATAGATCTAATCATTTGTTGTGTGAAGGATGAAGAAAATAATCGAAAGGGATCTATTATGCACATGTAAAATTTTAAGAGTATAATCATTTGATTTTGAATTTCAATTATAACTATAATTTATTTAAAGGCTTTATCAGTGTGATATTTTATTTCTGCACTTAATATTAGTTTCATTTATGTCAGTGTGAAGTAGATCTAGATTTGTTGGTGTGATATTTTATTTCTATACCTAAGATTAGTTTCATTTCTATCAGTGTGAAGTAGATTTATGTTTTTTTAATGTGATATTTATTTCCGCATTTAAGATTAGTTTTATTTTGGTCAAGTGTGATATATTCTTTCATGCAAGAATGATAATCTGTTTATTTTGAGTGATCCTTAGATAAAACATGTGCATAAAACCATCCTAATTCAATTCAGAAATTGCTCACCTAATAAGGAACCCTAGTACAACTGGTGCACATACACTTCATTAGTTTACAAGCACTGATCGATAATTTATGAAGTAATTTAAGCTCAATTAAATTACCAAACATTTTGGCGCCATTTCCGGGGAATTTTATAGAGGAATTATATTTTTAGGAGTCTTTTTATTAAAAAATAAAATTGAAATGATAGAAACGTATTTATGCATAGGGAAAGAACTTCTAGGGGTAGGTTTATAGGTAGAGGTAAGAGTTCAATTCCAACATCACAACTCACCCCACCAAGCCCTCGTAGTGCCACACCATCCACTGAAACTTATATTCCATCATAATTTACAAGTAGACTTCAACTTCTTGAGGTACATAGATCTGAGATCCAACCAAAAGATTCACCGACTTCTACTGGATTTGTAGTAGATAAACCTACATCCCCAATAGAAGGAGTAATATTTCTATATTCAACTGGCAAACCAATTCTAGGACAAGAATTAGAAGTCCCTACTAAAGAAGAAGAAGAATAAACTTATTTTATTCCATTAATAGAAGAACCAAAAGAGGAGCTAGAAAATCCAATTGAAGAACCCTATATTTGCTCTGAGGAATCTACAATGGAAGGGGAAGGAGAATTACATAATTTGAATGATGAACATAGAATTGGAGATGGAAGAGGTGGAAGAGGTAGGTGGAGGAAGACGTGGTAGAGGAGATCCGGAACCTTTTGGGTTTCCCATCTTAGATGAAGACACAACAGTTGCAATGAAGAATATCTCACCTCCATCCTCCCTAATTTCCATGGAGTAAGACATGAGGATCTTGAAACATTTCTTTTTGAGTTTGAATTTTTATCTAGTTATTATGGCTACATGCTTGATTCTCAAAAAATGAAATTATTTCCAGCTAATCTCAAAGATGAAGCACTTAAATGGTTTATGGGATTAGGAACACATACCATAAGAATATGGGAAGAAATGAAAAATGTGTTCTTAGAAAAATACAAAGATTATGGTATGCCTCATAACATTAAAGATGAAGTCCTTAAAATTATGCAAAAAGAGGATGAAAATCTTGAAGACTTGGTTGGAATAATTTCTTATAATGTTAATAAAAGGGCTTAGATACATAATCTAGATGAAGAAAATTTGAAAGCTCATTTGCTAAAAGCCATCAGAGATGAGTAGATAGATCTTCTCAATTTAATGGGAAAAGGAGATGTTTCTGAGTTATCATTTAGAGAAATTCATGAATTATGTACACATATTTAATGAGGAAAGGTTCGAACCGGGAAAACTCAAAGAGACCTTGTTATGTCTAGAATTAATAAATTGGCAACTAGGACAGTTAGTAGAGCAAAAATAGGAAATTTGCTTGAAAACTTAAAAACATATATGTTAGGGAGTATTAGTGAACAAATAGATACCCTTAACATTCAAAACAAGCAAAAATATGGAAATGTTGCATTATCAATTTTTTGTCGTAAATGCAAAAAGAAACCTGCTCTAAGAGAATGTCCTCTTGATAGTGTAGAAATATGTGCTATCTGTGTAGAAAGTCATATCACAAAGGAATTCCCTTAAATCCCCAGACTTAATGCAATCTTGAAAAATGAATTTGAAACAAGTCAACTAGATTCATTTTGTTTTATTGGTAAAATACCATGGCCACCACAACATCCAAACATACTACAAGGTTTTAATCCTCAATACCAATCATTTGAACAACCTCATAACAATTTGAATACTCCAATTCCTTGGAAAAAATGGCCATCTCAAAATCCATTATGGGCACAAGGTTGGCAATATCCTCCTAGTAATCCTCAGTATAATCAATTCCAACAACCATTTATTCCATATCAACCTCCATATTATCCTCCTCAATCAAACTCCTTTCCTCAATCACAAATTCAAACTCAACCTTCTAATCAACCACTTCCATCACCATCCACATCATACCCCCAAAAAACCAATCAACTTCCTCCTCATCGACTTTCAAATATGAATAATTAAAATTCACAACTTGATTACAATATAGAAGGTCATAGTTTCCAAGCTTGCATAATAACTCCACTAGATCTAAATAATTTCTAACTTAGATCTGGTAGAGTTTTGGAAACAAAGTTACCATCTGTTGTTATTCAACAATCTTGAGAGCATGAACCCCTTGAAAAAGAAACATCTCTTAATCAAGAATAAAATCCTCAGAAAGAGAGCTCCCCTATACATGATACCTTAATAAACTCAACTCCCATTGCAGAACAACCCTTTTTTTTGGTTCAAAATCCACCTTTTTCGTGAAAGGCTGAAAATTGACAAATGAATAGAAACAAAAATTGTGTTTCCTTATATGATTTTTTAGATGATCTGAATAATGTTTGCATCAAAAATCATTTTTTACAAGTTGTAAGGGAAATACCAATATTTGCAAAGACAATCAAGGAGTTAAGCATTAAAAAACCAGTAAGAAAAATAAAATAAGTTAAAAAAATTCAGTTAGTTGGAAAAATTGCAAATATTATGATGGGAAAACCAACACTTCATAAATATATAGATCCAGGTAGTACCATTTTAAAAACACACATTAATGGTGTCGGGATTCCAAATACATTGATCGATTTGGGAGAAGTTTTCAATATCATGAGTAAACAAGCTATGGAAAACTAAAACTTTCTAATATTCATTACACACCAACATTACTATAGCTAGAAGATAAATCTATTATCAAACATAATTGTATATTAGAAGACGTACCTATCTCCTTAGATTCTTGGGAATATCTTGTTGATTTTATGATTTTAACTCCCAAGAATTATTTAGGAGCACACCCATTGATTCTAGGTAGACCATGGTTAGGTACAACTGATGCTTTTATAAGTTGTATATCTAGTGATATGTTTATTTCTGATGGAATCTCTACTAATAAATTCACACTATATCCTCCTGCAAAAACAACAATAGAATTAGAAAGTGAAGTTTGGATAGATGATGATAATGAAGATTTTGATATACAACCAATATTTTCTACTTCACAAGTAGATGAAGAAGATCAATTTTTAAATCAGATGAATAATAATGATTCTTCTTCATATTGTAAACAATAGCAAAATTTTCAAGAACAAAGAAATGTTGAATATTTATCATCTCATCAAATTCCTTTACATTCTATGGAGAAATTTGGCAATTCTTTAATAGAAACCTTTCTAGGAAAAACTTCAATATTAATGATAATCTAGAATAATCCCAAAATAAATAGTTGATAGAGATGTTACAAAAACGTTCCTCTTCTTATGCATGGGAATACACTGGTATGAAAGGAATTGATCCTAATACTTGTATGCATCATATCTATATTAAATAAAATTCCAGACCAATTCGACAACCCCAAAGGAGGATGAATCCAAATCTAAGGGAAATTGTTAAAGAGGAGTTACAAAAAATGTTGAATGTGAATTTCATTTACCAAATATCAGATAGTTAGTGGGTCTCATTGTTAGTGATTATTCCAAAGAAAAATGGAAAATGGGCAGTATGCATCAATTATACGGAATTGAATAAAGCTACCTTGAAATATCATTTTCTGCTTCCCTTTATAGATCAAGTCATTGATACATTGGTAGGGAAAAAGCATTTTTCATTCCTGGATGGTTTTAGTGGATATAACCAAATCCAAATAGCTCAGGAGGATCAATAGAAAACAACTTCTACCTCTCCATGGGACACTTATGCTTACCAAGAACTTCCTTTTGGATCATGTAATGCACCATCAACATTCCAAAGGGAAGTTCCAGACATTTTTTTTTATCTAATTCATGATTGTTTAGATGTTTACATGAATAATTTTACTGTCTATGGTAATTCTTTTGAGGAAGCTCTTAAAAATTTAGAAAAAGTTTTCATTAGGTGTAAACAAACAAATCTATCATTAAGCCACAAAAAATGTTATATGATGTTCACTGAGGGAATTGTTTTAGGCCACAACATTTGAGGAGAAGGAATTGAAGTGGATGCATCTAAAGTAGAAGTTATTTCCAAATTATCAGTTCCTACTTATCAAATAGATGTTAGATGTTTTCCTGGTTTTACTGGTTAGTACTGAAGATTCATAAAAAACTTCACAAAGAGAACCTCTCCACTTTTAAAATTACTTAAAAAAGACTGCAAATTCATTTGAAATTTTGATTGCCAAAAATATTTTGAAACATTGAAAGAAAATATTTCTGAAGCAACCATCTTGAGAGGACCAAATTGGATTCTTCCTTTTCATATTTAAGCTGATGCTTCCGATATAGCTTCAAGAGTTGTATTGGGACATAAATATTTTACTCCTTATGCCATTTATTATATGAGTAAAAAAATTTCTCCGACAGAGTTGAAGTATACTGTAACATAAAAGGAATTTTTTGCTATTGTACATGCCATTAATAAGTTTGGACATTATATCACTGGTTATGAAACTTTTGTTCACATAGATCACTCTACAATTAGATATTTAATGAATAAATAAATTACCACTAGAAGAGTTACAAGATGGTTATCGTTATTACAAGAATTCAATAATGGGAAGGAGAATACAATTGTTGATTTGATATCTAAAATCCAAAATGATAATAAGGATGTTCTTGTAAAAGATAATTATTTGGATTAATATCCTTTTGAGATATCTATTAAATCTCCTTGGTTTACAGATATTGCTAACTATTTGGCTACAAGAAAGTTACCTTCATATTTGTCTCCTTGGGAGAAAAGGAAAGTTATTCAAACTAGTGCATCTTATTCATGGATAAATGGAGAATTGTACAAAATAGGGCCTGATTTAATCATTTGAAGATGTGTCAGAGAAGATGAAGTACCAGAAATATCAAAGGATTGTCACAATGAACCATGTTGAGTGCACTTTGCTGATAAAAGGAATGTCTATAAAATCCTTCCCTTAGGATATTATTGGTCTATATGTTAAGAGATGTGATAGTTCTCAGAGAATGGGAAAGCATGTTCATTCATATGAAATGCCTCTACAACCTCAGGTACTTATTGAACCCTTTGAAAAATGGGCTCTAGATTTTGTTGGTCTAGTCAATCCACCATCAAGGAGAAAAAGGAACATTCTTGTTTGTAAAGATTATGCCACAAAATGGGTAGAAGCTAAAGCACTTCCTTTTGCTACTAAAAATGTTGTAGTTTCATTTTTTTTAAGGATATTTTCACTCGCTTTTGTGTCCCAGGGGAAATTATGATAGATCAAGGTACTCAATTTACATCCAATTTGGTGCAAAAGATAATGGAGGAATACAAAATCAAACATCAGAAATCTACTCCATATCATCCATAAGAAAATAGACAAGTTGAAGCTACTAATAAAGTACTTGAAGAAATTCTTACCAAAATTGTACATCTGCATAGAAGGGATTGGGCAGAAAATATTCCAAAAGCTTTATGGGCACATCATACCACATGGAGAAACACAGCATGGCATACTCCTTATGAGCTTGTTTATGGGATGCAAGTCATGTTTCCTATTGAGTTCCAAATAAATACCTTCAAAACAACAACCAAATTAGGTCTTAATCTATCAACAACCTGAAAACAAAGAATGGAGCAATTGAATGAACTTGATGAGATACGACAAGATGATATTCACAAAACCAACATAGTTCAACAACAAATATCTATATGGCATGATAAGTTTATCAAATATATGAAGTTGTTGGTTCGATGGGGCCTGACCCAGGTTCAGGGTTATTTGGACAACAAAACCCTAACTACTGGCCCTTTCGACAACAACCTACATAGTGCAGGTTGCATTCTCACCCAAACTATTATTGGGGGATGCTAGAACCAGGTTTCTGCATCCAGAGGCCTGTGTGATGGTTTCCTGAAGTCCCTATGGCTTAGATCTACCTTCATGCAACTCTAATCCTTCCGAACAGATAACTACTACAAATCTATCTAATTGAATAACAGATCTTCATGAAGGTACTTAATTGTACTTATCGTGCATAAAGATTATAGATCTACCACTTTCGCGTAGTCAACAAGCATTAATTCATATAAAATATATCACAGAGAAAAGATACATGAACTTAGCAAAAGTAAATAATAGGACACAAATGCATCAATTTTAGCCCAAAATAGTCTTTATTAAGTATAAGCATTCAATTACAGACTTCTTTTCCCTGCCCACTTAGCTGCAGGGGCCCCCACACTCAGCCTACAGACTTCCCAAGGACTCCGCACACTCAACCGCCAGAGCCTTCTCCTTTCGCCTAGGTATGGGAAACAGGCTGTTCTTGCCTTAGTACCTTGCCCTTACAATGATTCTTTACTATATGACATCTTCTTAGACTCTCTATGACTCAACTATATATAACATTTTCTTTACAATACCATGATCCCCAGACCATGGGCAGGTCTCAAAATCACTCTATCTCCTACCCAACTAAGGGACTACAGCCCCTTTGACTTCTACTAGCTTCATTCTCTTCTTCCACATTTCGCAGAGACTATACATTCGCTACAAAAAGATATTACAAAAGTTTCTCAAAATTGACTCAAAACTTGACTTAACTGGCCCTAGGATTCTCTTCCCAACAGGCCCCCAACACAAACTGGGTGACTCTCCCTCGAGTCACTTAGATGATGCAACAATCATGGCTTGGAGTTCACTAAGCTCAAATTTCAACACTTGGAAGTCAATAGTACCCTCCACTGCGGCCTACTACACTTCCTCGGCCAGCTTTTCTATTGTAGGACCTTGCACTGTGAGGCCCATTGTCCACCGTGTTTGCTGGATTTTCTTCAATTTTTCCTATGCTGACAGAGTAATTTGGATTTCTTCCTCTATCCATGGTTACATCCTAGCCTTAAAGATGGCATCTTTTCTCTGCAGCTCCTCAATTTGTACTTGCAGTTGTTTCCCCTCAGTTAAGCGAGAAAAGTGTTGGACTGACCCCAAAGTGTGCACAGTCACCTTGATTTCATCAAATTGTTGCTTCTTCTCTCGGATATCTATTCGAATTTTATACAAAGTTGGGCCCTCCTGCAAAGTCGTACATAATTTCATTTCCTATTCATAAATATCAGTGCAGCCTTTAACTGCTACATCTAACATTTCCATTCCCTCTCTTATGGCTACTCTGCACTGCTCCCAGACCTCTAGCGGAGTAGTTGGTTGTACCTTTAGCTGTAATTCTAAGATCTACATGTGAAATGAAATCGGACTCAGGCGATTTCCTCTCTATATTCCCTTACTATGGCACCCAATTTCCTAATCTTTGTTGTTGATGCTACATATTTAGGAATTTTTAGCTCTAGTAGCTCATTACATACTTGTGTAATGGTTTCCTCCATAATCTAGCTATGTGTGGCCATTTCTTCTTTCTCTTTCAAGGTATGTGGCTTTTCTGTGAAGACATTTTCATTATTTATCTTTACCTTGCTGATGAATAGTAGTGCACATTGCTCCCTAACCTGAAGCTCATATGCCACCCTCTCATGGAGTGCATGGAGGGTTTAAATTAGTAGTGCTGCTAGGTTGACACCCACATCCTTGATCTATGCTAACTGGGTGTTTTCTTCATATGCAAGAGGGTGCAGTCATCCCTCTGGTAATGATATGAATCTAAGGTCCAAAGTCCTATCTATCTCTAGCACAGTAATGCTCACTTGTTGGAGGCTCGTTTGAATCCTGCTTGCCTGCCCCAAGCTTGCTTGAATTTGACATGTTTTAGTCTACAACTCGTGTAGATCCTTCTACATATTCCCTAGTGTCTACAAGTATTGTTCTTCAAACTATTGTTGTGGTTTGGTCATTGTATTGTAGGCCGTATCTCTGATCTCATCCAAGTCCCACTCAGTGAGGACCATTGGATCTACATGTAAGTGCTTATCTGATTTCTTCTTCTTCCTCGGTCTGGAAGTTGTCTCCTTCTAGCACTTTGTGATTTTGGAAGGAGTGCTTTGCTCCTTGCCACCACTTTCTTCCTCCTTAGACCCTTCCTTGTCCGCAGTATATTGAGAAGTAGATTCCTCAACATCCAGATTCCACTGTGGTCTCCTTCGTGACACACTCCTTTTCAGTAGTTTCCTTAGTAACAACTACCTTGGTAGCAACTTCCTTCTTTTTCTGTTTGGCTTTTCTGTGGGCTGCTACCTTCTTAGCCTCTTCCTTTTTCTACATTTTCATCATTTGCGTGGAGAACCTCTCTCTGCCCTTTCTTGTTCCCGCGCCGAGATCTGTGAGGTTTAGCCACTCCCTTGGCCATTTCCCCACAATTTCATGCACATCAGCCTCATTGACTAGGTATGGTAACTTGTACAACACCTTTTTTAGATCTCATCAGGCATGGATATACATGTTTTGAAAATCTGCCTTGAACTCCGCGTATGCCTCCAACTACTCAAATAGGATTGGTGATAGCCTCGGGAAGTGGCTGGTCATCATGCGGAGGTCCATCTCTACTAGCACCCAGAATATCTTTGTCTCCATGACCCTCTCTGGATCCTTTGCTACCCACAAAGAAGCGAACTTTGCTGCTTCTGGTAAATCGACATCCTATGGACGGAGCTAATTGCCTTCCGGTAGTCTCCACGCAACTAGATCAATTAACAAAAATAACCAGGCATAGTGGAATGCCTTGCCATCATCCTATGCTTCGCGACAATCCAACAAAAACTCTTTACACACATGTTGTGCCCAATTGTACTGCACCCCCTTCATGCACTGTTCAACCAATTAAATGACTAGCGTCGACATGTCACCCACACAGTACTTTCTGATGACCTTGCAAGCCAAAATCTTAGCGGAAAACTGCAACACCTTGTCAGTGATGGAGTGGATGGATTATCCTCGCGACTTCTTTAATAGGCCAAACTAGTTGTTCATTCTTTCTGTGAGTTGTTTTTCCTTACTCTTGCCTCCAAACTCCTTGGCTGGATGCACCCCTTGGTAGGGTAATTGTGATGTGGTGGATCAACATATTTGTGATGGGGATAGGATCTTGCAGCCAAATACACCCATGTTGATAGTGGTTATACTAAAATGTGGCACCCATAGCATATTCAGCAATCCGATTTTCTCAATTCCTGCAACACACTTCATAGCTCTAGACGCATGATTCCTATCTCTTCATAATAGATCTTGGCCAAATACTTGTTTGGTGCCAACTTTAGAAATTTTTCGTGATCAGGTACATCCCAATCTTCCATTTTATGTGTAGGAATGCGCCCTAAGAGAACATCTTCAAATGCCACCTTTTTTGGAAACAGTGATTTAGAGACCATAAACTTCTGAGAATCTGGATCTTTTAGGACCTTCGCTTTTCCTTTCCATGGAGGGATATACTTCGGGAGCCTAGTGATAGGCTCACCCTCCTCCTCAGTGTCCAAATATTCAACAGATTTGTGAATCTCTTCTTCTTTGAGATCCAGGGGTTCATGTGGCTATTTCAACTTATCCATCTTTCCTTTATGCCGAACCTCAGTAGGGTTCTTCCTTGGTGACTGCCTCACCAGAACAAACTATGGTTTCTTTTGTTTTTCCTTAGTGGCAGATGATTTCGACCTAGGTGACCTTGGCACCATAGGTACATACGATATTTCTTCTTTCGTCGATGCAATTTTAGGGGTTGTGGCTTCAGAGACAACGACTTCAAAACTCACAGCTTCTGTGGGGTTAGTAGCTATCATGTTATGTACAAAGGCCTTTTGGAAGGTTTCAGATATGTTAGCTAGTGCTAGACACTTCAAAATATCTTCCCAATCTTATAGATTCATAAACATACAGTAATTGTTTTGGCAACAAATTCTCTGAAAGAAAAGTGTTGTAATGGAGGCCAACATGCCATATTTATAGGTGATTTCAAATTCAAATCCGACCATTCCCTCCAAATTTCCATAATAAACGCATCTTTGGCAGCAGCTTTCCAAAGATTTGTGCCATAAATGCAGCCTACTTGGTCCTCCTAATGGGATTTTCACCATCAAGTTAGCTACAATGCATCCAATTATTACTTTTAGACCCTACTATGCGGCACTATCCTCCCTGGCGCAACTCCTTCTGGCGCACTTCTTCCTTCCATCGTGTAGCCCACTTACTTCGTTTTTCCACTTCTTGGGTAGTGTAGTCTATATTCCCGCACCTCCTTGTAGTTGTGTGGAGTATTAAGACTATTTTTCCATCATGTAGTCATTGTGTAAGGGTAGGATCCCCTTGATACAATTTCAATTGACTTCCAATGACTTTTCCTAGAAATAATTCCACATTTAGATTCGCGAGATGAAGTGTGCCACCATCTGTAATTTCCTTGACTACATAGGGTCCTAACAAATGTATTTGAAACTTCTCAAGAAATTTTTTAAATTTTCTATCGTAAAGTAGGACCAAGTCATTCACCTTGAAGGTGCGAATCTTAATATGTCAATCATGCCAGGCCGTTTCGTGCCCCCTTTGCACCTGTTGGTGAAATCCTGCTAGAAATTTGTCTTCTTCTAATTCCAACAACTTTGTGGGGCATTCCTCCATAGTCTCGCGATCCACCATATCAATCAGTGTTTCAATCTATAGAATAGAAACAATACACTCCATGGGCATCAAAACCTCTATTCAACAGACCACCCTGAACAGAGTTTGGCCTGTCAAATTTTTGCAAGTCGTCCTATATGACCATAGGACCGCTGGTATGTGTACATCGCAATCGTTCCTTTGTGCATTGCAGATATTTGTCAATGCGCTCTCCAGGATTTTATTGAATGCTTCAACCATACCATTTTCCTGAGGATGATAGGGCATACTTGTTTGATGATAGACCTGGAATTCTTCGCGCATCGCGGCCATAATTTCATTTAGAAAATGCATACCCATATTGCTTATTAGTATCTTAGGACACTCGAACCTTGTCAAGACATATTGAAACAGGAACTTTGCAGCTATAGCAACACTACAGTCTTTCATCAGTTGTGCTTTTTTCGATCCTGTCAGATACTCAGCCGTAGTAATAATATACTGTGCGCCCATCTTTTTCCCTGGTGGCTGTATTGAACCTACAAAGTCAATCACCCATTTTTCAAAGACTTGTAATGAAATCTGAGGATTTAAGGGTAGTTCATCCCTCCACGATGGCTTCTCATCCCTTTACGAGCATCGCATGCCATACAATATGTCTTAGAATCCTTATGCACTCTTGGCCACCATAATCCTATGCGTAGAATATTCTGCGTGGTTGCTCTGCCTACATAGTGTCCTCTCCCTACTCCTCCATGTGCTTCGGTGAAGTTGCTAGTTTTTTCAAACTCCAGAACATATCAGCGTAGTATTTCATCGGTGCCCATCGTATACAAGTGTCTTGCAATCACAGAAAAATCAGATGGGCGTGCCACTAATTCCTTTTTCTACTAGGTAGAAAACCTTCTAGGGCTGTGCCAGTAGCCAAAAACTAGATTATATCATCGAAATAATCATCTGTGACATGCACCGCAAAGAGTTGCACCTCCAGCTACCCATATTCTAGACTAGTAGGCTCTTTTCCTATCTCGATCCTGGATAGATGATCTGGTCCCACATTTAATCATCCAGGCTTCACAATTACCTCAAAATCATATTCTTGAAAAGGAAACAACCACCTACAGATCTTCTCCCCCAACACAGGCTTGTTGACCAGGTACTTGAGAGTGGAGTGATATGTGTACATTTTGAAATGCATGCCTAATAGGTAATGTCAGAATTTCTGCAGTGCATAGACCATCGCCAGTCCTTCGCGCTCTGTATTTGAATAATTCTTCTTGGCCTTTAACAATTTTATGCTTGGAAGGGCTATAGAATGATCAATTTCACCTTCTCCTGGATGGGTCAATACCACACCCAACGCAATACAGGAGGCATCCACATGTACATGAAATTATTTCTTCCAGTTTGGAAACACCAAAATGGGTGCAGTCACCATATTTTCCTTTAACACATTCAAATTGTGCTAATGCTCCAAGGCAGCCCAAGAGGAATGGTAGTGACCCTACTAATGAATTCAGGGGTTATTTCAATGGAGATTCCTCTAATGGTTATAGTAGCAAGAGTTTTTATGTAAGGGACCAGAGAGACAGCAAATTAATGGGCAATTTCATCATCAAACCCTCTAAACTCCTCAAAGAAATTCATCCAGTTTGCCCTTGTAAATATTTCCACCACTTGAGGATGTGCATGGAGTCTAGTGGAGTTAGTGGGCTCTTTTCTCATAAATCCCCCTGTCATACTACCTGTACTTCTTTTGGAAAACTAGATATGGATGTGGAGACAAAGAATTTTGAGTGAAATAGGGAAACAGAGGAGACTGTGTTTTTTTTTTTTAAACAATCTTTTTTTTTTTATTATTTCTACCCTCTTAAAGACTCATTTTATCTTCAATTTGAGGCCAACTCTTTCACATTTTGATATTAAACAAAGGGAATTCATGAACCCTACCTCTTCAGATTGAAATTCATGCCAAAAATCATGTTTCCTCCCTTCAAAATGACTCACTGCCCCTCCTATAGAAACCTGTTGTCCCTCCTGTAGATTTCTTGTAGGTCCTCCCGTAGAAAACTTGTAGGGCTCCTGTAGAAGATGCCGAGAGAAAAAATATGGAGGAAATCGATGGGGGATGGTGGATATGAGGCTATGGGGTCATAAGAAGACTACTGTGTGTTTGAGTTACAAGGAGAAACTGAAGAAAAAGTGGTGAGAATGCGCGGGGAGGAGTGCTCATTACCGTTTATGGTTGTTTTCGATTATGAGTGCCGAGCTGGCAAGGTGTACATTGCCCAGATTAAGACCGTTGGTCCCTGCCTGCTTGGTCATCATGACCCCCCTCGTAATAATCCCCTCATTACTACATCAGAGTTAACTCTTCCTCCCACTACCTCTCCTTCGCCTTTTGCTTGAGTTGACTGTGCGCACGTGTGGGTGATATCTTGGTTAAGTGGAATCAACTAAATGAAGGTGGCCAAGTTAACTAGCTACCTTTCCCTCTTTCGATTTCAACCATCTTTTTGCCTTCATATGATTCCTAATTACACAAATGTAGATAGAGGAGTGACTTAGCTACTTACCTATAATCCAAGTGTATTTGCTGCCATCGACTGTGAGGTGTTGTGGCTTTCTCTGCTGCATGTTGTCTCTGCTTGCTGATGTGTTTTTGTGTGTTTTTGCAGGTTCTTCTTTTGTTGGAGCTAAGCTGCATGTGCCTTTTCAACCTTTAGATGTGTTGTCCTTTGTTGTTGGGGCTGGACTTCTATGGGATCAGCTGCTATAGGAATTCCTACAAGAGCTCTTGTAGCTGCTTCTCCCCTTGAAACTTTAGCTATTTCCCTATGCTTGGAGCTCGAGAATGATGCCAGAGGTGGAGATGAATCATGGAGGGATAGTAGGTAAGCTTCAGGTAAAGTTAATGGTGCCTTTTCCTCCTTTTATTTTTGTTTTTTTTTTTTTAACTGAAAAACTATTTTTCTGTGTTTTTTCTTGGAAAGGAAAAAATAGAGATAATAATGATGCTTGTAGTGTGATGTACGCTTGTAAATGATGACAAGGAGGATTGAATATGGTAAGAGGGATTATAGGTTCCTCATGAAGCTTTTCTTGTCCTTCAAACTACCTCCTGTAGACAATTTTGGCTCTCTATAATTCCTACAGGAGCCTCCTGTAGAAAAAACAGAGCCTCCTGTAGAAAACACAATTTTGGAAGAAGAGGTACAGTGGGGTGAAAGAGATGCAGAAAAGGATGGACGAAGGTGTGGAGAAGATGAGATGGATGCTATTATGAATGTCAGGGTTCCCTTGGCACCTTCTTCTCCTCCCTGTAGTCCTTCTGCAAACCTGCAATGCAATAAAAATTCATTTTTTCTTTCGCTTACATTTTTTTTTTTTAAAACAACTAGGGCACCTCAGAGAGGCTTTCACCTTAATTGCCTGCCCTGGGTGACCACAAGGGAGGTTTTCACCCAGGGATCTTATTTTTTTCCCTTTTTCTTTGACATCACTGGGCTGCCTCAGAAGAGGTTTTCACTCCAATGATGGGACTCAAGCACCTCATGGAGGTTCTCACTTGAGTCCTTATTTTTTCTCTTTTTTCTTTAGTGAGAGGGTGAAGTGGAAGCTAAAACATGCTCCACTACCATCACTGTTTTATCAAAATATTCAAGAAATTCTCACTTGGAGAAGGGTTTCTTGTAGACTTTCAAGTGATGTCCATTGACAAGCATGGGGATGGCTTCATCATCAATGCTTCTGATTAGAATTGAACCATTATCATTGCATTTCTCCACATTGTAGGGTTCCAGCTATCTTGTCCTCAACTTGCCTTCGAAATCCTTGTATCTTGAATCATAGAGTAGTGCCCAATCTCCCTCTTGGAATTACTTCTCCCTAATATTTATGTCATGCCATATCTTTCTATGAAGCTGAACTACCTTTATATGGAGAAGGGATTGCAATCTGTATTCATCCAATCCATTGAGCTGAAGTGATCTCTCCTTCTGTGCATGGCTGAGGTCTAGGTCCAACTGAGCTACCATCAAACTCTATTGATAGCATAGCCTTCTTCCTATAGACCAGTTCATAGGGTGTGAACCTGGTGGTGGTCTTCCATGTTGTGTTGTAGGCCCAAGTGGCCTCAACTAATCTGTCCTCCAGAGGAATGTTTTCTTCTTCTTATTCCCCTATAGGTTCTTCAAATATGTCTATATGTTCACCTAAGGGTTCTTCTTGAGTCCAGCCACCGATGAAGAAAGAAGGTTGGTTGTGTGAAGGACTGGGGGTGGTGGGAAATTTTTTTCCTAAGTTATCTCTAGTCCTACGAGGTATGAAAGGAAATATTTTTTGTTAGTTTTTTATTTATTTTTCTCCACACTGAAAGAACCTGCAGAAACTGAAATTGTGATTGAACAAAACAAATTGAAACTAGCCAAAATGAACTTTCTGAATGGAAATTTGCAGAATTGAAAAGGAAAGCAAGGAATTGTAGAACTGAAAGAAAAGAAATGACTAGTCTACTTTTGCCGAAATAAACTATTAACAGAATGTTGCAATAGGAAATAGAAGAAAGCAGTAATCACAGAATACTCTGACAATTCCCTGACAATGACAAAAAAAAGTGGTAAATGCCAGTATTGTAGCAAGAATACTGCAACTCCTGGGCTACCAACATTACTTTTATCAACCCGGTAGTTCGTAACAAACTTGAAAGAGTTGGTGCTATATGCACAATTGCTAGTTCTCACTGCAGGTTGTCACTTGGTCAGCCGGCGTGAGATCAACAAATTATCTGAAAGAAAAGTGTTGTAATGGAGGCCAACATGCCATATTTATAGGTGATTTCAAATTCAAATCCGACCATTCCCTCCAAATTGCTATAATAAATGCACCTTTGGCGGCAGCTTTCCAAATATTTGTGCCATAAATGCAACCTACTCGGTCCTCCTAATGGGATTTTCACCATCAAATTAGCTACAATGCATCCAATGATGACTTTTAGACCTTGCCATGCAGCACCATCCTCCTTGGTGCAACTCCCTCTAGCCCACTTCTTCCTTCCATCGTGCAACCCCCTTACTTTTTTTTTCCACCTTTTGGGCAGTGTAGTCTATATTCCCGCACCTCCTTGTAGCTGCATGGAGTATTAAGACTGTTCTACCATCATGTAGTCATTGCGTAAGGGTAGGATCCCCTTGATACAATTTCAATTGACTTCCATTGACTTTTCCCAGAAATAATTCCACATTCAGCTTCGCGAGCTGAACTGTGCCACCATCTGTAATTTCCTTGACTACATAGGGTCCTAACCAATGCATTTGAAACTTCTCAGGAAATTTTGTAAATTTTCTATCGTAAAGTAGGACCAAGTCATTCACCTTGAAGGTGCGCATCTTAATATGTCGATCATGCCAGGCCTTCTCGTGCACCTTTTGCACTTGTTGGTGAAATTTTGCTAGAAATTTGTCTTCTTCTAATTCCATCAACTTTGCGGGGCATTACTCCATAGTCTCGTGATCCACCATATCAGTTAATGTTGCAATCTGTAGAATGAAACAATACACTCCATGGGCATCAAAACCTCTATCCCATAGACCACCGTGAATGGAGTCTGGCCTGTCAAATTTTTGCACATTATCCTATACGACCATAGGACCACTGGTATGTGTACATCCCAATCGTTCCTCTGCGAATTGAAGATCTTTGTCAATGCGCTCTCAAGGATTTTAGTGAATGCTTCAACCATACCATTTTCCTAAGGATGATAGGGCATACTTTTTTGATGATAGACCTGGAATTCTTTGAGCATCGCGGCAATAGTTTCATTTAGAAAATGTGTACCCATATCACTCATCAGTATCTTAGGACACCCGAACCTTGTCAAGACATATTGAAACAGGAACTTTGTAGCTGTAGCAGCGCTATAGTCTTTCATTGGATGTGCTTCTATCCATCCCGTCAGATACTCAGCCGTAGTAATAATATACTACGTGCCCATATTTTTCCCTGGTGGCTGTATTAGACCTACAAAGTCAATCACCCATTTTTCAAAGACTTGTAATGAAATTTGAGGATTTAAGGGCAGTTCATCCCTCTGCGATGGCTTCCCATCCCATTATGAGCATCGCATGCCATACAATATGTCTTAGAATCCTTATGCACTATTGGCCACCATAATCCTATGCGTAGAATATTCTGCGTGGTTGCTCTGCCTACATAGTGTCCAGGGAAAATTTTAAGAACCCCCGTTAAATTTATATGTATAATAAATGGGCGAATATCCATGGTATATAGGAAAAATGGAAGGCGATTTTATCAATAATATAATATGTATATATATTTTTTGGAGAATCTCTTACTAGGCATGGCGAATATTTTACTCAATTATAAAATCTTATAAGATCTTGGTGAGTCTTTCACTAAATAATAAAACTTTGTAAAGTCCTAGTGAATCTTAGCATTGTGAACTCTTAAAGAATTTTTTCAAAAAGTATAAAACCATATATGACAAGAGCCACATGGTGGCAACACCACTGTTTTCTTTTCACATTTCCACAACATGGAACTTGTTTATAAAATTATAAAAAAGCCAACCAAGTCCCTTATAATATGCAGGTAAGCTTATAACAGAGTCTGATACCTCTACTATGCTTGTCTTCATTAAAGTGTCATAGCTGCTATACTTAACACTGTGAATCACAACTCTCTCAGAACTCAAATCTATAGTGTAATTAAAACCTTTGGAAATTGAATTTGACAACACTATAAAAAGGATTAGTGAAATAGAAGCTTTTGCGAATGAGCCCACTAACTATCACTACTAAACAATCAATATAGACTATGAAGTCTTCCTTCTTGATCACAATCGTGCTCACGATCAAGGGAGTGCGACCATCTGGCCTGACATATTGGCAATCATAGCTTCCAATAATCAACAGCCACCTTGCAAGGACATCCTAGCTCATGTCTCATGAATTTTATTCATCAATCTTAACTGTATAAATCTTATAAAGATAATATTAGAATCCTCTCCAGATTCCCAGTTAATACAAGGGTAAAGGAAATTTTCTAGCTCAAGGCACTAGCCAATACCAACTTTGGTATTTGTGACCCCTTTGTGGCGATTCACCTACCCTGCCCCATTGGGTTTCTGCCTTGTAACATAGGTCAAGTATCACAAGACTTTCCAATCTTCCTACTCCATTAGACACACATTATATGCTATACATACTGAATGGAAAAGAAGCATTATAGAACACATAATTTCACAGAAGGAAGAAAAATCTTAGCCAGTTAAATATCAAAATCTTAACCACTAATTAATAAAGAATAACAAGTAGTGTAATGAATTGTTCTGAGTTATTTATTTACAAGCTGTAAAGAATGTAGTGGAATGGAAAATATTACTTAGGCAACACTTCAATATTTTCTATTAATACGTCTGTGCATGTACATATGAGATTAAGAGCATTGTTGAATACAAAGTTTCCTTTTCTCTTGCCTCCATTTTGACAAATCAGTGTGAAATCAGTGTCACTTTGAATCTCCTTTCTTGTGTGGATTTTTTGACAAATCAATGCGAAATCAAAGTCACTTTGAATTTCCTTTCCTGTGAGGGATCACATCCATAGTTGATTAGTAAAAGATAATCTACTATATATTATGTTCAAGAAATTGTCTACAATCTACAGTGGAAACGAGACCTCAATTCTTATTCTGAATTTGAATATCTCAGGACAACATAAAAGATAAAAATGCATATGGCCTTAGTAGATAGAAAACAATCACTCCATCATTATAGGACCACCTAGATTTCGGCACTTAATCTAAATAATGGCACTAGTTGCAGTGCTTATTTGCATTAACACCATGGAAAAGCAACAACAATGTTTCAAAGCACACTCACTGGAAAAGTTGTAACGTTCCGAGAATATTTAATGATAGCATCTGAACCTCGTAGCTATGGTGGGAAACTAGGGAACCAAAATATTGGAAGATATCTCATACCAAATCTGAGAAAAGAATAAAAAAGGGAAAAAATCAAATCTATAAATCAAGCATTGAATTGTGTACAAATAAAATACAATTCCTTTAACTAACAGTTAAATTGTGGTGATATATTTAAATATTTAGTAAGAGGGGAACTTCAAACCATGGAATATTATCTTTGTCATTACTGTCATCCCTCAGTGACTAAGATTACAAATAAATACTTATGGAAAGATTGTAAGAAATTCTGTGAAATAGTAAAGCATAACCTCTATTTTCAAGCAACAAAATCAAGACATTGTTACAACAAGAGCCATAATTGATACATAATCAATGAATCAAGTCCTTCTATGGCACAAGCTTGTTTCACAACCTCTATTTTCTCAATAACAAAATCAAGACATTGTATGTGGTTATTTCCAAAAGGAAACTGTGTTCTAATTTGGAAGAGGATCTTATCAAAAGACGTGGATTTATTCAAAGCTACAAAGCCTAATGGGTTACTGAAAAATAAGTTGGAATATGGGATCATGATACTTAAATTGAAAAAATATGCTTTCCTTTTAGAAACATTACAGTTATACAATGTTTGTGAAAGCATTAGAATTTTAAATTAGGCCTTTCTATCAAGACAAATTTTCATTAACAGAATGTACTTTCCTACCTGAAACGTTGTAGATATCCAAGAAAAACTTGAAAAGCATAAGAGAACTTAGCATAATGTAGTTTCTTTCCTTCCTTAACATTCTTAAAGAGTTGAGGTTCCCCAAGTCATTAAGTAACTTTGAAATGACAGTTAGTAATATTCCAATTCACAACTGAAGATGTGTCACAAATACGAGGGGGCATCCCCTCCAAATCACAAAAGTGCTCCAGGTTAAAATCTAGCATTATTGGAAGCTTAATGCTTGACTGGGTGTTATTGAACCTAGACATTTTTCCAGTCTTCCCTAAAAGCTTAAAGATAGCTTCTCTAAGTTCTACATGACTTTACTATGCTCTTGAAGTGGGGGCACATGCAGCCTCTCCAAGTGAATAGTCTTAAACTAAGTGAAGATAAGGCTGATAGATCATTCAGTGTGGATATCTTTAACCCATAATTGAATACTTTGTCTCTCTTGAACCCATAATTGAATACTATTAGGACTTTCACATTTTTCATGGAACTCAAAAATGTTGGAAGAAAGTATTTGCTTCCAAAAAAGAATAAAACTAAAGCCTCTGCTTGAGGACAATTGATGTCACACCACTAATACTTCTCCATGGAATCTGTATAGGTAAAACAAAAATGAAGAATTCCATTAGAATATTGTGTTTATTGAATACACAAATGAAATCATTGCATTCCTTTAAAATATCTTTTGAAATCAAAATTACCAAAATTCACCCATGTCATTCACAGAAAGCATAAGAAAAATCCTAATACTATATATAAAACTAAGAAAAATTCAAATTCATCACTTCTAGGGACCTCGTAACCACCTTGCCAATACACAAGTATGTTCATGTTTGCAGTTAGAAAAATAACCCAAATTACAATCTGTTTACTCCAACCTATGTTGGAAAGTTATAGAAGGATGACTAGTGCAATCAATCCATTCCTTTTAGCCCTGGATTTGTTTCAGGTTAAAACAGAAGTATACAAATATACTTGTCCATCGTCTATTCTTTAACCATTCACCTTAAGATGTTTTTACAATATAATTTCCTAACTCTATTTAATATCTTCATTATCATAAAAACCAACCTATATCCATCTTAACTCCACATCTACCACTCTTAGGGGGATGAAATCTATTTATCCCTCTGAGCACTTGGTAGACCCAGAATTAAGATGGATCTAAGATGATAGAATTTCCCCTTTAAATAGTCTATGCTCACATGAATACCATGGTACTACCATGGGTCAATACCATGGGTTATCATAAACATGCTTGAAAATTACTATTAGTAATTTAAAATGTTTAACATACATCAAATTACAACATCCATTTTTACTCTTGATCCACCAAGCCTCGAGAGGGATCAAATATTTTTTCACTCTGTGCTAGTTTGCATATCACGATATTTGATACCTCTCGGGGGTTAGTAGAGTAAAGATGGATCTATGCTGGTTTAATTCCCCCATTTAAATAGGCTACATTCTAGGTTAATACCATGGGTCAATACCATGTTCCGTTTTGGTGAATACCATGGGTCAATACCATGCGCCATTTTTATTTTTATTAATACTAATATTAGGGTTAATAATGTTTTTTTCGTGGTATTAATAATAATCTAGCCCATGGTATTTGTCCCATAGTATTTTGCTCATAGGTTTCACCTAAATATAATGCATTTTTTGAGTGTCCTAAATATAAGGTGACTTATGGAGTAAATATAAAAAAAATTGTTTTATTTGTTTACCATACCTCATTTATTTATATTTTTAATAATTTACCATACCTCCTTTACAAATATGCTATTTGGCCCATAGGATTCACTTAAATAAAACCTCTTTTTTGAGCCTTCATAAATAAAATGAGGGTTATGGACTAAATATAAAAAGAGGTTTTATTTATTTACCATACATCTAGTTTATTTATATTTTTATTTATTTACCATACCTTTTGAGTAAGTATAAAAATATGTTTTATTTATTTACCATACCTTCACTTTACTTATATTTTTATTTGTTTACACCCTTGCATGTATATAAGGTGACTTATGGAGTAAATATAAAAAAAAAATTATTTATTTACCATACCTGTCATTTATTTATATTTTTATTAATTTACCATACCTCTTTTATAAATATGGTATTTGGCCCATAGGATTCACTTAAATAAAACCTATTCTTGAAAATTAGGGCGAATGGAAGGTTGTAACTCCTAATTTCAAGGGCTAAATTTACCTTTTTTACCCTCTCCCTTAAAATAAGGTGGGCTATTTGAGGTGATTTGTAAAAAAGTACTATGATAAAAAATATTTGCCCACTAAAAATTTAAAAACCCTTAATTTCGCCAAAGGGCGAACATTTGCCCCTAAAATTTTCCATGATAGTGTCCTCCCGGTACTCCTCCATGTGCTTTGGTGAAGTTTCTAGTTTGTTCAAACTCCAGAACATATCGGCGTAGTATTTTATCAGTGCCCATCGTATACAAGTGTCTTGCGATTACAGAAAAATCAGTCGTGCGTACCACTAATTCCTTTTTCTACTGGGTAGAATATCCTTCCAGGGTTGTGCCAGTAGCCAAAAACTAGATTATATCAGCAAAATAATCATCTGTGACATGCACCGCAAAGAGTTGCGCATCCAGCTACCCATCTTCTAGACTAGTAGGATCTTTGCCTATCTTGATCCTGGATAGATGATCTGGTCCCATGTATACTCGTCTATGCTTCACAATTACCTCAAAATCATATTCTTGAAAAGGAAACAACTAGCTACAAATCTTCTCCCCCAACACAGGCCTATTGACCAGGTACTTGACAACGAAGTGATCTGTGTACATTTGAGATGCGTGCCTAATAGGTAATGTCGGAATTTCTGCAGTGCATAGACCATAACCAGTCCTTCGCGCTCTGTAGTTGAATAATTCTTCTTGGCCTTTGACAATTTTATGCTTGGAAAGGCTATAGAATGATCAATTTCACCTTCTTCAGGATGGGTCAATATCGCACCCAACGCAATATAGGATGCATCCACATGTACATGAAATTATTTCTTCCAGTCAGGAAACACCAAAATGGGCGCAGCCACCATCTTTTCCTTTAACACATATAAATTGTGCTGACGCTCCTCAAAGTCTTTCTTCCAGTCAGGAAACAACAAAATGGGTGTAGCCATCATCTTTTCCTTTAACACATCCAAATTGTGCTAACACTCCTCATCCCAGCAGAAAGTCACATCATTATTCAGTAATTTCTCCATCGACGCAATTATGTGTGCATAACATTTTGTAAACTTTATGTAGTAACCAGTGTGCACCAACATTGTGCGTAGCTGCTTTACATTCTTTAAAGCTTCTAAATTGACAATCATAGCTATCTTTGCAGAGTCTACCATTAATCCCCTCTTGTAGACTACATGGCCGAACAATATCTCATAAGGCACAAAAAAGATACATTTCCTTAGAGTCGGGGCAATCTGGTATCCACAACAAGTATACAACATAAGGTGTAGACTTGCAACGTGGTGCTTTACCAATCCAAACACAGTCCAATCATCAAAATACACTTCTAATAATTTATGGATGAACTCTTTAAATGTTGCAATTACAACCCTTGAGAAGATCATGGGCGCATTGTTCATCCCAAATGGCATTACTGTGTATTGGAAGCATCCCCACTCTATCATGAAGGTCACCTTACTATGATCTTCTAGCGCGATCTTAATCTGATGGTACCCTGAGAACCCATCAGTGAACGGATAAGCTTCCTTCCCTCTAAAATTCTCTGAAACCTCATCCGTAAACGGGGTTAGAAATGGGTCATGAATGCATGCATCATTAAGATTTCTTAGATTGACACATATCTTGATTTCACCTTGCTGCTTCTTTTCCTGGACAACCATAGGGATTACCCAATTAGACTCTTCTATTGGCTCAATGATTCTATCTTCCAACATTTGTTCTAGCTCTTTCCCCACCTTCTCCTTATACTTAGGATTTAGACAGTAAGGTCTCTATTTTATAGGCTTCACATCGGCCTTGAAGGTGATATTCATCACTCCCATATCCCCTACTATTCCTTTCAAGTCTGAGAACTTGGTAGGAAACAAGTCTTCGTATTTGTGCAGTAATTCCACCACTTTATCAACTATATCGTCATCCCAATAGTCACCTATCTTTGCAAACTTAGGCTGTGTGTTGGACCCAATATTTACTTCCTAGTCTTCAATAGTCCTATTATGTCAGGGTTTGCTGCTTTGGGTCCTTCAACCTCGGGTTGTCCTTCAGCTTCTGGAATGTTGATCTTCCAGGGATCCTCTTCTTCTTCTTCTATAGTCACCTTGTAGCATTCCAGCACATGGTGCAACTTTGTATTCCAGTCTGATTGAACCCATTCTATCAGTTCTTCGGGTGTTTTAAAGATGGTGGCCTTAATTTCCTGGAACACATCATCAATGCATTCAAATCCATCCTCAAAGTTGAAAGCTAACAAGAAACTTTCCCTTAAGATATCCCATTCAACTGTCCCATGGCGTAGCTCTATTTCCAAGCACCAATTCATTGGAATAGTATCTAAGGTGTGATAAAAGATATGTACCCATTTCGGTTGTGGCTCTAGTGCCCAAGCTTTAGCCCATCGTGCCAAATGCTCATGCGGATCATCCTTTCCACTGTATTTTTCAGTCATATGGGTATTAACATATCCAAACCTCAAATTCATCAATCTTTTGTATTCCTTCTAGTCAGCGAAGCTATCCTTATGCATACCCCACCAACGAGTAGGAATAGCATGTAGTGCGAACTCAAGTGCCTAGAAATGATGCTCTTTCAACACCTCCCTTTCAAACTTATCCAAAAATAAACTAACTTCATCTAAGCCATCATAATGTGGAAGATTCCTTACCTCCGTTGATATGAACCGCAATGGTTTTGTCATCATATTGCAATGTAGAGTGGAAACTTCATGCAATCTATTTTGCCAATGTTCGAGCTCTTCATCTGAATCTAAGGTATAGGAGCTATCTATATCCCATGATATTCACCTTCCCCTTCGCTTCTTTAAGTTAAATATGGCATCCATGTCGAATTCCCAATTAATCCCTAATAGTGCAAGGTAGGGATTGATGTCATCCACTATTTCAATTACCTCAAAATTGGCCAAATCACTTGCTTCTTCAATGTTGACTGTTACCCCATATAGGCACCCCATAGGAATGATTTTTTTCTGAGTGGCCATGCATAGTTGTATAGGGGACCATTGTAGCATAGGTCTCCCCAACCCTTCCCAGGTCTGCTTAGGCAATATGTTCACATCAGATCCTAGATCGACGATAACTTGATCCATTTCATACTTTCTGATCTGGCAGTCAATCTCATCTCGCACCATGTTTGCTTCCAATGTTTAACCAATTTCCTCACACTGCGCTTCTCAGGAGGAGTCATGATTTTACCAATACAGTTATCAATTAACTCCTGGAGCCCTTCTACCACCTTCTTATCCCACAACAACTTCATACAAGTTTTCAGAAAGGTGGCCAATAGCGAGGGATCCACATCCTATACTTCACTGTTTCCAGTTGATTTTTCTTGACTCCCTCAAATAGAAGCTTTAGTAAAATTCTTCTTGGCCCCCATAAAAGTTTCTCTGGCTCAGTTGAGATCAAATCTGACATCCTTTTCAGCAACCTTGCACACCCATCCTTCAGCTTCTGGCCACTTCCCTTATATCCTCCTATGGCCATACCACTGCACATTACGATATTGATGCTATGATCCTCCTCACAAGGCTGTACCCTCATCATCCGTATGTTTTGCGTAGATTGTTGCATCTTTTTCTCCTACATCTTGGAAATCAACATTGGGCAATCTTTTATCACATGATCAAACTATATGCAATATTGATAAGAAGGATGCGTAGGGTTCTCATAGTCACGCGTAAAATGTCCTGTTTCGCCATAGTTATAAGAAATGATTTTTCCACAACCTTTGCCAGTGCCTCCCCCAATTCCTCTTGTTATGCTCTTAACCTGCAAAATGATACCCAAATACAGAATATGCGAAGAAAAGATACCCAGAACACAGAATAGCAATGATTTTATTATTCAGAGAGTAATCTTCACTTGCCTCTTCGAGGGGGCAACCTCCAATAGAGCAGAGCTCGATTACAAAATAAGACACGATGCTCCTCGCAGAGAGTCTCTATCCTTTATATATGACTCATACATGCAATACCACGGGCCAATACCATGGGTTTTATTAATACCATCTATCTAATACTACAGCCCATTTGCAACTAACTGTGGTTCCGTCATTAATTGCGGATTAACCACTTACAATTATTAATATGGGCTTTATTGACTCTTCACTGTGATGTGATCCCATTACATAAATAAGGGGGTTAGGGTAGGACCCTAACATGCCCTCCCCCTTAAGACTAGCCTTGTCCTCAAGGCTGAAGCTGTGGAAACTGCTGAAGAATAGTGGCTGGTTCCCAAGTTGCATCTTCCAGAGAGGTGTCTTTCCATTTGACGAGGACTTCCTTAATCATGCGGCCGCGTAGTTGCTTGTCTCGTGTGTCTAGGACCTGTTCGGGTTGAAGCCAGATGGACCCTTCTTCGTCCAATTCAGGTAGACTGGTCTGAATTCTGCAATTGTTCCCAATCACTTTCTTGAGGCATGAGACATGGAAAACTGGATGGATTTTTGCAGTAGGTGGCAAGACCAACTTGTAGGCCACTTCTCCAATGTGCTGAAGTACTTGATATGGTCCGTAGAATTTGGGAGAGAGTTTCTGACACCCCTTGTCATTGAGTGATGTTTTCTTATATGGTTGGAGCCGTAAAAAGACCTGATCCCCTTCTTGAAATTGGCGCTCTGAGCGATGCTGGTCTACCTGTTGCTTCATGCGGTTCTGAGCTTGATGAAGATTCTCTCGAAGATGGGCGAGCATGGTTGCGTGGTGTTGTAGGAGTTGATCCACTACTTGTACTTTTGAGCATCCCTTGAGATACGAAGTAGGTGAAGGCGAGAGTTGACCATATACTGCTTCATAGGGAGTCATTTTGGTGGTGGCATGATAGTAGGTGTTATACCACCATTCAGCCAAAGGTAGCCACTGTACCCAAAGGTGTTGCTTTTCTGAAGTGAAACACCTAAGGTAGGTTTCTAGAAATTTGTTGACGGCTTCGGTTTGACCATCTGTTTGCGGATGATAGGAAGTACTGAGTTTTAGTTGAGTGCCTTGTATTGTGAAGAGTTCCTGCCAAAAATTATTGGTGAAGATCGGGTCGCGGTCAGACACAATAGAAGTGGGCATGCCATGCAATTTGAAGATCTGATCCATGAAAGATTGAGCAACCAATGTTGGTGTAAACGGGTGGGGTAGGGCGCAGAAATGAGCATACTTCGACAGTCGGTCCACAACCACCATGATGATTGACTTGTTCCCTGACTTTGGAAGACCTGTAATGAAATCCATAGAAACCTCCATCCAAATTGATGCCGGAATGGGCAATGGTTGTAATGTGCCTGGTGTGTTGATGATTTCCCCTTTGTGGCGTTGACAGACATCGCATTCTGCTATGGAAGTAAGGATGTCCTTTTTCATGCCTGTCCAAAAAAATGATCTTTTGGTGCGAGCATAAGTCTTTTGAAAGGCCGAATGTCCTGCAATGGGAGATGAGTGCAATTCTTCCAAAATGCGACTTTTGAGGGTGGATGTTGGTGATATTACAACTCTGTCCTTGTAGCGAAGAATATCATCCTGCCACGAGTAGTCCTTGGTGGAATTTGGATCTACCTGCAATTGAGAAATGATTTGGGAGAGCTCGGGGTGTGAAACCATTCCCTGCGAGCCTCTTCAATCCATTATGGAATGGGGAGGGAAATTGCTAGCAGAGTACTTTCCTCCTCAAATTGGCGAGATAATGCATCTGCTACACTATTGTCTTTCCCTTTCTTGTAAATGATCTCATAATCATATCCCAGCATTTTGGCTAGCCATTTATTTTGTTGTGGGGAGGATACGCGTTGCTCCAAAAAATATTTAAGACTATGATGATCTGTGCGGATTTGGAAACGTCGCCCCAATAAGTAAGGTCGCCAGGTCTCAACTGCATGTAAGATGGCCATCATTTCCTTCTCGTAGGTAGATTGGCCCAGATTCCGCCCACTGAGTTGTTGGCTTGTGAAGGCCAACGGTCGCCCTTCCTGCATTAAGACTGCCCCAATACATGTACCCGAAGCATCACATTCAATGACAAAAGATTTGCTGAAGTCAGGTAGTGCTAAGACTGGAGTGGAACACATGGCATTTTTTAGAGCTGTAAAGGCCTATTGAGCTTCCTCATTCCAGAAGAATGAATTTTTATTTAGGAGTTGGGTGAGGAGCTTCGCTATGCGACCATAGTTGCGGACAAATTTACGATAATAGCCTCTGAGACCCAAAACTCCTCTCAAGCTCTTCAAGGTCTTAGGTTGAGGCCATTTCTGCATTGCCTGGATCTTTTTGGGGTCCACCTTGACACCTTCACGCCCCACAATGTGTCCCAAATACTCTACTTCTGCCATGCCAAACGAACACTTGGACATCTTGACAAATAATTTATTCTTGCGGAGCAGTTGCAAGAGTAGATCTACATGCTGAAGATGTGCGACCCAAGTGCAACTATAGATGAGGATGTCATCGAAGAAGACAAGGACAAATTTCCTGAGATATGGTTTGAGAATGTGGTTCATAAGGCTCTGAAAAGTAGAGGGGGCACTACAAAGACCAAATGGCATGACCAGGAATTCATAATGGCCTTCATGAGTTCTGAAAGCAGTCTTGGGGATGTCGACTTCCTTCATGCGAATTTGGTGGTAGCCTGAGCGAAGATCCAGCTTAGTGAAGAATTGAGCCCCATTGAGATCATCCAGCAAATCATCAACCACCGGGATGGGAAATTTATCTTTGACTGTCAACTTATTGAGGGCCCTGAAGTCGGGACACATCCGCCACTCCCATCTTTCTTGAGCACCATGACCACCGGGGATGAATAAGGACTAATGCTGGGACGAATGACACCTTCTTCTAAGAGTTCCTTGATGATTTTTTCTATTTCATTCTTTTGGGTGAACGAATATCTGTATGGGCGCAGATTTGGGGGTTGGGCCCCTGGAACCAAGGTGATGCTATGATCATGTTCCCCTCGCGAGGGTGGAAGCTCATGAGGCTTGTCAAAGACCGACAAATGGTTATTTAAAATCGGTTGCATCTCAGGATGAATTGGCAGAGGCTTGGTTTCGACTGCTTGGATGGCATTAAATTGAGCCACAACTCCATGATTGCCCTTTTTTAACAATTTTTCCATCCTATGCGAGCTGATGATAGAGGGGGCTCCCGCCTGGAGTCCACGGAGGGTATGTGTGTAGTTGTTCTGCTTAAAACTCATATATAACTCCTGGAAATCCAATGTGATTGGCCCAAGAGTTCGGAGCCATTTAGTGCCGAGGACAATGTCGCAACCCCCCATGTGTATGGCAAACATGTGGGTTTTCAACTGATAATACCCCATTTGAAGTTTGACATTTTCATAGCGGTCTTCACATTTCATTGTTCCTCCATCTGCAATTTGAACTTGGAAGTTAGAAACTGCTCGTACAAAACAATGTACTGCTTCAACAACTTTTTGATGGATGAAATTATGTGTACTTCCACTATCAATCAAGACTACTACTAGGCAATGTTTAATAAAACCTCTGATTTTGAGAGTTTGATGGGAAGAAACCCCAGCCAAATCATGCAACAAAATAACTGGTTCGTCAGAGACATTGTCCTTTTGCTTGTCTTCTTCTAGCGGCTCATGTTCCTCTAGTGGTGGATCTTCCTCTGTTGAGCTGTAGTCAGTGGCATCAATTTGAAAAAATTTGGGCTCCTTGCATTTATGACCTGGGGAGTATTTTTCATCACAGTAGTAACATAGCCCTTGCTTTCTTCTTTCGGCCATTTTCGCAGGTGACACCTTTTGGACCTTAAGTGTTTGAGTCGTGTTGTGAACCTGTGGGGGGCGACCTTTAGCGGAGAAATTTGGGCGACTGTATTGGGCTGCTAATGCACGTTCCACGTTACGAGCTACCTTGCAAGCCTCCGTCCATGTGGGAGGGTGATGCAGTAGGACTTGGGCTTTGATAGCTTCTTTAAGACCGCTGATAAAACATTCCATGTAGAACACATCTAAGAGACCCCAAGTGCGGAAGGCTAAGGCTTCAAAAGCTGTAATATATTCATCCACTGTACCAGTCTGTCGGAGCTTAGTAAGACAACCCAAAAAAGATGATTCCTGGTCAAAGCAGTCTTGAAGAGCTTTGGTGAATTTGGTCCAAGTCCTAAAAGGTCCAGTGCAACGTTGATGCCATTCCCACCATTGCCACCTTTCATTGTCCAAGTACATGCTCCCCAACATAAGATAAGTCTCATCATCGAGATGTGATTCAGTTTGAAATACTGCTCCATTTGTGCTATCCATGCCAATGGGTGAGAACCGTCAAATTTATGCATATCCAACTTGGGAGGTCGCTGACTTGGTGGTGGGTGGGTTTGCCAGACGTGAGGAGAGTGGCTAGATTCACCCTCATTGTGTTCATTGCCATTATACGCCTCCTCGTGGGCTTGCTCCTTGCCCTTCGGGACTATTTTCTCGACCATGCTACATAGTCCGGTAAGCTGAATGTGGAGGTTGTGCACTGATTCTTCAAGTTTTTCCATCCTTTCATTGGCCATCGCTTGAGCTTTAGTTTCTGCCATACACCAACTAGATTTTTTGAAAATTGGGACTGCCTGAAAAGAATTTTCACTAAGAAGTGAATGGTACCACCGTGCTCAGCTCGTCGTCCTGATTCTGATGGGCTAGATCACCAATAAGCGCCCCGAAAGATCTCAGACTTTTTTTTTTTTAAATCCTAACGGATTTTTACTCCTTCCTTATCAATACTGCAGTGGCCAAATCCTCAAAATGTCAATGCGGCCAAAAGTCCTACGAAAATTATACCCCGGTATAGGAACCCTTCACAACGACTCCAATCTCGTGGATCTGAGAGATCTAAATGGTGGATGTGCTAGCTCTGGGCAGCGGAACAGATTGCTTCTGCGGATCTGATGGATCGAATAGATCAAAATGGCTGATCTACGAACTCGATACTGCGGGACTGATGTCTGCTGCTGCTGCACCCCTTTGTACAAGCGAATCTGGAAGAGATGATGTGTGATCCCCTGATAGAAAAGGGAACTATGGTCTTGAGGAGTGTCAGGTGCTACAGATCGCAATATACATAAGGTTCTGGCAGTAGTACTCGGCCCAATGTTTCAGGACTCTAGCTAAGGAGGATCGACCGTACCCTTAGTCGTACAACCCGACTACCCTATCGTATGGGCGAGTAATCTCTCCGAGTGCTGTTCTTGGTGTACTGTAGCCGCGAGATGGCCAACGGTTTATCTATGGCGAGGTTTCAAGGGAGCCTAGGGGGCTTCTGATATACCCAGAGGGTACGTGGAAGACAGTCCGTGCGCGGTTTTGTCTAATGCGCTACTACTCGAAGGGGTACCCACAGGGGTTACAAGGGAGTCCAACAGACATGACCACCTCTTGTATTTCCTGTGTGCATGCCTCCCCAAATCCATAGGTTTATGCGCTCAATGACAGATCCCGTGGTTTAAAGTTGCCAGAACACGTCTCTAGCCAAAAAAATTTTTGCTAAAAAATGGAGATCCCACCGGCCCTGGAAAGTGCTCTGATACCACTTGTTATGCTCTTAACCTGGAAAATGATACCCAAATACAGAATATGTGAAGAAAAGATACCCAGAACACAGAATAACAATGATTTTATTATTCAGAGAGTAATGTTCACTTACCTCTTCGAGGGGGCAACCTCCAACAGAGCAGAGCTCGATTACAAAATAAGACACGATACTCCTCGTAGGGAGTCTCTATCCTTTATATATGACTCATACATGCAATACCATGGGACAATACCGTGGGTTTTATTAATACCATCTATCTAATACTACGGCCCATTTGCAACTAACTGTGGTTCCGTCATTAATTGCGGATTAACCACTTACAATCATTAATATGGGCTTTATTGACTGTTGACTATGACGTGATCCCATTACATAAATAAAGGGGTTAGGGTGGGACCCTAACACCTCTTCCATGGTCATGAAATACTCTGTGCACTATACTCGTGCCCAAATCCTGAGGCTGATTTTCTGCTAGCATCCAATATTTAGGGGTAAGCTCCATCATAGCTTTGGCAGTTTCGCTTATCATGTCCAACCGATTTATAGAAAGTACAAAACAATTGTTGGGGCATCTGAACAAACTTTTTCAAGAGGTGACATTTATCAGTCACGTGCTTCCCCACTATCTGGAAGATAGCACACCATAATGGTAATCTCGCGCTTGGTCCCGCAATGTTATCAGGGTTTAGAGACGCGGGACCTCCTCCAATAAAGTAATTATGATAAATAGGGCAGTGATCCTTAACATGTCCCTTGTCTTTGCATTTTATACACTAGACTTCAGTGCACACCTTTGGTTGAGTTTCCTTCCCTGTCTTCAATCTTTTCAACTCCATGTGTAGGCTTGCCAGCTATGACTAAGTCTATTGTACTCCAATGTTAGTATCCTGTACTAGTGAGGTTTCCAACCTCATCACAATCTCCATGGCCTCTGCTTGAGTTTCTAATCTCAGATGATGAAATAATGAAGCAATGTACCAGTATTTTTGTTGATCATCCTTGATCTTCATATCCTATCGGATCAAGAATTTTATCATCTGACTGAAATCCCACAAGGACTCATTTACCTTTTGTTGTATCTCCATAAAATATGTTACAGATTGCACCTAAGATTTAAGCTTCTTAAACTCATTGTTCAATGCTTGCTGAGTCTCTACCAATTTCATGCCAGGTCTATCTTGAGAGGATTTAATATACCAAGTCAGCGCCCTATCCTGCAGCACTACGACCAACTGTTCTTTCTTTATATTATCATCGCTAATCTATTGCATTGTCCACACAACATTTGCAACAAAAAAAAATTGCCTAGGGTATTTGCTTCCTACCCCTTTAAATATTGACATCTTCATTGCATTCGCCATGTTGAATGGTTGATGCGGAGGTGGAGGTGGAGGTGGAAGTGGAGGTGGAGTGGATGGGTGAGGTATCCTGGGGATACCCTGACTTACTATTTGCAGCGTGCTTCACTGTGTACTCAGAATAGTTCCTTCGTCATTGTTGGAAGGGGAACCTAGCAAAAAACTGTATTCAAAGCATGATCCTTTGTTCCTTTTGAAGGGTTTTCTGCTTCGCGTAGTCCCAAACATCAAGGCAATGAAATAACTCATTATTCGCACAACAACATCTTAATCCAAGTTTTCAGGGATTTTAATTACTTACCTCCCTGTCCCTTCAAGAGCCTGTGCTCTTCTTCACTATAGATTATGTGTTGGAATATAATTCTAATGTCTACATTTATTTTTTAGCCTAAGTATCCTTAACTTAGCCACATGCACTAAAAATCATGTTCACACTTGGTTTTTGGTAAACTAGCTCAGTGGACCAAATTTTGCTTGTTTTTTTCCTTCAAAGGCTTAATATTATGGAAACATTGGTCCAACCACTTTCCTAAACCATTTAGACATCTAAGTGCATGTTCACACCTAACCAAACCTCATCCACTTGAGTTATTTGAGGATTGTCGCCCGACATGAAGATTCTCCCTTAAATCAAGGGATTTGGTCCCCCTGACCATTTTAGCATTTTTTAAAGTTTCCTTCCTTGAGAAATTCACCCCTCCTCATTCTTTCCTCACGGCTGATAGTTGGCATAGGTTGTCTTGAGTCATTTTTGCTATTTTATGCCTCCCTTTAGCTTTTCTTAGCCTTTTCTAGTTTCTTACTAGTTTTTTCCTCGTTTTCTAGATTGGGAAATTTCTATATAACCACCTCCCTTTGGGATTAGAGGTTTGGTTGCTCATGTATTACTGTTGTTCATTAATAAAATACATTGATTTTATGGATCAAATTCTTTCTCTACTCTCTTGAATATCATAAAATTACTTGTGTTTAATTTAACTAAAATTCTAGATCTATCGGAGTTTCTACAGGAATTCTACATGGTATCAGAGCTAGCTCGAGTCTAGTGGATTGTACATGGTTTTATTATTGGGTTGTGTTATATTCTTTCCACGAAAAAAAATTTTGGACCCTATATTAGGTTGGGCGAACCTACCTATGGTTTTGTGCATGTTTTTCGCACATGGTATTGGACGCGATGGTTTTTCGGTCCATGGTATTGGATGCTTCGGCATGTATAAATATGTATTGTAACATTGAAAGGAACATAATGAAAAATCAAGCTGGTAGTCCCGGTTTTGGGATCCAGGGAAAAATCTCTATGCATATGTGTTTTATGGGTTATGCTCTCGCATTGTTTATTTTCTTTGTTTAAGAATTCGTATGCAGGTAATTTCTGTACAGGGTTAAAACCTACATTTATTTGTAGGTATAGATCCTCAGGTGGCACAAAAAGTAGTAATGGATCACCTCCCTCAGCCCTCAAAACTCATTCTAAATCCTTTCAATTACTTTGAATGGAAGACAGAGATCACTCTGCTCCTCCGAAGCAAAGGGCTTTCCACAGTAACAATGGGAACGGAGACTGAGCTGACTTCTACAGCAGAGAAGATCAAGTATTTCAATAAATTATATTAATAAATTGGGTTGATATGCCTATCAATTTCCAGAGAACTCCTCTTTCATGTCAGCAGAGCCACTACACCCGATGCGGTCTGGACCACATTGAAAGGACTATTCAACAAGCAGGATGAAATGAGAGTGCATCAACTAGAGAATGAACTCATATCCCTCAGTACAACTCATTTCAGCAACCTGCAAGAATACTTCACCAAGTTTAAATCCCTCCTCATTGAACTTGATGCATGTGGAGTCAAGAAAGAGGAAGATCAACTCATCCTTTCGATTCTCTCGATATTAGGCCCTGAATATTCCGTATTTGTATCATATTTTCAAGCATATAAACTGACTCAGGAAAAATGGAAAATTCTTCCATTGAATGGCTTCATTGGAGCATTGACTCAAGAGCAATCTAAGTTAGTCGAAATTGGTGCTATCAAGCGTTCAAAGAACCAAACAGTTGCGGCTACTGATGCTCCAAAGATCAGTGGAAGAGACAAGCAAAAAGGGAAGGGTAAATTTAATGAATTGAAGAAGGAGAGACCCGTACAATCTTCATAGAGCTCTTCTTTCCATAAGGGCAAGAAGAAGAAGGAAAGAACACTTTGCAACTACTGTTACAAAGGTTTTCATCCCAAAGAAAATTGCATGAGGAAAACAATCGATGAGATGGCTAAGCAATTGCAGTAGCACAATCTCACCGTGCCTGAGAATGCAAAGAAGAAGGATGATAACAGAATGGGAGATGGGAGAGGGAGAGCATGAGATTTTCATGATTTAATGGCTATCACATCCACTCCATCAGCTTGGATCCTTGATTTAGGTGCATCGAACCATATGGCTGCATCAAAAGATGAATTTTCTTTCATCGAAGAAAGCACCAGATCCCCAATTTACTTGGGAGATGCCACACCCGCAAAGGTGTGCGGAGAAGGAATTGTAGACCTTGAAGGCAACTGCTTCACAAATGTGCTTCATGTTCCCTCGTTGTTCATAAATCTTCTCTCGATATATCATATCACTCATTCCAGCTCTGGAGGGAAGGTGGAGTTCACTCCGGACTCCACAGTGATTACTGACATTTCCACGAGCTCACAGCTTACACATGGAATTGCAGATCATGGTTCTCATTTGTATTTATTCTCCCAATTTGTTCCTAAATATATTAGCACTGTATTTCTGTCACAATATAATGATATCAGCAGGTTATGGCATGAAATATTTGGCCATATAAACTATAAGTACTTGCATCAACTCGGCAAAGAAAACATGGTAGAAGGATTTCCCACTATTAAATTCACAAGCGGTGTATGTCAAGGACGCATTCTTGGCAAGCATCCAGAGCAAAATTTTGACAAATGGAAGGCACAAAGAGCTTCTTCACCTATTGGGTTTATTCAAAGTGACATCAGGGGCCCATTACCGCAGGCTTCAATCAGTAAGGCTCGATATGTACTCACCTTCATAGATGATTTCTCTCGCTTTACTTGTCTATTTTTTTTGAAAGTAAAATCAGAAGTATTCGAATGCCTTATAGAATTTAAAGAACTTGCTGAGAATGAGTTTGTGTGTAAGATTAAGATACTCCGTGCTGATATTGGGAGGGAGTATGTCAAGAAAGATGTGCAGCAACTTTGTATTGATGCAGGTATTCAGCTACAACACATAGTGCCATTTGCACCACAATAGAATGGTGTTACGGAGAGGAAAAACTGGTCGTTAAAAGAGATGGCCAATTGTATGGTACAGTCCAAATAATTAGCTTCTAAGCTATGGGCTGAAGGTATTAATTGTGCAACATACATTCAGAACTGCATTCCTCACAAAGCACTCAAAGGCGCCACTCCGTTTGAATGTTGGACCGTTAAGAAACCGAAAGTGTTGCACTTTCACATTTTTGGTTCATGACCATGGGCTCACATTTCGACAGATAAGAGGAAGGCTTTGTGGTGAGAGATAGTATTGCAGCAAGAATGCTGCAACTCCTAGGCTACCAAATTTACTTTTATCAACCCGGTAGTTCGTAACAAACTTGGAAGCGTCAGTGCTATATGCACAAGTACTAGTTCTCACTGTAGGTTGTCACTTGGTTAGCCAGTGCGATATCACTAGGAGCTCAAGCCAACTTATATAAAATTCAAAAGAAGCTATATGTGTGATTAAAGGAAAGAAATATTACTCTACATATGCTATTCTAACTGTAGAAAGGAGAAATATTGGAATGTAAAGCAAAACCTAGTAAACCCTAATTAACAAGCTAATTCTACTTTTGTCAAAAACACTATGAAAACCATGATTGAAATGCCATTACCTACTCAAGGAAGTAAAAAAACATCTAACCATGCTATTTCTAGAAGTAAATAAGTAAAAAACATATTTTTGGATTTTTATGTGTTTTTATGTGAATTTAACATGCATCTAATTTATTGTGTGTGAGTGTGGCAGCGAACAAGTGGAATTATAGCGCGGTTTTGGAGCTTGGTAGGATGTAGGATGGTGTGGATGGGTCCTAGGAGGTCTTAGGTGGCCTTCTAGAGGCTTTCCCCACACTCAGAATTCTAAAGAAAGCATATAGGAAAAACTATAGGAGGAAAACAGGGAAACTACAGGAGGCCTACAGGAGGAGGCCGAGACCAATTTTTTCTCTTTTGAGGGTGTGAAAGTGGGTAGAAAAGGTGTATGAAGGTTGGAATGATGTGCTAGGGCACCTAAGATCTACCATGAATCACCAGGAGAGAGAAAGATGATTGGGTTTGCTCAAGGAGAGAGGAAGAAGTTCTATGAAAAATGAAGGAAACTAGGGAAGAATTGAGGTGAGGTTTGGGAGACCTGTAGGCCATGGATCATATGGAGGGTGTGATTGCTGGTAAGTAGCCTACTATTGGAAGAGATTTGTTGTGTAGAGACTGACAATCAACTAAGAAAATTAAGCAACCAATGAAATGAGTGCATCCTAGGAAAAACAGAGTTTTACATTAAAATGGCCTAAACTATGATGTATAGAAGGAAGTGCTAGGAAATGTTGTAAGAAAGGAAAGCATGCAAGAGGAATATTGGAAATCAGGAAGTGAACATGATAAATAAGATCTAAAGCAAAGAAAAATTGTACTACCAACCTACTAGAGAGCTGCAAATACTAAAAGTCCTAGGAATGAGGAAAATTTGTGTTTTTGGGGCAGCGAGAGAGTCTTTGCCTCAAATCATGGTCCCAGAGGGAGGAAGAGAGGCCAAGGCACTATTTCTAGCCTTTTGAATCTTCTCTATCACTGCTTAACCTCTTACAGAAAGCAAAAATGGAAGAAAGCTACTAAATCATCAAAAGAAACATATTCTTAACCATAAGAGAAATACATCTAACAGCAAACTAATCTACAAACTGAAGTAAAGGCTACAAATACAAGTAAAGAAAATCTTGGTTGCTTGGATTGGGCCCTAACCCAAGAGCTTCAACCCTTTGAGGTAACTCAGTGCTAGCTCAAAAATGATTCCATCTTCATTATCAAAAAATAGCAAGATTACATAAAACTGTCATAAAATAGTAAGCATGAAATTTGAGCAGAGTTTACACAAGCAAAAGAGTCAACCCTAGTGAGGCCCTAGGCCTCTCTACTTATACATATGAAGCTACCAAAAACTTCATTAAAATCAGGGAGGCTAGGCTTCCAAAACTCGAGATAACTATCAATCATCTTCCACTTGCTCGGCTGCCTTCTAGTGTGTGATTCGGCTGCTTGTACTCTGAGTTGAATGAAGGGGAATTCAAAGTGAGGAGCAATAAATGAGGGGGATTCCCTCCTATAAGTCCTCTCCTCTGTCTACTTCAAGTTATTGTTGCAGGTTTACCACTAGATCCTTGACTTTGACCTCAAAATCCATCAATAATCTGCATTAAACACATGTTACACCACATGGTATAATAACTAACTCAAGTCACCCTATAAGCATAAATATAATCAGAAAATCATACCATAAGCTAAGAGAATGGTTGATTTGACTAGGTTAGGAGGTAAAATGAGCTCATATAATTACCCATATATGAGGCTCATCATCCCCCACCTACTAAAGGTGTTGCTCATCCTCTGAGCAACCTAGTGAATCTCTTGGTCTTTCATGGCCCCGGTGGCCTCCCTAGAATTCCAGGCTTCTGATGTGGTCTGCTCATGTTCTCCATAAAATCTTGCCTTTATGTCTATGTCCTTCCACTCCTCCTTCTCCTATTCTTCTTTTCTTTCCTCCTTCCTCTCTTGCTCTGCTATGTCACCACTGGCTTCATCTTCTCCTCCTTGTTGTTCTCCCTCCTCACTGATAGCAAGACTGACATTATAGGTTAATGCCTTGATGTCATCCTTAGCTGTCATATTTCTAAAAAATTCCCATTCTATAGGGATTGTAAGGGTATGGAGGGCTTCTTCTACTAGGATCTTGATTAGGCCATGGTGATTTAGCTATTGTAAATTTCCTTCTTGTACCTTGGTGCTGGAGTCAATGAGGGACTGAAGGAGAAAGTAAGGGATACTGAGCTTTTGATGTGCTGGGGTATCCATGCCATATCTCAATTCTTGGACGATTCCGAAATGATATCGATAAACAATGTTGTGCCACCCCTCACAAGAAATGTATCACTTGGTAGCTAACCTCATCCCAGGGATATGGTACACTAGCCCTCCTAATTCCATATTTATCCTCAATAGGGGTTTCATTATCTTGGAAAAATTTCCTCTTGGCAGCCTGGCCAATTATTTTCTCATCTTTACTCCAAGGCAGCCCAAGAGGAAGGATAGTGACCCTACTAATGAATTCAGGGGTTATTTCAATGGAGAGGCCTCTAATAGTTACAATAGCATGAGTTCTTATGTGAGGGACCAGAGAGAGAGAAAATTCATGGGAGATTTCATCATCAAACCCTCTAAACTTCTCAAAGAAATTCATCCAGTTTCCCCTTGTAAATATTTCCACCACTTGAGGATGTGCATGGAGTCTAGTGGAGTTAGTGGGATCTTTTCTCATAAACCCCCCTATCATATTACCTGTACTTCTTTTGAAAAACTAGATATGGAGGTGGATACAAAGAATTTTGAGTGAAATAGAAAAACAGAGGGGATTGTGTTTTTTTTTAAACAATTTTTTTTATGTATTTCGACCCTCTTAAACACTCAATTTATCTTCAATTTGAGGCCAACTATTTCACATTTTGATATTCAACAGAGGGAATTCATGAACCCTACCTCTTCAGATTGAAATTCGTGCCAAAAATCACGTTTCCTCCCTTCAAAATGACTCACTGCCCCTCTTGTAGAAACCTGTTGTCCCTCCTGTAGATTTCCTATAGGTGCTCCTGTAGAAAATCTGTAGGGCTCCTGTAGAAGATGCCGAGAGTAGAAATATGGAGGAAATCGATGGAGGATGGTGGATACGAGACTATGGGGGCATAAGAAGACTACTGTGTGGCTGAGTTACAAGGAGAAACTGAAGAAAAGGTGGTGAGAATGCGCGGGGAGGAGTGCTCATTACCTTTTATGGTTGTTTTCGCTTATAAGTGTTGAGTTGGCAAGGTGTATGTCCCAGATTAGGACTATTGGTCCCTGCCTGCTTGGTCATTATGACCCCCCTCGTAATAATCCCCTCATTATTGCATCAGATTTAACTCTTCCTCCCACTACCTGTCCTTCGCATCTTTTGTTTGAGTTGACTATGTGCACGTGTGGGTGATATCTCAGTTAAGTGGAGTCAACTAAATGAAGGTGGCCAAGTTAACTGGCCACCTTTCCCTCTTTCAATTTTGACCATATTGTTGCCTTCATATGTTTCCTAATTACACAAATGCAGATAGATGAGTGACTTAGCTACTCACTTGTAATCCAAGTGTATTTGCTGCCATCGACCGTGAGGTGCTGTGGCTTTCTTTGCTGGATGCCTTCATTTTCCTTCATATGTTGTCTCTTCTTACTGATGTGTTGTTGTGTGTTTTTTATGTTCTTCTCTTGCTGGAGCTGAGCTTCATGTGCCTTTTCAACCTTCAGATGTGTTGTCCCTTTCTACTGGGGCTGGACTTCTATGGGATCAGCTGCTAGAGGAATTCCTACAGGAGCTCTTATAGCTACTTCTCCCCTTGAAACTTTAGCTACTTCCCTATGCTTGGAGCTCGAGAATGATGTCAGAGGTGGAGATGAATGATGGAGGGATAGTAGGTAAGCTTCAGGCAAAGTTAATGGTGCCTTTTCCTCCTTTTATTTTTGTTTTTTTTTTAACTGAGAAAATGTTTTTCTATGTTTTTTCTTGGAAAGGAAAAAATAGAAATAATAATGATGCTTGTAGTGCGATGCAGGCTTTAAGCTTCTCTTGTCCCTCAAACTACCTCCTGTAGACACTTTTGGCTCTCTGTAATTCCTACAGGACCCTCCTGTAGAAAAAACAAAGCCTCCTATAGAAAACAAAGTTTTGGAAGAAGAGGTACGGTGGGGTGAAAGAGATGCCAAAAAGGATGGAGGAAGGTGTGGAGAAGATGAAATGGATGCTGGTATGAATGTTAGGGTCCCCTTGGCACCTTCTTCTACTCCCTGTAGTCCTCCTGCAAATCTGCAATGCAATAAAAATTCATTTTTTCTTTCTCTTGCTTTTTTATTTTTATTTTTTGAAAATAACTAGGGTGCCTTACAGAGGTTTTCACCTTAATTGCCTACCCTGGGCACCTCCAATGGAGGTTTTCACCCAGGGATGTTATTATTTTCCCTTTTTTTTTTGACATCACTAGGCTTCCTCAGAAGAGGTTTTCATCCCAATGATGGGACTCAAGCGCCTCATGGAGGTTTTCACATGAGTCCTTATTTTTTCTCTTTTTTCTTCAGTTAGTGGGTGAAGTGGAAGCTAAGACATGCTCCAATACCACCACTGTTTTATTAAAATATTCAATAAACTCTCACCTGGAGAGGGGTTTCTTGTAGACTTTCAACCGATGTCCATTGACAAGCATGGGGATGGCTTCATCATCAATGGTTCTGATCAGAACTGAACAATTGTCATTGCATTTCTCCACAGTGTAGGGTTCCAGCTATCTTGTCCTCAACTTTCCTTTGAAATCCTTGTATCTTGAATAATAAAGTAGTGCCCAATATCCTTCTTGGAATTGCTCTCCCTGATATTTCTGTCATGCCATATCTTTCTATGAAGCTGAACTACCTCTGTATGGAGAAGGGCTTGCAATCTGTATTCATCCAATGCATTGAACTAAAGTAATCTCTCCTTCTATGCATGACTGAGGTCTAGGTCTAGCTGAGCTTCCATCCTTATGGTACTGAATTCAAACTCTATTGAGATCAAAGCCTTCTT
This sequence comes from Pinus tabuliformis, assembly GCA_031772625.1. Lineage (NCBI taxonomy): Eukaryota > Viridiplantae > Streptophyta > Pinopsida > Pinales > Pinaceae > Pinus > Pinus tabuliformis. The sequence continues at coordinate 1,002,783,484 of CM062816.1, forward strand.
CCCATAGACCAGTTCATAGGGTGTGAACCCGGTGGTGGTCTTCCATGTTGTGTTGTAGGCCCAAGTGGCCTTAACTAATCTGTCCTCCATAGGAATGTTTTCTTCTTTTTCTTCCCATATAGGTACTTCAAATGTGTCTAGATGTTCACCTAAGGGTTCTTCTTGATTGCAGCCACTGAAGAATTGAGAAGGATGGTTGTGTGAAGCAGTGGGGGTGTTGGGAAAAAATTTTCCTAAGTTATCTCTACTCCTACAAGGTATGAAAGGAAATATTTTTGGTTGGCTTTTTGTTTCTTTTTCTCCACACTAAAAAAACCTACAGAAATTGAAATTGTGATTGAACAAAACAAATTGAAACTAGCCAAAATGAACTTTCTAAATGGAAATTTGCAGAATTGAAAAGGAAAGCAAGGAAATGCAAAACTGAAAGAAAAGAAATGACTAGTCTACTTTTGCCGAAATAAACTATTAGCAGAATTTTGTAATAGGAAATAGAAGAAAGCAATAATCATAGAATACTATGACGCTTCCCCAATAATGGAACCAAAAAGTGGTGAGCACCAGTATTGCAGCAAGAATGCTGCAACTCCTAGGCTACCAAATTTACTTTTATCAACTTGGTAGTTCGTAACAAACTTGAAAGCATCGATGCTATATGCAAAAGTACTAGTTCTCACTACAGGTTGTCACTTGGTCAGCCGGCGTGAGATCACTAGGAGCTCAAGACAACTTCTATAGATTTCAAAAGAAGCTCATGTGTGATGAAAGGAAAGAAATATTACTCTACAGATGCTATTCTAACTGCAGAAATGAGAAATACTGGAATGTAAAGCAAAACCTAGTAAACCCTAATTAACAAGCTAATTCTACTTTTGCCAAAAAAACTATGAAAACCATGAAATAAATGCCATTACCTACTCAAGGAAGTAAACAACATCTAACCATGATATTTCTGGAAATAAATAAGAAAAAAACATATTTTTGGATTTTTATGTGTTTTTATGTGAATTTAACATGCATCTAATTTATTGTGTGTGAGTGTGGCAGCGAACAGGTGGCATTAGAGGGTGGTTTTAGAGCTTGGGAGAATGTAGGATGGTGTGGATGGGTCCTAGGAGGTCTTAGGTGGCCTTCTAGAGGCTTTTCCCGCACTCGGCCTTAAAAAAAAATCCTATAGGAAAAACTACAGGAGCACACAGGAAAACTAGAGGAGGAAAACAGGGAAACTACAAGAGGCCTACAGGAGGAGGCCGAGAGAAATTTTTGTTGTTTTGAGGGAGTGAGAGTGGTTAGAAAAGGTGGATGAAGGTTGGAATGAGGTGTTAGGGTTCATAAGGTCTACCATGAATCACTAGGAGAGAGAAAGATGATTGCATTTGCTCAAGGAGAGAGGAAGAAGTTCTATGAAAAATGAAGGAAACTAGGGCAGAATTGAGGTGAGGTTTGGGAGACCTATAGGGCATAGATTAGATGGAGGGTGTGATTGCTGCTAAGCTACCCTACTACTGGAAGAGATCTGCTACATAGAAACTAAGATTCAACCAAGAAAATCAAGCAACCAATGAAATGAGTGCATCCTAGGAAAAACATAGTTTTGCATTAAAATGGCCTAAACTATGATGTATAGAAGGAAATGTTGGGAAATGCTGTAAGAAAGGAAAGCATGCAAAAGGACTATGGAAAATCAGGAAGTGAACATGATAAAGAAGATCTAAAGCAAATTAAAACAGGACTATCAACCTACTAGAGAGCTGCAAACACTAGAAGTCCTAGGAATGAGGAAAATCTGTGTTTCTGGTGCAGCAAGAGAGTCTTAGCCTCAAATCATGGTCACAGAGGGAGGAAAAGAGGCCAAGAGGCTATTTCTAGCCTTTTGAATTTTCATTGATCATTTCTTAACCTACTACAGAAAGCACAAATGGAAGCAAGCTACTAAATCATCAAAAGCAACCTATTCTTAACCATAAGAGAAAAACATCTAACAACAAACTAATCTACAAACTAAAGTAAAGCATACAAATACAAGTAAAGAGAACCTTGCTTGCTTGGATTAGGCCCTAACCCAAGAGTTTTAGCCCTCTGAGGTAACTCAGTGCTAGCTCAAAAAGGATTCCATCTTCATTATCAAAAAATAGAAAGATTACATAAAATTGTCATAAAATAGTAAGCTCGAAATTTGAGCAGAGTTTGTACAAGCAAAAAAGTCAACCCTAGTGAGGCCCTAGGCCTCTTTAATTATACATCTGAAGCTACCAAAAACTTCCTTAAAATCAGGGAGGCTTGGCTCCCAAAACTCGAGATAACTATCAATCATCTTCCACTTGCTCAGCGGCCTTCTAGTGCATGATTCCGCTGCTTGTACTCCGAGATGAATGAAGAGGAATTTGAATTGAGCAGAAATAAATGAGGGGGATTCCCTCCTATAAGTCCTCTCCTCTGTCTACTTCGATTTATTGCTGCAGTTTGACCACTAGATCCTTGACTTTGACCTCAAAATCCATAAATAATCTGCATTAAATACATATTAGAACACATGGCATAATAACTAACTCAACTCACCCTATAAGCGTAAATATAATCAGAAAATCATACAATAAGCTAAGAGAATGGTTGATTTGACTAGGTTAGGAGGTAAAATGAGCCCATATAATTACCCATTTATGAGGCTCATCACTTTGGAGCCTCAAATTGTTGAATGTATCTTTTTTGGATATCTTGACAGAATAAAAGGATATAGATTGTTGGACTCACACTGAAAAGTTCCTTGTAGCTCGAAGTGTGAAGTTTGAAGAAGAATCAATGCAAGATTTTTCAGCAAACCTTGCCGAGGAACCGCTTGTTGCCACTGATGAGGAGGAATCTGAAACTTCTTCAAGCACTTTAGAGCAGCCATCAGAGAAGCCTCTTGCATTTGATTTAGATGATGAGGAGAAGGTCATGGCTGCTCCAACTCGACTGCCAACTTGGGCAGAGAAAACCCTACAAGATGCGGGTGAACTAGTCGGTGATCCTGCAAATGCCATAAGGACTAGATCACAGTTTTTTGGAGCTCCTCAAGCCTTGGCTACCACTGAACCATTTCTTCCCATACATTGCTATATGACAGTTGGTTCAAATGCATAGTCACACACTGAGGCTACTGGATACCTACTTTGGGAGGCTGCCATGGATGAAGAGTACTCTGCTCTCATGGATAACAACACATTGGACTTGGTTCCACTTCTGAAAGGAAGAAAGCTTGTTCGATGCTGATGGATCTATTGAACAAAGATTGCTACAGATGGTGAGATAAGCAAGTACAAAACTCGACTTGTTGCAAAAGGATACTCACACGTACATGGCATAGACTACACAGAGACATTTTCACCTGTTGCAAAAATGGACTCAATTCAACTAGTTTAGCCATTGTTGCTTCTTGCAGATGGAAATTTCATCACATGGATGTGAAGAGTGCATTTCTCCATGGAGATATCAAGGAGGAGATATATATGGAGTAGCCACAGGGATACATTTAGAACTCTTCCCTCATTTTCAGATTAAAGAAATATTTGTATGGCCTAAAACAGGCTCCCAAAGCCTGGTACGTGAAGATGGATTCTTTCCTTCTTTCCATTGGATTCATTCGATGCAAATATGATTCAAATGTTTATTTTCTGCAAAATGATGATTCCCTTTTGCTGATAGTAATTTATGTAGATGATTTACTGATGACAGTGAACCTTACCTCAGTTATTGATTCGACAAAATCAGCATTGCACGATCGACTTTCCATGACATATTTGGGACTGTTGCACTACTTTCTTGGTCTTGAAGTTTCTCAATCTACTTTAGGGATCAAGATGGCACAGTCTAAGTATGCATCATATTTACTTGTCCACTTCCAGATGACAGAATGCAACTAGCAGCATCTCCCTTTCTTTCGGGGATCAGATATGAGGATGTGGGTACTACACCATTTGTGGACAGTACACTATATTGACAGTTGGTTGGGATTTTTTTGTATCTTAGTCAACCCCAACCTAATATATATTTTGCAATAGGAGTTTGTTCCATATATATGCAAGAGCCCCATGAACTTCACTACAAAGTTGCAATCAGGATCCTTAGATATTTGAAAGGTACTTCCAGTTTGGTATCTTTTATGCTGCAAATTGCCCACTTTCACTGATTGGGTACACAGTTTCTAGTTGGGCTGGCGATGGTACAAAATGTAAGTCCACCTCTAGTTATGTTTTCATATTTGGTTCATGGCCTTTTTTCTAGTCTAGCATGAGGCAATCCATGATTCATCTATAGTCGAGGCAGAGTATAGAGGTGCAGTGAGTGCAACTACACAGGCTGTTTGGTTGCAGGGGCTTCTCTCTGTGTTTGTTATTCAGTATCCACTTCCAATTGTCATATATTGTGACAATCAGGGTTCCATTCAAATATTGATTGATCCATTTTGGAGGCAGAGGACCAAGCACATCAAGATTCACATTCATTACATCCGCGAGCTGATCTGTGACCGAGTCATATCACTGCAGTACTACCCCAGTGAGCAACAGGTTACAGAAATTTTCACCAAGTATTTCACTGAAAATAATTTTTTAGAACTAAGAGTTATGCTTGGAGTGGTGGAGATAGCTGAGTAATCCCTTTTGGCCACTTACCCCTTTTTTCCTCTTTTGGGGGTTTTTTCCCACGAGGTTTTCCCTCTTTCTTCATTTTATGAGTATCTTTTATTTATCGTACCTGAGTACCTAACATGGCATCTTGGCCAAGACTTAGTTTAGATAAGTGAGTTAGGATAAAGGCGGGGTGTTGGAATATAATCCTAACATATACATTTGTTTTTAGCCTAAGTATCCTTGACTTAGCCACATGCACTAAAAATCATGTTCACACTTGGTTTTTGGTAAACTAGCTCAGTGGACCAACTTTCACTTGTTTTTTTGCCTTTAAAGGCTTAATATTATGGAAACATTGGTCCAACCACTTTCCTAAACCATTTAGACATCTAAGTGCATGTTCACACCTAACCACACCTCATCCACTTGAGTTATTCGAGGATTGCCGCCCCACATGAAGATTCCCCCTTAAATCAAGGGATTTGGTCCTTCGGACCATTTTAGCATGTGTTAAAGTTTCCTTCCTTTGGAAATGTGCCCCTCCTCATGCTTTCCTCATGGCTGATAGTTGGGATAGATTGTCTTAAGTCATTATTGCTAGTTTAGTCCTCCCTTTAGCTTTTCTTAGCCTTTTCTAGTTTTTTACTAGTTTTTCCTAGTTTTATAGATTCGGAAATTTCTATATAACCACCTCCCTTTGGGATCAGAGGTTTGGTTGCTAATGTATTACTATTGTTCATTAATTTAATACATTGATTTTATGAAGCAAATTCTTTCTCTCCTCTCTTGATTATCATCAAATTACCTGTGTTTAATTTAACTAGAATTCTAGATCTATCAGAGTTTCTGCAAAAATTCTACATGATGGTCGTATCAATCACAAGTTCATTGACGAACCCTCCTAATATATGATCAATCCAATGATCAATGACCTACGCGATGTTATTTTCTGAAGCTTCTAGGTGCTTCACTAACTCTGGATTCCACACAATAGGTCTGTCAAGCCTCCAGATACCCTAACTGTCCACTAATTTAGATAGCCACTCGTGTAATTCATAAGGAAGAAATAGAAAAAAGCTTCATTTTCGTCGATTTATAGGTATCTATTCAACCACTGTTCCTTCGATAAATGTGGGTTTTTGTTCTCCTGAGCTACAAACGCGTGAAAATTTCGATGGAGTCACTTCTCAATTTATTTCTTAGTAGGGAACCACTTATTCAACATCACACATTCCTCATGTAGATCTTAGTCTCAGTAATGGAACCATCTGTTTGCTTGATGGGGCCTAACCTAGCTTCAACGTCATCTGTGCCAACCAACAAAACCCTAACTGCTGGCCCTTTTGGTAACAACCTGCATAGCGCAGGTTGCAGCCTCACCCGAAGCAGTATTGGAGGATGCTAGAACTAGGTTTCTACGTCGAGAGGCCTGTGTGATGGTTTCCTGAAGTCCCTATGGCTTAGATATACCTTCGCGCAGCACTAATCCTTCCTAATAGATATCTATTGTAAATATATCTAAATGAATTCCAAATCTTCAGGAAGGTACTTAATTGTACTTATCATGAATAACGATTATATATCTACCACTTGCGCATAGTAAACAAGCATTACTTCATATAAAATATATCACAAAGTGAAGATACATGAACTTAGAAGAAGTAAATAATGACACAGATGCATCAATTTTGGCCCAAAACAGTATTTATTAAGTATAATCGTTCAATTACAGACTTCTTTTCACTATGCACTCAGCTTTAAGGGCCCATGCACTCAACCTGTGGATTTAGCAAGGTCTCCACACACTTAGCTGCAGGAGCCTTCCCCTTTCGCCTAAGTACATGAAGCATACTTTTCCTGCCTTAGCACCTTGCCTTTACAATGATTCTTTACTATATGATCTCTTCTTAGACTCTCTATGACTCAACTATATATAGCATTTTATTTACGATACCATGGCCTGCGGACCATGGGTGGGTCTCAAAAGAACTCTATCACCTACCCAACTAAGGGACTACAACCCCTTTGACTTCTACTAGCTTCGTGCTCTGCTTCCACATTTCGCAGAGACTTTACATTTGCTACAAAAGGATATTACAAAATTTTCTCAAAGTTGACTCAAAATTTGAATTAACTAACCCTAGGGACCCCTTCCCAACAGAAGTTCCATTTGAGTGATTGGGCATTGCATTTTGATTCTAAATTTAAATATTTTCAAGCAAAATTTCAAACTCATTGGTTTGGTCCTTATGAGATTGAAACTGTCTATTATAATGGAGGAGTCAGAATTAGAACCATTGATGAAGAAAAAGTAACTTTCTTTCTAAATTATCATAGATTACGAATATATCATAAACCATTGACAAAGCAAGAGTTTATCAAAAATCTGGAAGGTAATCTTGATTTGAACTTGGTTAGAGATTCTCCTCCCTCTTGAACTTAGATAGCAATTTGGTTTTTTTCTTGAAAAAAATAATATATATATATATATATATTATATATATATAATATATATTCTTGGCAGCCTAGATTTTCTTTAAATTCATTATTCTTGTCCCATTTCATTTATTCCTCTTTTGGAGAAATAAGATAGCTACAGAATTGTCAATAATCTATAGCTCTCACGAAATTCCATAGCTGACTTGATAGATTACAACCAAAGCAAATGAAGATCATGGCCAAAGCAACCTAAATGGAGATCATAGCCAAAGCAACCTAAGAAACCTACAAAAAGAGAAAATTAGTAAGGAAAAATGTAAGGTATGTAAATATTAGTTAAATAATAAAGGAAAAACATTGAGTTATGATCTAAATAGATGACTATTTGTAAATGAATGTTACCGTCACCGTTTCACATAATCATTATCCTTGTCATGACATGACATTGGCTGTTATGATCCAATCTACAATAATTAATAATCATACCTTGTTATAAGATTTGAATGAGTCATTAAATACTCCCATCATTCAAATTTAATCCACCTCCTCCATATATCATCCTATTTCTCCCATACACTATCCCATTTCCTTTGACTCTATTTCATTTTTCTCTACCGAAAACATCACAACTGCTACCCAAATATCGTCCTTTGTACACTCCATAATCCTGTCAAAAATGGAAATTAATGACTGAAAATTCCTCAACATGGGAGTTATTATGCATTCTAAGCCAAACGGGACCAAGTTTCTTGAAGCCTATCCATAGGTGAAGCATCAATTTAAATAAGCACGATGGTTACAATTCTTTGAGAAGCTTGTTTGGCATGACAAGGAGGTCACAAGGTCATTTGTGTGGGCTTATGATGGGATAGAAGCAACAATTGGAGATATTAGGTTGGTCTCGACAAATTTGTTTATGGTGGAAGCTACATGATAACCAAGAATTATGGAAAGTTGGTTTAAAAATAGGAAAATCAAACAAAAATATTGGAAAATCTTGCTTAAAAACCCAAGTATGGAAATATCCATTTTTAAGAAAGGAATTCTAGTAACAGCGTTAAAAAATAAATGGAGAAAATTATTGTTAATCATTTAGAAGTTTATAACCTATGAGGGTAGCTTTGGGAATATGTTCTTCTATCATGCTCATTTTGTTATCAATTTTATTGATGGCATTGAAATCAATTTTCCATATTTCCTTCTCTATAGTTTAAAAAAAGTGGCCACTAACATCCAAAGGAAAATACAACCTATTGATAGTGCTTTGTATCATTACAGGTTAGTCAAACATTTAATTGAAGATCATTTTAGGAGTAAAGGGAATAATTGGGAGGTTTTTTTGTTTGAAATCATTTTAAGGAAGCTGAGCAAAGATGAACCCACTTCCAAAATAAGAAGAAGCCGACGGAAATTTCCCTCAAACCCTGAGCTTCAAAACAAAGATTTACTTACAAACGAATTACCACAAGATGAGCATCCACAAAAATATTATGATGATGAAACCATTCTTGCAAATGTTTCAAACAATCTTATAAATAAGAAATCCGTCAGTACAGATGAAGGCCCATCAATAGATGGAACAGAGCAACACAAAATTAGTAATAAAAAGTGTGCTCTTACTACTGAAAAACCATCAAGAAGAAGTGCACAACTTATGGAATTGGCCATTAAATAATCTCCAAGTTTTGTTGATTTAGAAGAAGAAGAGAGAATACGATCACCAATCGCAAGTCCAACAAGAAAGACCCCAGAAATTGAACATGTTCAACAAGAAATCTATGATTATATAAAATATCTTGAACAGAAAGCCTAAGATAAAGATGTTGATTTATCCTCAAATCAAGAATAAACTGTAAGCGAATAAGTTCATTTCATCCCTCTAGAAGAATCTAGAATTAAAAATTCTCTCAAACACAGAATTTATGAAATATAAGCATCAAACAAGTATCTGAAGTAGGAAAATGAAGCAATGAAGGTACAAAATGACATTCAAAGGACTTAAAACGATAATATTCTCCTACATATTTTCCATGGGTACAAGAAAAACAAGATTTTAAAGGCTAAAATTAAACTTCTCAAGAGTAAAATCAGGTGTTTACAATGCAGGATTTTAATGAAGAAACCAAGGATGGAAATGAGAAGTAGAAAATTAGAGAATATTTAGATGTTCTTTCTCAAGCCTCGATGGGTGCTCAGTGATAGAATGGGTCACAAAATTTTGAAATTTTGTGCATGAGGACATGCAATATATTCTGTGTGCGGCATTGTTGAAGACCAAAATTTTTCCTTTTTGACATCCTCCTCAAACTCCATTTGCTCCATTTTTTGCCATAAAAATCTCAATAAGATGTCATCTTACAATGTTATTGGCAAAAGAAAGTACTTAATCATCTTTTATTCATAGCTTAATTTTTTCCTTATTATTTAATTTAATATTTGCATAATCTACCGAATTAAATCAATTATGTAGCTAATGATCAATTCTGCAACTTACTTGAAGAATATGTAGGTTACTAGACATTAGGGTAAGAACGAAATGTATGGATAGGTAGTTGAAAACTGGCATAATGATATCCACCTATCCCCATGATCTAGCAAGATAGGGATGTCGTATGAGTAGGTCAACTTGCAAGTCAACTCAGTGGAGAAGGAGCCAAAGATGAATCAGATGAGCGAGGAGATCGATGATAAGGATGAAGATGATATTTTTCCTCATGATGTGATTCTCCAATAAAAATCATGAGGAATCTCTATTTCATGTTATCTTATGTTATTTTTATAGCTTATGTCGAGTAGGATAGGCTTAGAAATATCCAAATAATTTACTAAAGGAGGCTATAAAACCTACCTCTCGGCATGACGATGACACATAGACTGGGTATTGTTTGAAATACTCTTTGCAATTATTAAAGAGAGCTTGTTATTCCACTGTCCTATGAATTTAAATCTATGTTTAATCTTCATTGAACGCTATACTGACACTCACAGGAGGCCCCCCTAGGAGTTGTAAGGTTTCATTCCATTTCTAGTTAATATTTCAATTTTGTAGCATTAAATTATCATAGCCAATCTTTCATAAGATTAAGTTATCATAGTTAATCTTTTAGTTTTGATTTTCAGAGAATACTTGTCATTGTGAGGATAGAGTTTGTCATAGAGTTTGCTGAAGATTTATTTCATAGATCTAATCATTTCGTTGTGTGAAGGATGAAGAAAATAATCAAAAGGGATCTATTATGCACATGTAAATTTTTAAGAGTATAATCATTTGATTTTGAATTGCAATGAGAAGTATAATTTCTTTCAAGGTTTTATCAATGTGATTTAGATTTTCTAGTGTGATATTTTATTTTTTCACTTAAGATTAGTTTCATTTATTTCAGTGTGAAGTAGTTATAGATTTTCTAGTATGATATTTTACTTCTGTACTTGAGATTAGTTTCATTTCTATTGGTGTGAAGTAGATTTAGATTTGTTAATGTGATATTTATTTTTGCATTTAAGATTAGTTTTATTTTTTTCAAGTGTGATACTTTTTTTCATGCAAGAATGATAATGTTTTTATTTTGAGTTATCCTTAGATAAAAAATGTTCATAAAAACATCCTAATTCAATTCATAAATCGCTGACCTAATAAAGAATCCTAGTACAAATAGTGTACATACACTTCATTATTTTACAACCCCTAGTCGATAATTTATGAAGTGATTTAAGCTTAATTAAATTACCAAACATAGGCCAAGTGCTACAGTGAACATGCTACTGCCAATGTTGAAGGTTTTTTTGCTAATGGTAGTTGTTGCTATATTTCCTATAGTGACATCCTATGACTGAAGTTGACCTCCCATTGGATTTTAACCTGATGGTGTTTGGAGCTCTTTCTAAAGAGATAACTTATATAATCCTAATAAACATTTCTATTTATAACCTATTGGTACTTCGTAGGCTTGATCCTCTTGAATGAGTTTCTCAAGTATTGCCATTGGACGATAGTTTATATTCCTTACTTCTTCAAACATGTTCCTTACCATGAAGAGTAGTTCAAACTGGTCTTTGTATAATTCAAAAATATCCTTCGCTTGAGGCAGGTGGTCCTCTTCCCCGAATCCTCATTTATCTTAGTTGAGAGAATTTAAGTTATTCATAAACACCTCCCTTGGAGACATGTCACCGTTTTCATTGAAGAGGTGAGGAAACTTCATAATATAAGGTACTTCACACTTCTCCTTAAACTCCTTAATTTATTGCCACATATACTCTGCCTTTTCCTCAACAAATATTATCAATCCTTGTTTCCTTTTCATTTGGTTGGATCTACTTTCTAATGTATTTTGGTTCAATCCCGCTTTTAGCATTTCTATTTTGGTTAATTGATTCAAGTAATTGAGAATATTGTCTACCTTATTTGGGTTCTCCCCAAGGGGTCCTCTAAGTTCTCTCATTTCCCTGTGAGTTGATCTGACCATTTCTATTTTCTCTTGAATGAGCTCTAGGCACACCCACCATTTATGCATTAATTTTATGATCTTATCCAAAGTATTTCTCCTAGCCATCTTAAAATTTGACTTGGTGGGATGTTTTCTATTGGGAACATTCACCTCAAATTCATCCTTTTAACCAAAATCTTGGGCACAATATAATTCCATCTTGAATCTATCTAGCTCTTACTCATTTCTAATCCACTCAATGTGTCAAGATGTTCGTAGGGCTTAAAGCTTCTTTTCTTCCTCAGACACGGTTAAGGACTCTACCTACCCCATAAACATATTGGGGGATGGTTGCATGCTTTCATATATCTTCTCCCTTGCATTTTGAAACTATGCTTCTAACAATGTGAACTTATCTTGCAATTCCCTATTTCGCATGAGGGTGTCATGCAACTTGATCTTGAGCTCATCACTCTCCTTCTCCATTGTGGCTAACTCTACTATGTTCACAATGTGCATATCTAGAATCTTGATTTTCCCTTTGAGTGAAGAAATCTCTTTTTTCTTATCATCCAAAAAATCCTAATATTTTTTAAAGTCCTGTGGTGACTCGCTAGAGGCACAATATTATCTTCCAAATATTTGACCTTTTTTCTATTCCCTCTGCCAACATTCTTCCAATACTTTAACTGAGCACTGGATTTGGTGTACATGTCATAGAGTTTTTGAGTTGTAGCATCTATATTGTGCATATGTCGATGCATCAAGTGTGTGGCCTACATATGTAGGTATAATAGATTACTGTATGGGGCACTATATACTTACAAGGAAATTTGATGTGCTTGATATTCTGCCATGGAAATTGTATTTCCCATATTGGATTCCATCACAACAATCTTGAGAAACCCCTTGTCATAATATACAAAAATTTTGAGTTGTGAAGGAGGTAGGGGTCTGTTCTCCGCTATTTTGACATCCCTTTTCCAATCCTTGCATGCCTACTTGGAAATATCTGCAAACTAGTCGATGATCAACACTTTCCCTGGTTGTGCAACCTCTCTTGCTTTTGTGGTAGCATGTTCTGTCATTATAGGGAGCAAGGTATCCTCTTTGAATGTTTACTTGGACATACCTGTTAGTTGGATATTATACGATATGAGAGCTTACGACTCTGTTTCTTCATCTTCTTCATCTTCCCCTTCCAGGTCTCCCTCCAACCTACTCCTTTTTGAAATATGTTGTTCTCCTATGTCAACCTCCATAGGTTCAGTCGCTCTTCGCTTCCACCCTAAAACTTGAGAATTCTCTAAGGTGGTGGCGTGAAGAAGTTCCTTGACATATTCTGAGTTGTCCTTACTATAATATTTGTCAATCCAAGGATTCAAGTCATTTTTGTGGTTCTCCTAATCTATATCCTTTCTCATATTATAGATGATGTTGTGTTGGTCGTACCTCCAAACTCCTGCCTTTGAGAAAGGAAACCCTTGAGCATCCTTTCCAAAATGTTTAAGCATTCCTTGCAATTACACTGAAATGGATTACATTATGTGGGAAATGGAAAGTAATCACTTCCTTCTTTGAGATAAAATGCACTCGATCGTTGATTCACCTTTGCTAGATATACATTAGTAAAAAAATATGGTGAGGAAGGAATTCTGGTAGTTGATATGGCTTCTTCTCAAAGCCATAAATTGTTATGATATTATAATATTTTAATAGATATCAATCACCTAGACGAGTGTCTAGAGTGAATTGCAATGCTTTTTTGATAAAATAAGGAACTTTTGGTAATGGTTGACCATTTAGGAAGGTATACAGGACTAGCCTCAATGAGGAAATATATTTGAAGAAGCCTTGATTTTTTTCAAGTTTTTGAACTATGGATAGCTAGTTGTATGTAGGTAATAAATATCCACATCCATCTGTGATCCTTGTCTTGAAATTTTCTAGATAAAGATATCACTAGCAAATGAACAAGTGGATAAGGTAAGCCTGATGGTGCAAAGCCTTCTCTTCCTCAAATTCCATCATCTAAGAATGAATTTATCTAGACATGAATTTAGGGAAGTCGAAATAAATGTAGGTTTCAGTTGATGGGTGGTGAAAAGACACTAAAAGTACTAGATAATCTAAGGCTTCATTAATATCATAATATAAACCTAGGACTTACTAGGTCATCATAGAAAATGACACGGCTGGGAGGGGTTCAAAAATTGAGATATGACAAGGAATTTTGTTAGGGGGTAGTGTTATTCCCTTCTTAAGACAAGCATTCATTGCATGTTTTGCAATTCAGGTGCCAAGACGACCCATTTCCTTTCAATCTTATCTTTTTCCAACTTATGCAGGTTTGTCTAGTTTGGAAATGACATCATGGCTACAAATGCCTCTGGGGTTGTCTTGATTATCTTTGAGCCATAATGGGATAAATTTATTACTCCCTTCTCTAGTACATATTTTTTAGTGCACTAGGTTACCATATTTGGAAAATTAAAGAATTGAGGGAGGGAAATATTGAATAACCCCGAGGCATACATGGTATTATGATCCTTTAACATTCCACTGGTTTCTAGGATAATTTGGATAACATTAAGCATGTCTTGTGTTATCCTAAATGGGTCCTGAATATTGTCAAGCTCTTCTATAATATAAGGCTCCTTCACTTTTGCTTTGAACAAGGTTTTGGTAGAGCTTTTGGTTGATGAGGTGAAAATTGAAGGGTTGTGAATTTAACAAATACTCAGAGCTCATTGTCTCAGACAAATTGTAAGGGGAAATTGGAAATTGACTTGGGGGTTGAGACGTGCATGTGTCATGTCGAGATTTAGAGACTAACATGGTGAGGGAGTGAATAAACCATTCAAGATTCCTTCTATAATGTATGCTTAGGGATGAAGACTTGAATTTTGCACCATTATAGCTTAATACCAGAGGCAAAAACACAAATTACCAGTAGACAAGCAGACAAAAACATTCTCTATCTAAAATTTAGGGAATTTGTGCTTGCAATGAGGGGACAAACTTTACTTAAGAATTCACATTGGAAGGTTCCCAAATAATTGAATAACATCTGGCCTCCCAGGCCTTTAGAGTATTTGAGGCATATGCAGGGTAGGTGCCACCTGGTGTTAATTCACATTGCTAAGCTCGTAACCATGAATATCTTAGAGGTGGACTGGAAGTAACGAGGGGTCATTGCATGTCCATCTCCACAACACCTGATTCATATCTCTATTCTGCATATCTCTGATGCAAAATCCTTGCTTCCACCTGATCAGAAGCATTCTCCACCATTCGATCACACACAATGGTGTATTTTATAGGGTTCTTATGATGTTGGGTGATGTAGAGAGTAGTGGTGACGGGGTGCGTGGAAGGTGGTGAATGGATAGAAGGATATGAGATTGCGGACATGGAGAATGATGACATACAAGGTGAATACAGTGTGGGGAACACAATAGTCCATGTGGTGGGAGATGATATATGAGGTGGATGAGGGAGGATGATGTGACATTAAATGGTCCATCGCTCACATGGGTGACCACGGGTGGCAACATTTAGTTATCAGTGTTTGGAACCATGAGGGATATTGTGCTAAAAATGAGGGATTAGATGTTAAAGATAAGGTCCTTAGATCTTGTTAGGAATTTGATCTCGACACTAGCATTGAATCTATGCGAGACAATAGGTCACTATAGTCTATTGCAAACAATGCAGTTCCACTTCCTTCATGATCATTGGGATATGGAGTTTAAACCCAAGAACTAATCCATGTCTCTTCTCATGTATTATTGAAAAGTACTACCAAACTTAAAGGATTGGGGTATATATATATTTCATAAATTACTTCTTGATGAACCTTCCATTTATAGGGCTCCCAAGAGGATCTCCATCTAGTGTCTCTAGCTAATAGGTGTTGTTATAAGAGACTCCTTGCACTCGAAACAGTCCAAACCATAAGTTATCAAACTTTATATTTTTACCTTTATCAAATCTATGAGATTCCCATTTTAGTACGAGATCACCAACCTGCAAGACTTTTTCCTTGGTCTTCTTATCATATGCAACTTTCACCTTTTATTGTTGAACTTAAACTTTGGTCAAGGCTTCATCTCTTTGTTTCTAGACTTTTATCATTTGATATATCCTTCTCTGAATTGGATTAACAACTAGTGTTTCCTGTTTAACTAATTTCACCACTGGAAATCTGAGGTTCATAGGAAAAACTACATCCATCCCATACACTAAATGATATGGAGATGTGTCAGTAGATATTTTAGTGCTGATTTTGTCTTCCCATGTGGCATATTTGATATTTTCATGCCAATTCCTCTTTTTTTGATTCAACATTCACTTAATAATATTCACAAGATTCTTATTGGTTGACTTTGCTAACCCATTTCCATGTGGGTAATAAGTTGTGGAGTGTAAAAAATCTATGATGTAATCTCGAAAAAAATCACCATCTTAAATGACTTGAAGGCTTCAGTGTTGTTTGTTTCAATCCTACCGGGACATCAAAATCTTGTAAGGATATTATTCTCCAAGAAGGCTATGACCACATTCTTATTAGATTTGAAACTTGGGATGGCCTCCACCAACATAGTGAAGTAGTGAGTGGTTGTGACAATGTACTTGTGTTGTCCAATTAAGTTTGGATCTATTTCCCCAATGAAATCAAATCCCCACTGCTAGAAAGGAGCTTGTACTTCAATTGGATTCAACATCAAAGACTTAAGCTTTGGACTGACTTGAACAATATAATTTGTATCCTTGAAGAGGGAGGAGAAATACTATCCAACCCTCAATATTTTGGGAGTCATGACCTTCCATGACTGATGTCCTCTGAATGCTCCTCAATGAAATCATGATGTGATTTTTGAAGCTTGATCCTCGGTTACACAAGTCAGTAGCACTCTAGTAGGATATTTCCAAAAAAATCCCTCAACTATAATGCAATACCTCATTTCTTTTAGTTTTAAATATCTACATTTAGCCTTCAGTAGCTGAGTTGTACATTCCAGATTATGTAGAATAAATATGATATCCCGGTACCATGGAGAATTTAGAAATTTTTAGGGACTCTACAGGAAGGGCTATTTTGGATTCATTTCATCTAGTGGGAAGGGTTCTTGTGGATTCCTTCCTACTAGAAAGAGAGGTTCTTGTGGATTCTCTCCTCTAGGATGAAGAGGTTCTTGTGGATTCTCTTTGTCCAAAGAACAAGGTTCTTGTGGATTCTCCTCTCTGTTGATATTTCAAAGGTATTCATTAGTTCTTATGTCTAGTGCAACATGATTTTCCTTGATCAACAACTTGGCTAGGCCTTGACCCTTGACCAAATTTGTAGGATTTATCTCCACACCATATTCTTGTAGCTTCTCTATCCATTTTCCTATTCAAGCATCACTATTAGGTTGAATGAGTATTTCTTGTATTGTTGCAGATGGTACGTATGTTATCACCCTGGAGTGTAGCACATATTCCTTAAATTCCTTGAAAGCCTTTACCATAGAGTATGCTTACTTCTCCAAGATAATATACTTCTGTTCAACATCTCTCAGAGAACGACAAGAGAAAGCTATGGGTTTTTCACATCCCTCTTCATTCTTTTGCAATAATACCACCACTATGGTGTGTTCAAATGGAAAGGAGAAAATATGAAACTCTTTAGTAAAATCTCGACTTCCTAGAATTGGGGATTCCATAATGGTTCTTTTGATCTTCTCAAATGATTCTCAAGCTTCTAGAGTACACCTGAATTTACTATATTTCTTGAGAATGGTTGTAATGTGCTTTAAGAGCTCTCCAAAATTTGAAATAGATATCCATAAGAAGTTTATTTTTCCCAAGAAGGATGGAACTTCTCTCTTGTTCCAAGGTAGACCAATATTTGAATAACTTATACTCACTATGGGTCAATCTTGACACCTCCTTTTCAGACAATATGTCCCAACAACCTTCCTTCTTGCAAGGAAAATAATGACTTCTTAGGATTCAATGAAAAGTCAAATTTTCTACACTTGAGGAAAGTTTGTCTTAGACACTCTAGATTATCTTCATATGATTTTGATAAAATAGTCATGTCATCTATATAGATAACTATGAACTGATCTCTCTCCCTCACAAAAGAGATATCCCTGGCCCTTTGAAAGTAGCTCCCAAATTTATCAACCCAAAAAGAATTTTATAATACATAAAGGTACCCCATGGTGTCATGAATGTTGTATTGTCATTGTCATTTGGGTGGATTTCTATCTGATTGTAACTTGAGAAGCCATCCATCATCGATATTTTGGACTCTCCTATCAACTTTTTCAGCAAGTGATCTATCTTAGGAAGAGTATAACTATCCTTTAACAAACATCATTTTAGCTTCCTGAAATCAATAGAAAGCCTGATATTGACATTCTTCTTCTCGACTAGTACCAAGTTGTCCAACCACTAAGAATACCTAAAGGGAACTATGATCTTTCCATCTAGTAATTTTATGATCTGATTTTATATTATTGGTAGCAAGATGGGATTAAACCTTCTAAGTTTATGCACAAAGCGCTTGGTATTCTCTTTCAATGCTATTCTATATTGTTGAATAATAGAAGTATCATAAGTTTTTAGATATTCATAACTCCATGAAAAAACATATTTATGTTTCTTAAATAACTCGAAATACCTCTTTTCATAGCTAGGTTACAAGGACTTAGCAAGTTTTACCCTTTGGGGATTTTCCTCTACGCTGAGATTATGTTCTTCCAGATTCTCATCCACTTCCTTGAAGACTAGCCTAGTTGCTATATCATTTTGATCAAAAATTTTCTCCAAAGGAACCAATCCCTTGCGGATGAAGTTATTCTTGAGTGGATCACTTTGTGACATCTAACTTGATTCAAGAATTTGTTATCATTTTCTTGGATATAGTCTTCGCCTCAATCATCATCGGGTATTTCTTCATTTTAGTCGATTTGATCGTTGAAAACTCATCCACGAGTTCTAGGAACCTCTTTAACTATTGATCATCTTCAAATACCTACGAATGCTTAATGTTGTTAGGGAAAGATGGTCAATAATGAATTTCCACTTCATGCTTCAATTTCAACTATGCAAAAGGCCGAAAGGTATTGGTTGCACCTACTAAGGAATTTACGAGTTGATTATCTTCCCAACATATAATTGTAAGGTTAAAATCGTCAAAATAATTTTTAATAATACCCCACATGGAATTTCATTATGAACTCATTCATGGGTGCTTGGTAGTATAAATGTTTCTCACTTGTAGGATTACTAATTTTGAATCCCCAAACACTATGATATTCTTTAGTCCTATTTTATGAGTTGTCTCTAATCCTAGAATCAATGCTTCATATTCAACAACATTGTTAGTGTCATCGAACTCTATTTTATAGGAAAGTGAGATGTCCTGCCCTATCGATGGTATCAAAATCACTCCTTCTCTAGTACCTTCTAGAGATCATGATCCATCAAATAATAGTTTCCAAACATGATCAATTTTGTATGTTGGATCTTGTATCATGGGATTGGTTGTTGTCTCCATAGAAAGTTCAAGGATGATTGACAGACTATAACATCCCATTAATTCTTCCATGGTGTAGGCAGGTATGTTCTTGGATTTCTTAGCATCACTAATAACATAAAGGATATTAGCCTCTCTATAAAGTCTACATTCCTTTCCCCCAATGAATGGTATGGTGGCATATGATGGGTCCATTTGAAGAATTACTCCTAATTTTTCCAGCCCATGATCTGGAAAGGAGCATTCCGTAGGAGGCTAGGATGGAAGCTACAATTATGTCCATGACCAAGATCTTGTTCAGTTTTTGGGCAAGGGAGACTACTAGGTCCTTGATAACACCAAGTCACTTTACTCTCCTAGAATCGAATGAGTAGATATCATGGTATGGTTTGCTGATATCCAACCCCAACTCCATCCTAATTTATTTGGGCATGAGGTTGTAGGATCCTCCTTAGTCCAACATACAATTGTGCAACAACGTATGATGCACAACCAAGGTAATGTAGAAAGGAGGGATATCGTCATCTTGTTCCTTTGTATGAGGGCCACAATCCACATGTGGATGGTCCTATTGGATATTAAAAATGTTGTGGTGGGTGATCTGTTTAGATTGAACCATGATCTTTTGTATTAGTGGTTGGTATGTCAGATTTTGAGCTAATTCCAATAAAGGAATGAGAAATATCATCTTTCTTAGTTTTTGTTCAAGATTAAAAAGAGGGGGTGTGTTTCATCATCTCTGCTTAATTGGTTGGAAATGGGGTGGTGGAGGTGCGGGAGTTTTAAGCATCTCAACTTCTTGCGTGGGAGCTGAGTTTTGATCTAGAGTGTTCTGTGTCTTCTTCGATGACATCTTTGGTGTTTTAGCTAAGGGCTCAAGAGGCAGGAGGGTGTTAGTTTACATAGGTTCAGGATCTGATGTTGACGACATAGGTTTATTGGGTTGGCTATGTTGTTTTGCAACAATGGGTCGTCCTTTACTGGGCTGCAAGTCATAGGTTCTCCTAATTTTTGCCATATGAGAGTCTCTTATTTTATGGCATTGAGAAGGCAAAACTCCATATTCTTTAGACCCCTCATAATCATATATAATATGGGTTTTAAGTGTCGCAATGGAGTTCTTGTAGTCAAGTGGAACTAGGGTTTCGTGACTAGTTTATTTCTTCTTATGGTGTATATTCCTTAAAGTATTCATATGTTTGTAGATTGAGATCTCTCCTAACAAGGGGTTGTATAGGTTGTTCTTCCACTCTCCTCTCCCTATTCATGTGTTGTGTGTGGAAAATTTTTCAGAAAAAGGGTGAATTATGAGGAGGTTGGTTAGGATTCTTTCTCATCCCTTTAGCCTCAAGCTTGGAAACCTTGTTGGACAGGTTCCTAATCAATCGATTCATCTCCTCGATTCTTTCTTTAGATGGATCCTCATGATAGGTGATTTTATCAAGATTCTCTTTGAATTTCTTCTTACCTTTGGCACGACCACCTCCCCTCTCTATTTCCACGTCATGTTTCTTGTTTGTTTTCTCTAGCCTTCTCAATTTTCCTTCTATGGCTAGATTTCCTTTTATATTAGTTGCATGTGATTCAATATTATATAGGTTTCGAGGTTGTCTCTCTCCAAGCATAATGGAGAAATCTGGCTCAAAATTTGTTGCATAGTTGACCATGGCAGTAATGGGAGTAGGCTTTATTTCATTTGGTATCTTCATAAAGCTTTATGCACTTTCGGATGATCTCTTCTTCACCACTAAAAATTCTTTGAGGTAGTACTGAAAGTCCCTTTTCTCACCCCATCGAGCTCAAAACATCTTTTCCAAATCATCCCAGGAATGCAAAGAGTTTAGGGGAAGGGTTTGAAACCACTTTCTTTAATCTCCCTTAAGGGTCTACACAAAAAGTCTCATGAATATGTCTTCATATTCCACCATAAAATTATTTTCGAAATTGTGGAACACACTGATATGTTCTTCAATTGTACCCTTTTTCTCTCCATTGAAATGAGGTATAAACTTAAGGTAATTTTTAGGCATATTATGCAACACCCTAGGTAGGGCCACTGGGGCATATCCCACTGCTACCAAGGCAATGGTTTATTGGGTTGGTTTTGTTGATTATAAGGTTGGCCCTATCTAGCCATGATGCGTTGGAGAATTAAGTTTGTCACAATGTACAAGATTGGGGTCTTGGTTTTTTCAACTAGGTCTAGAGTCATCTATAGGGGTTTATGTGTAGTACCGAGTGATTCAAAGTGTTCGCACATGACCTTCACAGGTGTGGAATTAATATGGATAGTTGCATAATAAGGTAATTTCATAATTACCATAGGTGATGATGAAGGTGATACAATGGTAAGTTGAGGTCCCTGAGGGCCCAGTGAACAAAGTCTTAGCTCATTGGTTCAAAAAGTATACAAACCGCTTAGGGTTGGAAATGGGCGTTACAAGGTTCTGGTTGGAATTTCTCCAAATGTTCCTTCTTGATGAAGCCAAAGTGTAAAAGTGTGAATTGGAGATAGAAAATGATTAAAACTTGAATAACATAGGGAGCAATACGTATGGCATATACACCAGAAAAAGGTGAGGAAATAGGTGGTTGTGTTATAGTGGTGAGGATGAGCAATGATTAGATGAACTTATGAATAAAAGTATGGAAAGAGAATTATAAATTGGATTCACCAGGTGGAGAGCACAACTCAAATGTTTTCAGCCTCTATCCATTTTAGAAATCTAAAAGAGTTGTCATTTCACCTAGGGAGCAAAGTCAAATTCTCCCTTACAACAATTCTAGGAGATGTTGGGCTCCCCAAATTCACGCCAATTTGTATTGTGATGTACAGATTGGGAACATCTAAATGGGATCTATTTGTTGCTTAATCAACGAAGGATTCAATTTCAAGTTTCAATTGTGATGGTTTTACTTTCGGAAATATTATTTGTGCTTAATGCTTTCGTGGTGTTAGTGTTCTTTCTTTCTTGTCGAAGCAATGATTAATGTAAAATGACATTGTAGAAAATAGGAAAACCATGAATTGATTATTTTTCAAAAATTATATATGACCATGGAATTCATACTTGAACCATTAATCACAACATACCCACATTATACATTCAAGTCACATGCATCTCATTTTCCCTTTAAATGTCACAAGAAAAGTAATAACATGCCAAATTTTATCACAATCATAACATTAAATCCTCTTGTGAATATATGTCTTGTTCTTGTTTAAATGTTCAATTGTAATCAAGCAATGAGTAGAATCAAACTACATGTAATTCTAAATAACGTTCACATAGACTATTCTTAAGTGTTCTTCATGTGAATATAGCATGCACAATAAATATTCAAATATTTACCAAATATATTTTAGAACATATATTAATTTGAGAGTGTTTAGGATTAAGGCTGGGGGGAAAACATCGTTACATTGAGTCCTTTGTTGAGTCACAATTCTGCTGATTTTGGTAGGAGCATTCATAACCGTTGCGTTTGACATGAAAATTTCAAAAATAAAATATGGATGAAAATGGAGAATCATGATCTACCTAACTTACAGGAGCAATTAATAATTCCTTTAGGCCAAATAAACCTTGGTGGATGACTCAGAAATTAAGAATTCACCCATTAGAAAAATAGATAATTATGAAATTTACTTGTTTCTTGAAACCCTTCTAATAAGTATCAAGAGTGTCAAGATACTCTTCAAGCTAGCTTGATAGATCTTGCAAAAATCAAGAAAACCATCATATTGATAACATAATTCATTTTATCGAAGATCTTAAAACAGTTCCACACAATTTACACATCAGATCAAGTTCACAACTCAAAATGCCATGAAAATTGCATAAAATTGCTTTTTATTAGTAGTAAAATTCACAATAAAAGTGACATGAACACATACATGATGAGAGAACTAAACAACCCAAGAGTTAATTCAAGGTTCTTCCCCAAAATTCCTTGAAAACTTCCTAACAATTCACCAAACATTTTGGTAGAGTTTCCCTACAACCAAGATTTTACCCCCCCCCCCCCCCCCCCCCCCCTTTTAGATTTCAAAAATAGCCCTATATATAAGCACTCCAAGAGCTTGGCCTTACTCTAAACCAATAGTGGTGTATGGAAAACCACTCAAGTTTGTTACAAAATTTCAATTTTTATTTTAACTAACATATTCTAGAAGTTTACTTACACAACTGTTGACTATATAGTGGGACCCTCTAGATTTGGCTTTGATTCCAACCTTCTCTCTACTTGTTGGGTGTCACCTTCCTTTGTACTATTGGTGCTGACAATGTTGGATGCTATAGTGATCATGCTACCAATAGTGCTAAGGGCGTTGTTTCTGATGCTAGTTTTTGCTTCGTTGTCTGCAGTGATTGCCTTGAGATCGAGCTGACCTCCATTGGAGTTGACTTTGACATTGCTTGGAGCTCTTTCTGAAGGGCCAAGTTATAGAATCCCAATAAACCTTTCCATTTAGGACCTATTGGTACTTCACAAGCTTGAGCCTCTTGAATTAGTTTCTCAAGTATTTTCACTAGCCCATAGTTTATCTTCCTTATTTCTTCAAACATTTTCCTTAGTGTGAAGAGTATTTAAAACTAGTCTTTATATAAGTAAACAATATCCTTTCGTTGGGGTATGCGGTCCTCTTCCCCAAATAATTGTTGATCTTCCTTGAGAGAATTTAAGTTGTTCATCAACAACTCCCTTGAATACATGACACTATTTTGATCGAAGAGGCGAGGAAACTTCATAATATACAAGACTTCATACTTCTTAAATCCTTAATTTATGATCACATATACTCTGCCTTTTTTTTAACCAATTCTATAATCCTTGTTTTTTCTTCATTTTGTTGGCTCTACTTATTAATGTTGTTGATGTTGGGTGTTTGTTATATTCTTTCCACAATTAGTCGCACAGTGGTGTCATAGGGGGTGGTGCAACCACTCATGTCGGGGGCTTTCAGGGGGCGATAGCCCCTTTGTACAAGGTCTAAGGTAGCTCCCCAGGAAATTTTTTTGGACCCTATATTAGGTGGGAGGACCTGCCTATGGTTTTGTGCATGGTTTTTGCACATGGTTTTGGGCATGATGGTTTTCTGCACATAGTATTTTATAGATCTGGTCAAGGGAACTATGGTTATGTTCTAATCCATGGTTAATGGATTGGGATTTATGAATGCTTCGACATGTGTATATATATATATATACATATATATACATATATATACATATATATATATATATAGATATATATATAGATATATATATATATATATATATATATATATATATATATGTATATATATGTATATATATGTATATACATATATATACATATATATACATAGATATTATAACATTGAAATGAACATAATGAAAAATCAATCTGGTAGTCCCGGTTTTTGGATCTAGGGGAAAATATCTGTGTATATCTGTTTTATTTTTCATGTTCTATCCATCTTTTATTTTATGTTTTTATCCGCATGTAGGTAATTTCTGTATAGGGTTAAAACATACATTTGAAATAAGAGTTGTTTCAGCTTCAAGGGGATGCCTTTGCTACTAAACGGTTTTTCTTAGGCCTGTGGTAGACCTTCTTTAGTGGGAGATATGCGGGATCGATTCTTGTAGTGAAACAAGATGGTGAGTAGTGGAAATAAAGAGATCGAGAAATTTAATGGTTAGAGTTTTTAGTTGTGGAAACTCAATATGGAGGATCTACTAGTGGATAAAGATCAGTGGATCATGGTAGATTCATGTAATAAACCAACGACAATGTCAGATGACAACTAGGAAAAGTTGGATTGGAAAGAAAAGAGAACAATACAGTTATGTATCTCAGATTCAATATTGTTGAATGTGTCAAGGGAAGCTACAACGAAGTATTTGTGGGACAAGTTAGGGACATTATACCAAACTAAAGCTCGGGTGAACAAACTGTTCCTATGGAAAAAGTCGTATAACCTTTGGATGAAGGATGGAGACTTGGTGACAGAGCATCTAAATGCCTTTAATATTGTGGTAAGCTAGTTGTTATCCATTGATATTAAAATTTCAGATGAAGATAAGTGCATCAATTTGTTGTTTTCTCTCAAGATTCATGGGATAGTGTGGTTGTTGCAATAGGTAGCAATACAACTACCTTAAAGTTTGATGAAATAGTCTCATCCTTATTATCGAAGGAGATGATCTAGAAAAATATGGAGGGCCAAAATGGAGATTCCTTGTTTGGACAAGGAGAGTCCTAGAATAGAAACAAAAATAAGTCCTCGAGTGGGAGATATAAATCTAGAGGGACATCTAAATCTTTGGAAAAACCTGTAAAGGTGTGTTGGAAATGTGGAAAGGAAGGGGACTTCAAAAAGGACTATAGATCTAAGGCTCCTAAGAAAGGAAAGGGATCTAATGATGATCCTTCTACAGAGGTGAAAACCACCTCAGATGAAGGTGGGGATGTGTACTTGGCTTCTTCTTCAAGTACACATGTAGATCATGAGGCATGGTTGATTGATTCAAGTGCATCCTCTCACTTCAGTCCCCACATAAAGTGGTCTTTCAAGTTTGATAAATATAATGGTGGTGACATCTTCTTAGGAGATGATAGAAAGGGTAGAATCATAGAACGTTGAACATTCAAGCTAAAGTTGTAAGGTGGAATGATTTTAACACATCCAGGTGTTCGACATATTCTTACATTGGCTAGAAATTTTATTTCTATAAGCAAGATGGATGATGCAGGTGCAAAAACAGTGTTTGCGAAATTTACCTACAAGATGGTTCATGGGTCACTGGTATTGATGTAGGGAGTTTGGATTGGAACTCTATACAAGCTTCTGGGTATCATTATTATTGATGGGTGCAACAATTATGTGGTTCTTGAAAGTGGAGCAGAAAATCTAGTGGTCTCTAGAGAAAATACCATGTTATGGCATCAAAGGCTTGGACATATTAGAGAGAAGGGCCTTTGAATACTTCATGGTAATGGTATACTAGAGGGTATGTCTGATTTCTCTGTGGATTTCAATTTTTGTGAACATTGTGAATATGAGAAGCAAAATCGGGTGAGTTTCCCCTCTGGTGCTAAGAGGGTGAAAGGGATATTAGAGGTTGTGCACAGTGATGTGTTTGGATCTATGTTGGTTCCATCACTAGGTAAGTCTGTGTTGGTTCCATCTTTGGCAACATTAAAGAATTTAGTCCTCTCGAGGAAAACCAGACGGAGAAGAAGATAAAGGTGTTGAGGACAGATAATGATGCAGAGTTCTGAAAGAAGGAAATTGAAGAGTTCTATAAGAAGTGTGGTATATCATGGAAGAATACTACATACACAACTCAGAAAAATGGAGTTGTAAAAAGAATTATTAGGACATTAATGGAAAAGGAAAGAAGCATGATTATTGGTGCTAGATTAAGACAAGAATTCTGTGCAGAGGTGGTGGAGACTGCATGTTACCTAGTTAATAGATCACCTTCAATTTTGGAGGATAAGACTCCACATGAGGTATGGACTGGTAAGAAAGCCTCTCTTTCATATTTGAGAGTATTTGGTTGTGATGCATATGTACATGTTCCAAATGAGAAAAGAACCAATTTGGATAGTAAATCTAAAAGGTGTACCTTTACTGGGTATAAGGATGGTTTAAAATGTTATAAGCCTTGGAAACTAGAAACAAGGAAGGTTGTGTACAAATGATATGTGGTGTTTAGAGATGTGAAAGATGTTATTAAACATAAAGACCTACCAAAGGAACCTGAGAAGATACATTTTGAAGTAAAGGAGGAAGAATCAGACTCTACAACAAAATAATAATTAGAGGATGAAGAGCCACAAGCTCTAGCTATGAGAAGATCAGTTCGAGAAAGAAGGCAACTAGAAAGGTATAATCCATCTTCTTTTTGTTCAAATTTTTCTTTATCTATTATTGATGATGATCCCAGAACTATCAAGGAGGAAGTAGATTTAGAGGATGGAAAACTATGGAAAGAGGCCATGGTTGATGAAATGGCATCTTTGGACAAAAATTAGGCTTGGGATCTGGTGGAGTTGCATGTTGAAAGGAAACCCATTTTAAGAAAATGCTTTTTTAGGGGGAAGATGAAGGCAAAAGGCAAGGTGAAGAAATACAAAGCTTAGTTGGTTGCAAAAGGTTATTCTCAAGTGTCAGGAATTGATTTTGGTGATATTTTTTGTCCTATTGCCAAGGTATATTCTATTAGATTACTTTCATCTGTTGCTTTTTCTTTTTATTTTTAGGTATAATAGATGTATGTGAAGACAAAATTTCTTCACACGAAGATGGAAGGATAGATCTACATGAAGAAACTTGAAGGATTTGTGGTGAAGGGTAATAAAGAACTAGTATGCAGGTTACAAAATTATCTAAATGGGTTAAAACAATCACCAAGGATGTGGTATCAAAAATTTGATACATATATACGGGGACTTTGCTTCACGAGAAGCAAAGCAGATGATTTTTTTGTATTTTAAATTAATTGGTGACCATGTTGTTTACTGGGCCTTGTATGTGGATGATATGTTGTGATTAGAAATAGAAAAGAAATATCCATTTTGAAGCCCCAAATTTCCTCCAAATTTGAGATGAAGGATCTTGGTGCTACAAACTATATTTTGGGCATGGAAATTAAATTCGAATGGGAAAATAGGAAGCTCCCATTAAACCAGAGGAAATATGTCGAGACAATATTGTAAATGTTTAATATGCGAGATAGTAAACTAGTGAAGGTTTCTATTCTTATAGGTGTAAAGTTATTTGTTGAATAGTGTCCCAAGACACAATATGAGGAAGATGACATGTCCCATGTTCGATATGAAAGTGGAGTCGATAGCCCAATTTCTGCAATGGTATGTACTAAACTAGACATTGCACATGTAATGGGAGTATTAAGTAGGTTTTTGTCAAAACTAGGGAAGGAGAATTCGACAACAATGAAGCGGGTTTTTAGATATTTGCATGGCACTAGTGATCATGGTTTGTGCTACCAAGCAAGACAATATTGCACAAATTTTTGGACACTTGTGGCTTTATTTATGCAAACTAGGTTGGAGATTTAGATCAGACAAGATCTACAAGTGGGTATGTATTTAACCTATTTGCAGGAGCAATTAGTTGGATGAGCAAGAGACAGTCTGTAGTGGCACATTCAACTACATAGGAAGAATACATGACAATCACTCATGCAAGAAAGGAATTGATTTAGTTGCAGAGATTGTGTTCAAGTATGGGATTAGTAAAACGATCTATAAGGATAGACTTTGACAACCAAGGTGCATTTTTCTTGGTAAATAACCCTTCTTATCATTCAAAGAAAAAGCACATTGATGTTCAGTATCACTTTGTGAGGTATATGGTTGAGGAAAAAAAGGTGTTGATGGACACTTTGAAGAATGTTGTAGATGCATTGATGAATTTTGTGAGAAATGAGAAGTTTTCTTGGTGTAGAGAAACAATAGGTGGACCAATGACTAAGCCCTCCTATGATCCCCTTTGTGGAAAAGAAAACAACAAGTGGGATAATTTTGGGTGTGTGTTATATTATTTCCATGATTAGTTTCACGCGTGGGGGGGGGGGGGGGGGGGGGGGGACCAGGCCCCCCTTGTCGGGGGGTTTCAGGGGTGTGGTATCCCCACTGTACAAGGTCTAGGGAAATGCCCTAGGAAAAATGTTGGACTCTATATTAGGTGGGAAAACCTGTCTATGGTTTTGTGAAAGGGTTTTTCACATGGTTTTGGGCATGACGGTTTTCTACCTATGGTCTTTTGTAGATTTGATCAAGGGAACTACGTTTATGTTCTAATCCAAGGTTAATGGATTAGGGGTTATGAATGCTTCAACATGTATATATATGTATTGTAACATTGAAAGGAACATAATGAAAAACCAATTTGGTAGTCTTGGTTTTGGGATCCACGAGAAAATATCCATGTATATCTATTTTTTGTTTTATATCCGCACCATTGTTGATTTTCTATTTTTAGAATTCGTAAACATGTAATTTCTATACAATGTTAAATCCTACAATTGGTATCAAAGTTGTTTCGGCTTCAAGGTGATGCCTTTGCTGCTGAGGGGTTTTCTCGGGCCTGTGGTAGACCCTGTTCAGTGGGATATCTACGGGATCGATTCTTGCATTGAAATAAGATGGCAAGTAGTGGAAAGATAGAGATCAATAAATTTAATGGTCAAAGTTTTGAGTTGTGGAAACTCAAGATGGAGGATCTGCTAGTGGATAAATATCATTGGATCATGGTAGATCTGGGTACTAAACCAACAACTATGTTAGATGAAGACTGGGCGAAGTTGGATCAGAAACAAAAGAGCACAATACAGTTATGTATCTAAAATTCAATATTGTTTAATGTATCAGTGGAATCTATAGCGAATTATTAGTGGGAAAAGTTAGGGACTTTGTACCAATCTAACTCTCTGGTGAACAAATTGTTCCTATGGAAAAAAACGTATAACCTGAGGATGAAGGATGGAGACTCAGTGACATAGCATCTGAATTCCTTTAATACTGTGGTAAGCTAGTTGTTATCTATTGATATTAAAATTCCATATGAAGATAAATGCATCAATTTCTTTTTTCCTCTACCAAATTCATGGGATAGTCTTGTTGTTGCAATAGGTAACAATACAACTACCTTGAAGTTTGATGAAATTGTCTCATCCTTGTTGTCAAAGATGATGAGACAGAAAAATATGGAGGGCCATAATGGAGATGCCTTGTCTGTACGAGGATGGTCCTAAAAAGAAAGCAAAAATAAGTCCTCGAGTGGGAGATATAAATCTAGAGGGATATCCAAATCTCCAGAAAAAACGTGTAAAAGTGTGTTGGAAATTTGGAAAGGAACACCAATTCAAAAAGGACTTTAGATCTAAATATCCTGAGAAAGGAAAGAGATCTGATGATCCTCCTTCTAAAGATGTCAAAACCACATCAGATGAAGGTGGGGATGTGTACTTCGGTTCTTCTTCAAGTAAACATGTATATCATGAGACATGGTTGATTGACTCAGGTGCATCCTCACTTCACTCCCCACAGGGAGTGGTTCTGCAAGTACGAGAAATATTATGCTGATGATGTCTTTGTTTGGGATGATAGGAAGTCTAGAATCATTAGACATGGAAGATTCAAGTTGAAGCTGCAAGGTGGAAGGATTATATCACTTTTGGGTGTTTTGGGTATTCCTTCATTGGCCAGAAATCTAGTTTACATAAGCAGGATGGATGATGCAGGTGTAAAAATAGTGTTCAAGAAAGATACCTACAAGATGGTTTGGAGAGCACTGGTATTGATGTGGGGAGTTTAGACTAGAACTCTGGATAAGCTTCTAGGTAACACTATTATTGATGGGTGCAATAGTTTGTGGTTCCTGAAAGTTTAGCAAAAAATCTAGTGGTCTTTGGAGAAAAGACTATGCTTTGGAAAAAAATACTTGGACATATTGGAGAGAAGGGCCTTTGAATACTTCATGGTAATTATATGGTAGAAGCTATGTCTAATTTCTCTCTAGATTTCAATTTCTATAAAAATTGTTTATATGGGAAGAAAAATCAAGTTAGTTTCCCCCATGTTGCTAAGAGGGCGAAAGGGATATTAGAGATTGTACACAACAATGTGGTTGAAACTATGTTGGTTACATCACTGGGTAAGTCTATGTATTATGTATCATATATATATGATTTCTCAAGGAATACATGGATATATTTCCTCACGCAGAAATTTGAAGTCTTTGACACGTTTACAGAATTTAAGGCTCTCATGGAAAACTAGACAGAGAAGAAGATAAAGATGTTGAAGACACATAATGGTGGAGAGTTCTCAAAGAATTAATTTGAGGAGTTTTGTAAGAAGTGTGGTATAGCATAGTAGAGGACTACTCCATACACACCTTAGAACAATGGAGTTGGAGAAATAATGAATAGGATGTTGATGGAAAAGAGAAGAAGCATGTTCAGTGGTGTCGGGTTAGGACAAGAATTCTGGGCAGAGATGGTGGAGACATCATGTTACCTAGTTAATAGATCACCTTCATCAATGTTGGAGGATAATACCCCACATGAGGTATGGAGTAGTAAGAAACCCTCTCTTTCACATCTGAGGGTATTTGGCTATGATGAATATGTATATGTTCCAAAGGAGAAAAGAACCAAGTTGGATAGTAACTATGAAAGGTGCATCTTTATTGGGTATAAAGATGGTTTAAAAGGTTATAATATTTGGAACCTAGAAACAAGAAAGGTTACGGTAAAACTGAGAATTGGTGTTTAGAGAGGTGAATAAAGATGTTATTAAACATGAAGTCTTACCAAAAGAACATGAGAAAATAGAGTTTGAGCTAAAGGAGGAAGAACCAAACTCTACAATAGAACAAGAATCAGTAGATGAAGAGCCACAAACTCCAGTTGTGAGAAGATTAGTTCGAGAAAGAAGGTAGCCAAGAAGGTATAGTCCATCCAATTTCTGTTCAAATTTTTCTTTATCTATTACTGATGATGATCATAGAACTATTAGGGAGTTAGTAGATTCAAAGAATGAAAAACTCTAGAAAGAGGCCATGGTTGATGAAATGAAATCTTTGGACAAAATGACGGTTGGGATTTGGTGGAGCTCTTGGCTATAAGCAAACCTGTTGGAAGAAAATGGGTGTTTAAGAAGAAGATGAATGCAGAAGGCAAGGTGGAGAAATACAAAGCTCAGTTGGTAGAAAAGGGTTATTCCTAGGTGTCGGGAATTGATTTTGGTGATATTTTTTCTCCTGTTGCCAAGGTAGCTTCTATTAGATTGCTTTTATCTGATGTTGTTTCTTTTAATTTTGAGGTAGAACAGATGGATGTGAAGAAAACATTTCTTCACGACGATTTGGATGAAGAGATCTACATGAAGCAACCTAAAGGCTTTGTGGTGAAGGGTAAGAAAGAACTGGTATGTAGGTTAAAAAGATATCTGTATTAGTTAAAACAATTGCCAAGGATGTGGTACCATAAATTTGATACATATATACAGGGACTTAGCTTCACCAGAAGCAAAGCAGAACACTGTGTGCACTTTAAATTAATTGGTGACCCCCTTATTTATTTGGTCTTGTATGTGGACAATATGTTGTTGATTCGAAATAACAAAGAAATTATCGAGGATTTGAAGACCTAAGTGTCCTCCAAATTCGACATGAAGGATATTGGTCTTGCAAACTATATTATGGGCATGGAAATCAAATGAGGTCGGGAAAGGTGGAAGCAATGGTTAAACTACAGCAAGTATGTCATGACAACATTATAGAGGTTCAATATGAAGGATAGTACACCAATGAAGGTTCCTAATCCTGTAGGTGTAAAGTTATATGTTGAAAATTTTCCCAAGACATATGGAGAGGAAGAGAACATGTCTTTTGTTCCATATGCAAGTGAAATTGGTAGCTCGATGTATGCAATGGTCTGTACTAGACTAGACATTGCACATGCAATGTTGGTATTGAGCAGCTTTATGTCAAAACCAGGGAAGGAGCAGTGGACAAAAATGAAGTGGGTTTCAGGTATTTTCATGGCACTAGTGATTATGGTTTGTGCTACCAAGGGAGACAAGGATTGGACAGAGTTTTGAACATTCATGGTTTTGTTAATGCAGACTTGGTTGGAGATTTAGATAAGAGAAGATCTACAAGTGGGTATGTATCTAACCTATTTACAGGAGAAGTTAGTTGGATGAGCAAGAGATAGTTTTTAGTGGCACCTTCAACTATAGAGAAAGAATACATGGCAACCACTCATGAAAGCAAGGAAGTGGTTTAGTAGCAGAGATTGTGTTCAAGTATTGGGTTAGTACAACAAGCTATAAGGATAGACTATGACAAGCAAAGTGAAATTTTCTTGGAAAAGAACCTTTCTTATCATTCAATGGCAAATCACATTGATGTTCAATATCACTTTGTGAGGAATATGGTTGAGGATAAAAAGTTGTTGTTGGTAAATTTGAACACTTTGAAGAATACTACAGAGGTATTGACGAAGTCTACGAGCATGAAGAAGTTTTCTCGTTGTAGAGGAACAATGGGTCTTGCGGGGGTGGAAAAATGAATAAGCCCTCCTGTGACCCCCTATGTGGAAAAGAAAAAAACAAGTGGGATAATGTTGGGTGTGTGTTATATTATTTCCACAATTAGTTGCATGCATGGGCGGGGGGGGGGGCATAGGGGGGGCTGATAACGCCCCTGTTCATTGCGTTAGGAATGGAAAGGGGTCACAGGGTGGGCGCAGCCACCTTGTCAGGGGTTTCAAGGGGGCACTAGCCCCCTTGTATGGTGTGTAGGGAAACGCCCAGAGAAATTTGTTTGGACCCTATATTAGGTGGGTGGAACTACCTATGGTTTTATGCATGGGTTTTGCACATGGTATTGGGCATGATGGTTTTCTGCCCATGGTATTTTGTAGATCGGGTCAAAGGAACTAGGATTATGTTATAATCTAGGGTTAATGGATTGGGGTTTATGAATGCTTCAACATTTATATACATGTATTGTAACATTGAAAGGAACATAATGAGAAATCAAGCTATTATTCCCTCTTTTGGGATCCAGGGGAAAATATTTATATATATTTGTTTTATGTTTTATGTTCTCACTATAGTTTATCTTTAGTTTTTAGAATTCATATGCAGGTAATTTCTGTATAGGGTTAAAACCTACATTTGTTATCAGAGTTTTTTCAACTTCAAGGGGATGCCTTTGCTACTGAGGGTTTTTTCTCGGGCCTGTGGTAGACCCATTTAGTGGAAGATCTATGGGATTGATTCTTGAAGTGAAAGAAGATGGCGATGAGTGGAAAGATAGAGATCGAGAAATCTAATGGTGAGATTTTTGATTTGTGGAAACTCAATATGGAGGATCTATTTGTGGATAAAGATCAGTGGATTGCAATAGATCTGGGTACTAAACCATCAACAATGTTAGATGAAAACTAGGCGTAGTTGGATTGGAAAGCAAAGAGAACAATATGATTGTGTCTCTTAGATTCAGTATTTTTTAATGTATTAGGGGAAGCTACGATGAAGGATTTGTGGGACAAGTTAGGGACTTTGTTCCATTCTAAGTATTTGATGAACAAACTGTTCCTAGGAAAAAATTTGTATAACCTGAGGATGAAGGATAGAAAACGAGTGACAGAGAATCTGAATGCCATTAATATTGTGGTAACCCAGTTGTTATCTATTGATTTTAAATTTTCATATGAAGATAAGTGCATTAGTTTGTTGTGTTCTCTACTAGACTCATGGGATAGTCTAGTTGTTGCAAAAGGTAGCAATACAACTACCTTCAAGTTTGATGAAATAGTCTCATCCTTGCTATCAGAGGAGATGAGACGAGAAAATATGGAGGGCCAGAATGGAGATGTGATATTTGTACTAGGATGGTCCCAAAAATAATAAAAATAAAATGAATTCCTCATGTGGGAGATCTAAATCTCCAAGAAAACCTGTAAAAGGTGTGCTTGAAATGTGGAAAGGAAGGGAATTTCAAAAATTACTTTAGATCTAAAGCTCTTGGGAAAGGAAAGGGATCTGATGATGCTCCTTTTGTAGAGGTTAAAACCACCTCAGATGGAGGTTGGGATCTACATTTGGCGTATTCTTCAAGTACACATGTAGATCATGAGGCATGGTTGATTGACTTGGGTGCATCCTTTCACTTCACTCCCCATAGGGAATGGTTCTATGAGTATGAGAAATATGATGGTGGTGATGTCTTATTAGGGGATTATAGGAAGGCTATTTTTGAATTTGGAAAAGTCAAGTTGAAGTTGCAAGGTGCAAGAATTAGAAAACTTCCTGTTGTTTTGCATATTCCTGCACTGGCCAAGAAATTGATTTATGTAAGAAAAATGGATGATGGAGGTCTAAAAATAGTGTTCGAGAAAGATACTTGCAAGATGGTTCAGGGAGCACTTGTATTTATGAGGGCAATTTAGATTGAAACTCTGTACAAGATTCTTAGTAGCACTATTATTAATGAGTGCAACGTTTATGTTGTTTCTAAAAGTGGAGTGGAAAATCTAGTGGTCTTTGGAGAAAGACCATGATATGGAATCAAAGGCTTAAACATATTGGAGTGAAGGGCCTTCAATTGCATCATGGTAATGTTATTGTAGAAGGTATGTCTAATTTCTCTCTGGATTTTGATTTCTATGAAAATTGTGTATTTGGGAAGCAGAATGGAGTGACCTTCCCCTTTAGGGCAAAGAGGCCAAAAGCAATACTAGAGCTTATGCACAGTGGCGTGTTTGGACCTGTATCAGCTCCATCACTAGGTAATTCTATGTATTATGTATCATTTATAGATGACCTATCAAGGAATACATCAACATATTTCCTAAGGAATAAATATGAAGTCTTTGATAGGTTTAAAGAATTTAAGGCTCTAGTGGAAAACCAGACAGAGAAGAAGATAAAGCTATTGAGGACAGATAATGGTGGAGAGTTCTATAAGAAGGAATTTGAATTGTTTTGTAAGAAGTGTGGTATTGATTGAAAATACACACCTTAGCAAAATAGAGTTGTAGAAAGAATGAACATGGAATTGATGGAAAATGCAAGAAGCATGCTTACTGGTGCTGGGTTAGGACATGAATTATGGGTAGAGGTTGTGGAGACTACATGTTACCTTCTTAATAGATCACCTTCATTAGCGTTGGAGGATAAGACTCCACATGAGGCATGGACTGGTAAGAAACCCTCTCTTTCACATCTAAGGGTATTTGGTTTTTATGCATATGTACATGTTCCAAAGGAGAAAATAACCAAGTTGGATAGTAAATCTGAAAGGTGCGTATCTATTGGGTATAAGGATGATTTAAAAGGTTATAAGTTTTGGAACCCAAAAACAATGAAGGTTGTGTACAATTGATATGTGGTGTTTAGAGAGGTGAAATATGTTATTAAACATGAAGTTCTACCAAAGGAACCTCATAAGATAGAGTTTGAGCTAAAGGAGGAAGAATCTGACTCTACAATACAACAGGAATTAGAACATGAAGAGCCAAAAACTCTAGCTTTGAGAAGATTAGTTTGAGAAAGAACGCAGCCAAATAGGTATATTTCATGTGCTTTCTGTTCAAATTTTTCTTTATCTATTAGAGATGATGATCACAAACTGTGAGGGAGGTAGTAGATTTAAAGGATGACAAACTCTGGAAAGAGGTCATTGTTGATGAAATGGCATATTTGGACAAAAATTAAGTTGGGGATCTGGTGGAGTTGTTGGCTGGAAGGAAACCCATTAGAAGCAAATGGGTGTTTAAGAAGAATATGAATGCAAAATGAAAGGGGGAGAAACACAAAGATTGGTTGGTAGCAAAAGGTTATTCCCAAGTGCTGAGAATTGATTTTGATGATATTTTTTCTTTTGTTCCCAAGGTAGCTTCTATTAGATTACTTTTATCTATTTTTGTTGCTTTTGATTTTGAGGTAGAAAAGATGGATGTGAAGACAACATTTCTTCACGGGGATTTCGAAGAAGAGATATACGTGAAGCAACATGAAGGATTTATGGTGAAGGGTAAGAAAGAACTAGTATGCAGGTTAAAAAGGTCTTTGTATGGGTTAAAACAGTCACCAAGGATGTGGTATCAGATATACGGGGACTTGGCTTCACCAAAGAAAAGAATATCACTGTGTGTATTTTAAATTAATTGGTGACCATGTTATTTATTTGGTATTGTATTTGGATGATATGTTTCTGATTGGAAATAACAACGAAATTATCCAAGATTTGAAGACCCAAGTGTCCTCCAAATTCGACATGAAGGATCTTGGTACTACAAACTATATTTTGGGCATGGAAATTAAACGAGATTAGGAAAAGAGGAAGATCTGGTTAAACAAAGGAAATATCTCGATATAATATTCCACATGTTTGATATTTAGGATAGTAAATTGGTGAAGGTTCTTATTCATGTAGGTGTAAATTTATGTGCTGAATAGTGTCCCAAGACACTAGAAGAGGAAGAGGAAATGTCACGTGTTCCATATGAAAGTGCTGTCAGTAGACCAATTTATGCAATTGTCTGTACTAGACCAGACATTGCACATCTAGTGGGAGTATTGATTAGGTTTATGTCAAAACCAGGGAAGGAGCATTGGATAACAGTGAAGTGGGTTTTCAGGTATTTGCATGGCACTAGTGATTATGGTTTGTGCTACCAAGGAATACTAGGATTAGACAGAGTTAGATATTTAGATTAGAGAATATATACAATTGGGTATGTATTTAACCTATTTGTAGGAGCAGTCCGTTGGATGAGAAAGAGACAGTATATATTGGCATTTTCAACTACATAGGCAAAATACATGGCATCCACTCATGCAAGCAAGGAAGCATTTTGGCTGCAAAGATTGTGTTCAAGCATGTGGTTAGTACAATGAGCTATAAGGAGAAACGTCGACATCCAAAGTGCAATTTATCTGGCAAAGAACCCTTCTTATCATTCAAAGACAAGGCACATTGATGTTTAGTATCACTTTTTAAGGGATATGAAGAACACAAAGTTCATCATGAAAACCCTCCTACAAATCAAGGAGAAGAAGAAGGACCAAGTGAGGCTATTCAATCAGTGGTCATTCCAACCACAAGGAAAAGGCCAAATCGTTTAAATGCCACATTATAATATGTTGAAGGACATGAAGCTGCAAAAGGAACCTTCAAGGAAAGTAAGAGACCGAAGAGATATTCTGGTTATTCTGCATATATGATGAAGTTGATTGAAGCCAAACCATCTACATTCAAGGAATTTGTGCATCAAGAGTTTTGGAAGAAAGTAATGAAGGAAGAATATCAATCCATCATAAAGAATGGGGTTTGGGAAATTGTTCCTAGACCTAGTGACAAATCGGTTGTCACATCCAGGTGGATCTATAAGATCAATCATGTTGTTGATGGAAGAATAGACAAGTACAAAGAAAGAATTGTTGCAATGCGTTTATCTCAAAAGGAAGGCATTGGTTTTGAAGAAACCTTTGCACCCACAACAAGGTACACTACCATTAGATCTCTGGTTTCACTAGTTGCTACAGTGGGTTGGAATATCCATCAAATGGATGTGAAGACCACATTTCTAAATGGGACCATTGATGAGAATGTTTATATCGAACAGCCCAAAGGATTTGATGTTAATATTAGGGACTCTTGTGTTTGAAGACTTAAGAAGGCCCCATATGGTTTTACGTAAGCACATAGGAATGGTATGCGAGAATGGATAAATATATACTTATAATTGGGTTCATGAAGAGTTATGTTGATCCAAATATCTAAATCAAGGTCATGAATAATGAACTTGTCATTATTCTACTATATGTGGATGATTTCTTCATCACAGGTGTAGAGTGAAGAATTCAGGAATGTAAGAATATGTTAGAAGTTGAATTTGAAATGAAGGATCTAGAACTGATGCACTATTACATAGGTCTAAAAGTATTGCAGAAACCTGGGGAGATATATTTGGGGCAAGGAAGGTAGATCATCAAGTTATTGCACAAATTTGGGATGATGGATTCCAAGCTGACGACTACTCCTATGATCACCAACCTCAAGAATTTGAGGGGTTCTGACTCTAATCTCATGGATCCTACCTCATATCGTCAGTTGGTGGAGTCCCTAATGTATCTGGTAAATACTAGGGTAGATATATGTTTTATAGTAAACATTCTTAGTTAGTTTTAGTTAGAGCCTCATCATGATCACTAGATTGATTCCAAACATATATTTAGGTATCTTCGTGGCACTATACATCACTACCTAAAGTATGATATTAAGGAAGTCAAGTTAATTGGATTTATAAACTCTGATTAGGGTGGCACTGAGACCAATGGAAGGTTTTTTAGTTTGGGAGCTGCTATGATCTTATGGATGAGTAGGAAGCAAGATCCTATTTCTTTAAGTAGTGATGAGGCAAAATATGTGGCTGCATGTGAAGTAGGAAAGGAGGTTTTTTGGTTAAGGGAGCTTATGATAGATTTGTTTGAGAACTCTTTGTGTCCTACTGTAATTAATTGTGACAACCAAAGTTGTATCAAGGTGTCTAGAGATCTTGTGTTCCATGCTAGGAAAAAACATATCAACAATAAATTCCACTTTATTAGGAACTTGGTACAAGATAGGATCTTGAAGTTGGAGTATGTCTCGACAGATGAATATGTAGCAAAACATAATAAAAAAGGCTCTTCCCAATATGAAATTTAAATATCTAATGAACCTTCTTGGTTTGGTAGATATTATTGATTGTATTGATGATAAGAATGTGGAAGAGATTTTTTGAGGCTTTGTGAGTGAAGCATTACTTGGGAGGGCATTTGCTGATGTCTAAGTCCCGAAGTTGGAAATGTTGGTCATTGAGCTCTGACATGCACCTGGATTTCTAGGTTTATGGTTAGAAGGTAAGATTAATGGTACCTAGAGAGGCTAAAATATTGAGTCCATCTTATTCCCATCTAGATAGATTTCCTTGGTCAGGAATCTAGTCCATGGCATTACAGTGCCTAAATTATTGAAAGACCAATGGATAGATTTCCTTGGTTAGAAATCTAGTCCATGGCATTGCAATGCCTAAATTTCTTCATTATTTATATAGTTTGATATCTTCCATTGTATTTTTATATTATAAATACCTCCCTAGTTACGAGGGAGTGTTGAAAAATGTAACTAGGTTCGGTCTTCATTTAATGTATTTTAGTCATCATGAAATGTACTTGTCAAAAGAATAAAGATTTTTTTATTATTATTGCAACAATGACTTACTAAAGAATGGGTTTCATGCTTGGTTCATCATTATATTAGTCAAAGTTCCCATTGTGGACTCCTAGGATTAATATTGAGTTTATAGAGTCATTTCATATTCAAAGAGACTCGTCTTGGGATTTTGAATCATGTAAAAAGGTTTAGTATTAAGTCAAATATGATTTATGTGTCCTCCACACCAAGTTGGCCTAGAAGAGATCAAGTCAACCTAAGGACATCAATTCACCTCCCTTGAAGCCTATATATAGAGGCAAGTTGAATTCATTTGGAGTATGTCATCTCAAGCTAGTTCGATATCTCTAAGGAAGATGAAGAAGTTCGAAGTGGGTCAAAAGAAGTTGAAGGAAGTGTGAGTCGGGTGGAGTCTAAGGAGAAGAAGAAAATTGAACTTTTGGTGCCTCTCTCTCTTTGTTTCATTCCCTAGTTTGATAGTTGGAAGTCTTCCAAGTTTCGTTGATGCAAGAATCTGCCTCATGTCGAAAGTTGTCTGCTACCAAAAGCTGTTACATAGTCAAAGTTACTGGATGAGAGGTCAAAGATCTAGGAGACTGACTTCGTGTGAAGTGAAGGTTTGGTCTTGGTCTAGGGTGAAGAGTCTCAAAGAATATTATTGAAAGGAATATAATTTTGACTGGGTTTTCCACCTAAGGGAATTTTTCCCTACCATAGTGCCTACATCTTGTGTCTCTTGTTTTGTGATCTTCATACAAACATAATATGGTAATTTCTCGATGAGAGATAATATAAAAAAGAAGTAAAATAATCCAACAATACTCACAAGTAATTATCAATAAAGGAGAATCAAACCCTAATCTATTTATATTGATTTCCAACATAAATAAATATGGACTTGGAAACTAGAATATGCATTAATGGATTTGGAAAAGGTGACTTAAGAAAGGTGAAGAAATGGGAATTTATTATTCATCAATATTCCTTAAATTTTAATGAGTTAAATATCCTTTAAACATGTTTTACCTTAAATATACCTTTCATACTTTGACTTGTAATGCAGGATGCAATGGAAGTTGTATGAAGCTCAAGATGAGGTAGAGTAAGGCTAAAAATCTGGAATGATATAGAAGAACTGGATTTGGTGAGTGTCAATCTAATCTGCTAAAGGAAGCTAAAGAGTATGAAATGAATATGCTAAAAAGTTCCCAAGAACCACTACTGCATGCCTGAGCTTTTGTATGTCCTCATGCAAGAAAGGCAAGCTACTAAAAAAGTGAGGAGGGTTGTTGAGATGGTTCTAATACAAAAAGGGACCTTAAAAAAACAATGGAACTAATGAGATGAATATTGAACAAAAATAAGTCATCGCAGATTTATTAAAATGATGCAAAGCTAAAACCAAGCATAGAAGAAATTTCAAATCACTCATTACATATGATTTCATCAATCTTTAATAGTTTTATGCTCAAGAAAAAGAAACCTTTTATAAATTTAAGGAGCTCCCCTTATTTGTAGATAGGAGGGTTTTTTTTAATCACAACAAATGATGAATCAATGAAAAATTAGTTATTACTAACCAAATCCCAAAGTCTTATAGTTATCCAAGTATTAAAGATAAGCTTTGCAGTTGAGTTTTATTAATTGTCTATGATCATAGGTCCCACTTCTAAGACAATTAAATATTAGATATAGTATGAAAAACCAATGATAGGGAACTCAAGGCTACCTTAATGCCATTATTTAGTAGAAAATTTGTGGAGTTTGTTTTTACCCTTGACTTCATCCACACATGCTTCCTTTTTATTGTAACATTATAGAGTAACCATGATACGTGTAGACAAAAGCCCTGGTTTGGTTGACACTTCTTTGGGCAGAATTCCACATTGCCCATAATTGTCCATAGACCCAATGGGTTTTCCTAGTGGTATCACAGGCTAGTACCCGATGCCAGCAGGCATCCATAGCCTTGATGGGTTAACCTCTTAAACCTATTTTACACTAAAGGCTCTAGTCCCATGTTTCCTACAATTTTAGTTTTATATTATGGATATTTCTTTTGCAATTGGTAGATGGGGGAGTGACTTCAGAAAGCCCCTTGAAGGCATAGGATGACACCTTTCATAGTGACTTAGATTACCTGCATAATGCCTTAAATGCATAAGGTACTTATAAGTACTCAAATGACATAGCATGAATGAGCTATTTTTAATGTGATATGGATGACGCTGCCAAAGAATAACCAAAATACACCTAAATTCCTACCAATCATAGTTTTCATGTGTGCTATCACCTTTAAAATAGTGTTCCACTATGAGTAGAGACTTCATCGATCCTTCTGCAAATCTTAGTAAATATGCTTGGAGATCATGCTTTGGTGTTATGGTTATAGTATTCAAGTTGAGCTTCTTCATTGGTATCATTGTATGGACCTATTCACTTTGTTATGATCCCCTAAGTATGTTTTGGTTCTTATATTTTGAGCAATTGTTTCATATTGATAATCATAAATAAATATGTATAAGAAAAATGCAATTCCAAAGCACAAATGGCAACAATCAATAGTTTGGAATTATCATTCAATTCAAATTTTATGAAAAGGATTTCTTATTCAATCATATTTGTGAAATAGCGGTTTTAATGATAAAATGTGAATGCATCATTTTTAATGTAACATACCTCCTAAGCCTACCCGGAAAAGTAGCCCCTAGGCTCCATAAATTTTAATTTTTGCCTCGGTTACAGTTAATATTCTTTAGTCATCTCAAGCATAGTGACCTCATCATCACACACTCAAGGAATATCCTTGCCACTATACCCATGATTGTAACTACTAAACAATATTATAGCAATGATCTTACCTATTCTCTTGATCCACCTTTACAAATTGGATAAGAGAATGAATCATATCATGCACTCTTTGATAACCCCTTACAAGTAGTTATGGATCATTGGTGTGAGTCTATTGTAACTAGCATGGTTAAGAGTCATGATCGTAGTCCTCCTTATAATTCAAGGGTTTCGTGATAGAAATTTTATGCAACATGCAAAATTAACTAACTAGCCTCTTCCAATACAATTACTATGGCATGCATGGAAAAGAAAACCATGAGTAAGTGATTATACACATAAAAGTCCTATCCCATAACTCTTCTTCATGCATTAATGGAATATGCCTGAACAATTTTCATGTTAAACCATAGGTATCATATAACATTAGACACATATCATGACCTTTCATGATAATCAAGTTTAGATTCATAGATATCTCAAATACTCATATATGATTTCCCATAAACAAGTAAATGCAAGTATTTCTACTTGTGCACAATGGTCATGTATAAATTCTAACATGAGTAAAAATAGCTCCATGGTCGAGGTAATACAATTACCTACTAAGCCTCTACTTTTAAAGCAATAAAATTCACATGCATTCATCTAAACTCAAATCATATAGCCATAAACATAGATAAGTATACTTATGTATAACTACAACAACCAACTCATTTATTTTTTCTCATTCATACATATGACACCACATATACACATATGAGCTAACAATTTAATAACATAAAAAGGTCAAGAGTAACCATACATCATTTTTCATGCAAGTAATAACTGACCACAATGGAGGAGAACATCAATAAATCTACTCATAGACAAAATGAAATTATAACAGAGAAGAGAAGACAATATCATACAAGACATTCCACATGAATGAATCCCACTAAAACATCACTTGGAGAGCAAAGCACCACCACCCAACCATTAATCACCTTTGATTCCCCCTGAGCGAGGTTCTTTCCATGGATCAACCAGCTCTAATTGATCTATGCAATGGGTATTTAATACCCTCTTTAATGATATGGTTTCCATTAGTGGCATCCTGCTTTTATGGATTTTTATCCATTTGCCTAGGCCTTTTTCAAAAAAGCTCGTCTTTATCTCCCGCGAGGCTTTTCCTCAAAAAAGCTTTTTTCAGTGATTGATTCAGTTGTGGTTGATTCAGATATTGATGATTGAGTTTCAGTGATAGGTTGATGCAGATGTATTTGATGGTTGTATTGCAGTGGTGATTAATTCAGAGCTTCAAAATTTATCTCCTTCAAATATTTTTTGATTTCTCCTTGACAGATATTTATGTACAATCCATCTGATGAATATTTATATCCAATCCATCAAGCTTATCTAGAATCTCATCTAGAAGCTTTATCATGAAAGATTTATCCTATCTCATTCCTCAATGGGATTTGGCAAGAATCTTATCTCTTGGTGTCTCTCTTTTCCAAGTGATCACTTTATTAATTTATTTAATAATATGATTATTTTCCGTATTACACATCACACCTAGCTTTCCTCACGTTAGGTTACAATAGTCTGACACACAAGGGAGGGATGTTACATACTCACCCCATTAAATTTTACACCATCCTCAGTGTATTACTGCATCATGTTCTCGTTCATAGGTAGTTGGCTTCTAAATCCATAGCTCTCAACACCTTGCCATCTGATGAAAATCTTCTAATATATATCGGTTACAAGGAGTTATCCCAACAAATCTCCTTCCATAGCTACATGTAACACTGGTTTCAATAATTTGTAAAAAAAATTAGATGCAGAAATTCAATTAGGTTTACCATAACCAATATCATAATTGGATACATAATAGTACTAAAGTAGTTATGGCTTATATTACCCATTATTTATTTTATTTGAAGAATTCATCTTCCAAGCCTTTTTGTTCTTGCCAAACACTTGCTTCCTACAATTTCTCTGCATACAACAAGTGAGCTAGCATATGCATAAAACATCATAACAAGTTAACTCATATATCATCATAACCACATATACTCATCATAATCATATGTATGCCATACTACAAATAAACCATTGTTACTTATCCTTGAACCACTTCTTAATTCCTTCTTTTGTGCAACCTCCAGGTCGGTTGCCC
The DNA here is from genome assembly GCA_031772625.1 of Pinus tabuliformis. Classification (NCBI taxonomy): domain Eukaryota; kingdom Viridiplantae; phylum Streptophyta; class Pinopsida; order Pinales; family Pinaceae; genus Pinus; species Pinus tabuliformis. Next base: position 1,002,828,206 of record CM062816.1, read on the forward strand.
TGCCAGACACCTACATGGTGTCTTCATGCATACCTACACACAAGGTGTATTACACACATAGCTATACATATCATGTTTTAATCATGCCATACATATATTCATACTGGTACCATATGTACTGCTTTTCCATAGTACAATCTGTACCACTGCATATCCTACCAATGTCCATAGCATCACCTGCATGACATACACTTATCCACATGTTTTCAACCATGTTAGCATTATGCCCAAACATTCCTTCATCTATTTATGGTATATAGAACAAAATGTGTTTAGTTTCTTGCTAAGGACTTTCATGGAACAATTCCATTTCATAACAATCATCATGCACACTAGAATAGTATCATAACAATCATCATGTACACCATAATTCAACCATACCCATATCTTTTAGTTTGTTGATTAAATTTGTCACATGCACCTGGTTTTAACAATAATACCATAAAGCAGACTTATTAACTATGATACTCAGTCTATCATAGATATTTGAAGTTTAATTTTCTTAGCTTGTTTTTAACCAAGAACAAATTTCTTCGGTACTTAAAAATTTATGTTGTATGATTGACTATTGTCCTTTTTATACCTCAACATCTTGTTGTCCATGCATAATTTAGTGTAGATATAATCTCATTTCCCTTCATGAGTTATAAATGAAAGTTTTACTTCTTTCAATTCTACACCCTTTTAGTTTGTAGGTACTTATGATCTTAGGGTATTCACATGTTAACACCTCCTCTTTAACATTAAATCACCCTTAACCAAGAGATCAGTTATCCATTTTATGAATTCCTGTATGGTTTATGCAACATTTCTTATGTTGTCCTATTCAACCTAGACACATTATCAATGCAATCCAACAAGAGAACCTCCCAAAATTGCTTGGTACAAAATATGCATTTCAATTGGTATGATATCAGTCTATTTAAATAGATTGTTGGATACCATTTAATTGACCCAGTGGTCCATAACATACAATTTGTGCTTCTTATTAATTACCATGGTTTTTATATTGTTGTACTCAGGGACACTTATAGGTCCAACTATGCATATCCAATGAAAGATGCATATGTCACAGTATATAATAACCTGTTAAAGTTAGGTTCCCCTTAATCACACTTTCTTCCAACCGAAGAACAAATCACATTCCAAAATGCATTATATATAGATGCATTAATCAAAGGATTAAATTGAAAGACAATTTGTACAATTACATAGTCTTATACTATAACATGTTCTCACAATCCTAACACTATTTCATGGGAACCTTTACCATGGTATAATACTTAGGGTGGAACCCACTTATTTAACCCCCAACCTTTGATGAGGTATATAATTTCCCTTTGGATTTTTACTTATGAACTAGTTACCTTACTAAGGTTTAACATTTCCTTCTTTATATAATCATCCTTTCAAGTATTAAGTCGGATTTTTATTTAGCCATGTCCTTGCATAGTAATTATACCATTCATAATTTGTTTTTATAACATGATGACCATAGTTTAATCTTTGACTGGAATCAATTACCACATATTCTCTAATATGCATGGTAAATTTCCTTTCTAGTTTTATCATAGTCTAGTTTTATGAGAATTGTGATTCTTTCACTCATGAAGGCAACATATGTAAGTGTGCCACTCAATTAATCATGTCTTCCTCCTGTATGCATTACTTGTTATCGATCTTAAACATTGTATTAATTTGATGACCATGCTTTCCCATGGTTATCTATTATTTATCTATCCCGCTGTACATATTTTTAAGCATCACTTTTCAAGGCTTAATTTTTGACAACTTATATAATAATAGATAAAAAAATAAATTAAACTCCTCATCTATGAGGAGACACAATAAAAATAACTTATTAATATTGATAAATATGTGAATTGTTTGGGTTGTTCTTCACATTCCTCTACAAATTGGACTGTACTTGAAATTGACTCTTTACATGATATTTGTCTAGTGTGTCACATGACTTCGAATCAAATTGCATTAAAAATATGTACAATAGTGAGTTCAAAATTTTGTATTACTGCTTACAGTTCTCAAGTTTGAGTAGTCTCTGACCAATAGGTCCCATTAACAAGTAGGCTAATTCTTCTTAGGACCAACAATTACATGGTAACCAGTGGTTTACACTGATCTTCCCTAGTGTTTTCTATATTTTACGATAACTTAAACATAAGTTATCTTCCCCACAATTTTAGTTGTACTTTCAATTTTACAATTTTCTTCTACAATAATATCATAGTTATTCAGAAGTGTATTTCTGCCTCATCAAGGGCTAGTTTTTGGCATACTGAGCTTTTGACCCAGATGATTTTACTCAATAAAACTTTCAAAAAAATTAAACCCGGAAAGGCTAAAAAAAAAATTTCGAGAAAAATTCACAATTAAATCAATTTTATAAAACCCACGTAATCTCTTACATGCAGTTCATGCCACATTTTGTTTCCTTTCATTGAAATAGTTACAACTATAAATTAAAATTTGTTTCCTTATACATGTCTCCTCATGTCCGCTATGGCCACCATTGAAACCGAATGGTATTTTGTTTCCTTTCATTGATAAATAGTTACAACTATAAATTAAAATTTGTTTCCTTATACGTGTCTCCTCATGTCTGCTATGGCCACCATTGAAACCAAATGGTGTTGACTGATACAATTCTTAATTCCAGAGCTAGTTTTAATAAAATAATTTGCGTTCTTTAATTTTTTTCACCCACTATAAGCAAGTACTAGCCTGTGCATACACATTTTGTTAGATTTATTTCAAGTTTTCGAATACGTTTAAAAATCCAACTGTGGTAGCAAAAAAACCTTACAATATAGCCTGTGCTTTCAGAATTTAGATTTTTGTTACTACAATATCATAGACATTCAAAAGTATATTTTTGCCTCGTCAAGGATGATTTTACTCAGTGAATCCTTTGAATTATTTACGAGGCGATATATAATTATTCACTTACCCAACTTTTGAAATCATTAATATATTTTGGATTTAAGAGATCTGTGGCTTGTGTTTTTTGAATCAGTGATCGGAGAATCCACAGTTTGAACATCTTTATACCAACGTTTCAAATCCCAAGTGGGATCCATCATCAGGGCTTGAAGAATGAATTTTGAAACCTTGCATATAGCTAAGTTTAGATTTTTGTTACTACAATATCATAGACATTCAAAAGTATATTTTTGCCTCGTCAAGGATGATTTTACTTAGTGAAACCTTTGAATTATTTACTAGGAAATATATAATTATTCACTTACCCAACTTTTGAAATCATTAATATAGATAAATTTTGAAACCTTTCATATAGCTAAGTTTATGGCAAGTCAGTCTTCCATTGGTGACCACATTTTTATTAATTTCAAATAACTATGTAGCGAAGTTTATGGCAAGGCAAGCTTACATTGATGACCACATTTTTATTAATTTAAAGAACTATGTCCTGCTAATTTTTCACATGGTATCAAATCGCTTGAGTGCAACGGCGACCCTAGATGGGTTTGATAGTGATTTTCCCTTAAGGAATGGTTTGAAGAGAATGGAATGTGTTTCTAGTTGCAAAGACGATATAGGGTGCGATGCTTCCTAACTCTTGTGAATGTTCTCATATTTCCATAATCACGAGTCTATGCGACCAACTATCATTGGAGATGAATAATTTATGATGTCATCTTAATGACCAATGAATGGCTATATAAAAAAAACTTTTTGGCAACACCAACCCTTTTATAATTGAGACCTGCACGCATGTCAATTGATCGGGCTTTAAAATTCTCAACACTTAATTGTTGGGGAAATTATATGTGTTATAATTCCAACATTAAATTATCAATTTGGGACTTGTAAGTTTCGAGGCACAAACACAGGTAACGCAAGATCAGAGCATCTAATCTAAACTAGAAATGAAATCAATTTACTTTTTAAGTACAAAATTCCTATTTCTAACTGAAACTAATCAATTAAGGAAAACACGCTCAAACAATATGAATAAGAAATTCTAATCAATGTGAAAACGAAACTAACTCTAATTAATCATAAACCAAGCAATAAAAATGATCATTTGAATGATTTCAATCTTAATCTAAGTAATGGAAATCTTAAATCAAACACTAAGGTCTATTTAATCTAATTGCAAGAATCTTAAATCAATCGAGACTAACTCAAAAAAGCATCAAGCTTATGCTAATTTCAATTCAAACAAAATTAATTATAATCCAAACGATTTAAGCTAAAGAAATAAACAATCCAAACAATACTGTGACTAATCTAATTCCCGGGATCACACAAAGATCTACTACTTTTAACCTCAAATGCATTAACTACATTGAATTGAAGAACCTCAAACTAACACTATCGAAAATTGAATCTTAAATGAATGCTTTCAAAATAAAACTTAGGAAATCTAACACTATCATAATCAAACTCAAGAAATCTAAGCTGAAATAAAACTCATGAAATTGAACCTTGATCAAACTTAGGAAGTTGAATTACAACTCAAGAAATCGAAATTCAATCGAACTCAGAAAGTCTATTTTATGGAAAGCATTAACCTTCAATTCTAAATTCAACCACACTTCGACTCTATGGGATCTCAAAACTGAACTACAATGATCAATATGTTATCATGTCATTGTTGGTCATTTATAAACATGATATTGCAAGACTAGTTTAAATACGGGATCACTTTGTTTAAGTACAGAATGACTCTGTATAAGTACAAAATGCAGAATTATATAATTGATCCAAGCCTAGTCTTAGGATGCATGCCATAAATTGATAGGAATTTCAATTTTGAAAACATTTAGAAGAAGCTAATCCATAATTTAATATTCCATACCAATGATATCAACACATCCAAAAAGGATCGAGACTTCAATTCCCAAATAAATCATGCTTTTATTATGCCAATGGCTCACAGTAACACTACAAGTTCAATTAATAATTAACACAACCAATATTGTGTTCTATTGTTTCTAAGCATTCTTATATAGACATCACACTACAAGATAATCATGCTAAAACAACCAAGAAGACTTCTAATTGAATGAATTCTAGAATTTTAATTTCAAATCTACAAGACAAAGTTTTAAGTACAGAATGATGCTAGATTTCACACAACAAATTTCTCGATGAAATTCACACTTTGAATAAAAATCCTATGCTCTAGATAAGCTAAAGGAATTGTTTCCAGTTGTGGTGGGCATGTGCCACTCTTGGAGCAAGCTTAACTAACTCAATAAAAATAAAATTCAAAACAGATTCATAATACTTACAAAGAATTTAGAGATGAAGAAAAATTCAATTAAGATTCAATTATTATTACAAAAGAGATTCAATCCATCCTTTATTCCTTCCCTGCTTCTCTTCCTTTCAAAAACCTTCCCAAATATTCCAATACAAAAAATGGCTGAGCCATTTATAAGATTTACAAGGCAAATTAGTCATTTTCCTCAATTATGGAAAAATGAAAAATTTTAACAAACTGATCCCAAAGATATTGTGATTTCTTCCTAGCCATGACGAATTTTGGAAAACTGTCTGGAGGGAACCTAACTTGCTATATTTTCAATAAAAACCTCTCTTGGATTTGTCTCATTTAAATCCAGACCCTCGGAAAGCATGCCCAATTTTGGTTATCTCGCTCTTTTTGCAAGATAATTCTAGAACTATGGAAAAATAGTCATTCTTTATAAAAATGCCTCTGTTATAGCTCCAAATCTCACTCTTATGGTTTGTGATGTTGTACTCATGGCCTAGGGCAACCCCTCCTTCCAGACCTGGTCCTAAAATTTAAAAAACAGTGTTTTATTCCTTATACGCGACATTGCCCTGAGTTAAACGCGTGTATACGCGGGTCTGTGTATATCCAACCCGCGTACCTCGCTCTTTCCACTATACCATAGCATTCTTTTATTCTTTTCCCAGCTTAACAGAAAAAGACAAAAAAAAATAAATATTCCAAAAAGAGCAGGAATGGGACATTATTTCCATTTATTGTTGGCAGCTAGAGTCAGTCGTGTCGCCCTTGAACAAAGCACTCAAAACAAAGTCTCCTCCGCATGGGTGGGATTTAGTTTGACTTAGGTACGCCATAACCTTGTTATTGAGTCAGTTCTCCACCGATTGGTTATCTCTTCCAATCATATGGAGGGTTCATTCGTGCCTCCTTCATGGCGAACTTATACAGAGTCATCATATGCTGCCACACAGTCACATTGAGTCGTGCTTTTGTTCAAGGGAAGTTAGCCTAAGTCGGCCTCTCTGCGGTGTCTCTTGACTCATTTTTCAGTCGGCCATCCCTGGTTGTCAATGTCATGTCTATCATCACATCAGTTATATTTGTCCTTTACTCGTGCCAGTTTGAGAAGGTCCCCATTGACTTCTTGCTGGCGGGTCTTGTCCTTATCGACGACGACACCTTGCAATGAGGACAGGCCTAGAGCCGCACCCTGGCCCTATTTTCATTATTGATAGGTCACCTTGTGGTCAGCATCGATTAGTATCATGGGTCTTTGACTGAGTGGTTTCCCTTGTGTTCGACATCAGCTTACATTATCACACATTGGGATTTGTGCAGTACCTTGGTTTCCATTTGACCCTATTGGTGGATACCTCGCCTCTGTGTCAGCTTTCATTATTGGTTGGTTCAGAGGGTTTCTGCCGTGCGCTAGCCACATCTTGTGCATGCTGGAAACGTACTTCGGTTGGGTTACTACATCTTTTTTCGTCCGATTCCTTCCACATTATTGGCCTACGGGTTACACTCGCGCTAGATTGATGGAGGATGCCTTAATGCCTTCCTTCTAGCGTATCTTTCCCTATCGACTCTGACTCATTGCTCTGGGGCAAAGATCTAGAGTCCATTTGGCAGTACCTTGGGGTTTGCAGTCATTAGTGGCAGATCCTTCGCTATCGATAGTGGGAAACCACCATTATCTCCTGATCGATAGATTCTTACAGGAGTTCGACTCCAGCTCATCTATTCACACTTGCTAGATTGTACTGGGTACCTTGACGCTCATTATCATTATCGGTGAGTAGTCTCGCATTTGTTACCGGTATACATCAATGACCGGTAATCAAACGATTTCTCACATGGTCGACTTCAGATCATTTATTCCCATGGTGTAGAAATGTACCACGGCGGTCGGTGAAGACCTCAGGTTGTATCAGCATTCATTGGTTCACTTGACAGTTGCTCATGTTGCTGCTAGTTGATACCACTCCACTTTATATGTTGCAGTCAGTCATGGCGACATTCTATATGCTGCCACCTGAGTTTGTAGTGTAGTACCATCCTATTCCATCATGTTCAGTTGGTACCTTTTTGGATCAGTCTTTGATATCAGTGATCCGTTGCATTTTTCAGCATCATTGACAGTCTTATATGTGATATTCAGACATGTACTTGTTCATTATGATTAGATGATCCATTATGTATTTTTCAGTCATTTATACTTATATACTTAGTGGATCTGCTTGTACTTGATATGCGGACATGCTTTACTTTTTTGAGCATGGGTATGCCCGCCTCAGACAGTGTTTCTTTCTGATCTCCTTTGGTGGCTTGGCAGGCTGAATTCTGGTGAAGTCCTCCTCGGTTTTTGACAGACTTCCTTTCCATGTACTCGCATAATATATTTCGGCCATCATGTACCCCTTCTGACCTCATATATTAGGGGGCATCTATTATAGCTCCAAATCTCACTCTTATGGTTTGTGATGCTGTACTCATGGCCTAGGGCAACCCCTCCTTCCAGACCTGGTCCTAAAATTTAAAAAACAGTGTTTTATTCCTTATACGCGACATTGCCCTGAGTTAAACGCGTGTATACGCGGGTCTGTGTATATCCAACCCGCGTGTATGTATTAAAACACTTAAAAAAATATAAAATTCCTTCTTTTCGGGTGGAGATCGCGGGTTTTACCTACTGATCACCTGTTAGTGCCCGTGGCCCAACTGTTCCCAACCAACTCCTAACTAAAAAACTACTTTGGAGATGGTATAAAAAGACCTCAAAGGGAAGGCCTAAGGAGGAGAGAATAGAGAGAAAGGTTATTATGCTGAGATTTTCCCCTTGACCAGGTCTGAAGTCCCTTGTGCCTTCTGCACTTCCCCCATTTCGTATAGGAAACCTTTGTTTCCTTGTGTGTTGATGTTCATCCATCATTTATGACATCATGGAGAGAGTCATGGAAGGAGTTTTGTTAGAGGCTTGAGGCTGGAACGGATCCGGAAGGAAGCTTTGCTTGGAGCCTATTGAAGGTGACTCAGGTGAACATATTCCTTTTTATGTACTTTATTTGTCTATAATAAAAAGAAACATATGTCTTGGTTCCCGAATTGAATCTTCTTTATGTTAATGATATTCATGCTTTGAATTCATGTATAGATGGTTGTTTGGATTTCATAACTAACTACCTTCCTTTGTAACATGAAGATGGTTTCTTTATAAGTTTTTGTCCATGTACTGCCGTGTTCTTTGAATTGTTTGTTTTGCAGGACAAAAGAGAAGAAGGGAACTCCAAGAAGGGTTTGGATCCTAAAGGCCTTCTCAAACGTAGGACTGAAGGTACGTACCCTTATCATAGAATTTGCTTATAATAGCATAATGTCTGTATGAATGGATGTTTCTTTGAATAGACAACTTTCAGTCTGCTAGGGTTTCACCCAAAATGCCCTAGGGGAGTAATTCCCTCTACCAGCCTCCAAGACCCACTTATAACTTTTAGAAACATTTGAATATGGAGAAATTTTTTTGGATATAGGTAATGGGTTATATTGTTAAGAAATCCATTTGCACATATTTTCTCGATTCACCTCTAGATGCACAAAAATCGAGTTCAAACTTGGTAGTTTGGAAACTATGCACATTTTGAGAAAATTTGTTAATTAGCTCCTAGGGACCCACATTTGTGACCTGGTTGCAGTCCAACACATGCAAAGATATTAAAATATTATTTTTGACAATAACCTCCCTCGGTTTTCCCTGGAAGCATGCCGAAGTGTCGAAACCCCAAATTGGATATTCCCATACTCTACTTGTACCAACTAGTTCCATTGACTTGTGAAGAATTTTGGCAATGGAACCCTGTGACAAATGAAATTAGAAAAAACCATCATTAGTAAATCATGAATAAATCATCTTTAATCATAGAAGACTCAAGAAAGCTAATGATAACAAACCATAGAGTGCAAGATATGTCTTTGGCCACAAGTTATGGAATTATGGTACGAAATAGGTTAAAAGTACATGAATATAGGTTATCAATGGTAGTATTGAATGATGAAAACATGGGAATATTTGAGGCCCAACATCACCCAATGCCTGAGGATTTTCATGTCCTCATGCAAACAAGGACTTTGCTCATATATAGATTTTATGGCATCATGGCTTTGGGTAGGGTTGGTTTTTGTGGAGCAACACTGCATGAAGATTTGAGCATGTTGGTTCTTGTGGAGCAACACCATTCTTATTTGACTTCCATATATTTGATTTTGAGAGCAATACAAATTGAGGATAAACAATAGATGTGGTAGAAGGAAATGATAAATGAGATGATAGGTGGCAGGAAATAGTGGATGAGATGAGATGGTGATGGAGATGGCAAAATGGGTTCTTCCGTACTCAATTTTTGTAAGGTCAATGCTTATGGATAGTTCCTTTATGGAAGGCAGCAATGACTTCATCCTCTATTTGATACATTCAATTGACAATATATGTGAATGTAGGAGGGGAACGTACTATAGTTACTGCTTTGTTTACCTGAACCAATATACTTTTCTTTTCATGATTATGACCTCATTAGAGTAGCATACATTCTTTTATTAATGAGCATTTTGCAAATGAAGGGTATATGGAAAACAAAATATATGGAATATATGGTGGTTAATCATCAAAACTTTCTTAAATCTCTAATGAATTAAAGAATCTTAAGCCAACTTTACCTCAGGTTTTACATTTACCATGATGATAGCTATAGGCTGAAGTAGAGGATGGAATGGCTGGAGCTAATGTAACTGTTGATCTGACCTACTGCATAAGGCAGAAGGATGAACTAAAGAGAAGTATGATGACCTGAAGATCCCCTTCTTCCCCATGCCTAAGGAGTTCTATCTCCCCAAACACTGAGGAAACATGACTGCTACTGCAAATGACAATGGAAATGCTGATACAAAGAACCAAACTACTCCAAATCTATGTTGAGATCACAAAACCGTATAGTCTTGAACCGCTACACACCCATGTGCAATCTTGCATATGTGAATAAATGGTGTCGATGTCGAGCATAAGAAAGAATCAATGGATTACCGACCATTGAGGAAGTTGTTAACCAATGCAAGATATTCCACCTTTCATGTCAATGGGAATCAAGGCACTAGGTACATTCTACTGGCCATGAATAGATTTGTCAAAGTCAAATGATTTGGAGAATTCATCCACTAAGAAACATTGATGTATTTCCTTAGTAGATGACAAGGATACCTGCCATTAAGGCATGCAGGTTCTGAGGTACCTTATCTAACCCTAAACCTAATCCTAGATAATGATGTGGGAGCATCAAGACCATTCTGAATTGTAAATATGGGGTAAAAAGGGGGTGTGATAAATTTTAATATTTTGGTATTTTAAATAAAGTAGGAAGTGAAGATTATGTAAATATTCTTCTTCTAAATAAAAGGGTATGAGGGAAATAGTTTAGGAGCAGAATTTGGGATAGAAGTTCTATGTTTTCAGTTAAAATTAGGATGAGAAGGAGGATAAAGCTTCACACTTTAAATCGTTATGTAAAAAGAAAAAAGGAAAAGCCTGCTTTTGTAAAAGATAAGGATAAAAAAAAAATGCCTATCTTTGATTATAAAACAAAAGGCAGAAAATCTCTCAAGAAAAGAAGGAAAGAGCGCGCCTGAGCCTACTTTAAGGCAAGAAACCATGCGCTCTACGTGAATTTTTATTCATGCCTCTGTATATATATATATATATTCATAAGATTATGGAATAAAGTGTGTGGACGAGATTCCAGAAGTATCACTGTGAAATTTATCTCTGGCAATTCTAGTTCAATGGTTGTTAAAAATCTGTGTGTGTAGTTTATTATTCTTTTCGTTGAGAGGTGGAAGCGTTCATTGTTTCCACGTTAAACATGGGAGTAGTTTCTTCTCCAATTAATACACATTTTAAAGTGATTCCATGTTATAATGTGTTTAGACTTTATAAGTGTCGTGCGCCCTTCAGTGTGTAGTCCAATTTCATGCAATTAAGGCCTTCAGTGTGCTCCAGCGCAGGCGAACTTTGGAGTTATGAATCCAGCGGATCCAACCCATATTATCGCAGAATAATTGCATTAGAAACGGCGTTAGCAGGTGTGAATGACCTTTTGTTTCTCTGATTATTATTCGACTGTGGGTATTAGAACCAGCGTTCAAATTTCATCTCATTACAACCAGATCCAATTCCTCTGTTTTGCGCAGAATAATGTTTCAACATTATAGTGGCGTCGAGGAGACCTCAGGAGCGGTGTTGTGTGTTCAGAATACCTGCAGTTCAAATGGAGACATATTAAGACAGAGCTGAGTAAGGAGATTGAGGGCGATTCAATATAAATGCCAGTATATATGTATCGCCTGAACCATTGTGCGCAGGTGGAATAATCGCTCATCAAATTCCCGTGGAAGTGTTAACTATCGCATAAGAGGATATCTGTTCAGGAGGAACGAGTTTGTATGGAGAGCGCAGAGATATATATATGCCTTGCCTATACAATATATGCACATGAGCTTTGGTTATAAGAAAGTTCTGACTATAACCTGCAGTGATATCGAAGAAAGAGGAGAACATCCTACGGCTGTGCGTAGGTAAATACATAAATATAAATATTGTATGCGCATGTCTATTTTTAATATGTTTCTTTTAAGAGTTCTTGAAGAGCCTGCGTGCTAAAAAAGTATGATAACGGGATTTCCCAAGAAATGAAACATCAGTTTAATTACTGATGTGTCCAGAGCAGAAAGAAGGGCATTTGATCAAGATATAGAAGAGCTTGCCGGCAGAATAGCAAGATTGTTTCTAAAGCCTGCAGACCCGCCATCATTAGTGGTATTAGAGCCATCAACTGACATTGAACTGAATCTCAGGAGAGGGAGAAGGATGGCTTTCAGAATTGGAAGAGGAAGAGGCCGAGGACGTGGTGGAAGAGGACGACCTGATGCAAATGCTGAATTAATGGCAACCGTAGAAGAGCTGCGAGCTAGAGTGGATGCATTAACTTCAGATAGGAATATAGATGATGGAGATGTCAGTGAGCCCGAAATTGAAGCTGCTGAAGAAGAGGAAGCTGTACAGGTTACTCCTGAGATGAAGTTCTTCCAGTCAGTGTTGAAGTCCACAGCCAGGCCATGGAACCACTTAATACCGATATACCAAGGAGGATTAAATCCAGAAGAATTGATCGATTGGATTAACAGCATGGAGAAAGTCTTTGATTACGAAGAAACAGAAGATGAGAAGAAAGTCAAGTTTGTTGTCACCAAGTTAAAGGGCCATGCAACACTCTTGTGGGATGGCGTGCAGGTGGAAAGGAAGAGACTTGGTAAGCAGCCAATCAAGAACTGGAACCGAATGGTAGCAAAATTAAGAGGTAAGTTCTTGCCAAGTAATTATCAGCAAACATTGTTTAGACAAATGCAAAATCTTAGACAGAGAGCTTTAACAGTAAAAGAGTATACAGAAGAGTTTTATAAAGTGAGCATAAGAGCTGGAGAAGCCCAAGACACAGATGAAAAGGTAGCTAGATACATGAATGGCCTCAGGATGGACATTCAGGATGAGATCAGTTTGTTGTCTCCTAAAACAGTAGAGGAAGCTTATCAGCTAGCGCTGAAAGCCGAGGAAAAACTCATAAGGAAGCAGTCTGCCAGAGGGAAAGAGACTTTCAGAGGAAAAGGAAGTCAAGGTGGTAGAGGAGGATCTACAGCACCTAAAGAAGGAGCTAGCAGTAGCTCAACCCAGCATGCACCCACAGGAGGTGATGCAAGAGGCAGAGGGAGTTTTTCCAGAGGAAGAGGAGACAGAGGAAGAGGCGGAGAAATAAGATGTTACAGATGTAACAAGCTGGGACACAGAGCTTTTGAGTGCCCAGAGAATGCAGACATAAAGCAGAGGAATGCAATTGTTGCTCCAGCTGAAGAAGAAGCACCAGCGGCAGCGGTAACAGAAGAAGAAGATGCACCAGAAAGAGGAGAATCTCTGGTGATTAATAAAGTCTTACTTAAGCCAATGAAGGAGGTGGCTGCTGAACCGCCACAAAGGAAAGCTTTATTCAGGACAGTGTGCAAAGTCCAAGGGAAATGTTGCCAGATGGTCATTGATAGTGGTAGTACTGATAATTTGGTCTCTACAGAGGTAGTAGAGAAATTGAAGCTGAAGACAATGAAGCATCCAACACCGTATAAGGTGTCATGGTTACAAAAGGGACATCAACTGTTGGTAAGTGAACAGTGTGAGGTGGAATTTCAAGTGGGCAAGTACAAAGACAAAAAATTTTGTGATGTGATGCCTATGGACGTGTGTCACATATTGCTTGGAAGGCCTTGGCAATATGACAGAGGAGCCATACATGACGGAAAGAGAAACACCTACAAGTTTGGGAAGGATGGTATCAATCATACATTGTTGCCTCTGCAAGAAGAAGATGAGCCGGGACAGAAGACTAATTCAAAAACTCTGTTACTTGGGAAAAAGGAATACCTGGAGCAGATGATAAGTATGTCGTTGAGTCGTGAAGAGGAGATCATTGATGATTTCTTGAGTTATTGGGTAAAGCCAGACCAGCTGGATAATGTAGCTGATACTTTTGATGTGGTTACAGGGGCTGAGGAGGATATGCAATCTCGTGAAGCTGCTACAGCACAAGAAGAAGTTCTTATGGATGCAGAAGAAGTGGACCAGTCTGTAGCACGGATAAGTGAAGCAACAGTTGAAACTGTTGAACTCTGTGATTTTCAAACTGACAGTTTGTGTGTGAATGCAGGGACTGTAAGTGATGATGAAATGCTGCAACAATGCCATAAGGAAATTGCATTGTTAGAGTACTGTTTAGAGAATCCAAGATATGATAGAGAGATTGCAAGTGAAAAAGTTCAGTACAGGGGACAAGAACAAGAAGGCATCATGGATAGTGTCATGAATTTTGCTAAGAATTCGGATCAGCATGCTGATATGCTGGCAGAAGAGAAGGACAAAACAGAGCAACCACTTGAATTATTGCCAAAAGGAGATAAGGCCCAGGAGCCTTATGTTTTTAATTTTAACATGTGTTTTGTGAATGCAGGTATTGTCGCCGGTGCTGAGAAACATTTGACTCAGTTGAACAGTCAAATGAAAGAAAAAGAAGTTCTCTGTTCCAGAAGACAAGAGGGGGTGGATGATCGGGTGGCAGTCAGAATAGAGACCAGCATAGAAGCAAGAAATCAACAAGTGACAGTACAGGTAGAGAGAGTAAAAACTGAGCAAGCTGTCTTAATTCAGCAGACAATGAGAATTCAACAGCTGGGAGATTTATTGGACCAAGAGATTGAAAGCATCAGAAAACTGATGATTACAGTATCCTGGAAGAGGCCAACAACAGCAAAACAAAGGAGAAGCAGCAAAAGCAAGACAGCAGAAGATTGTGAGAGTGCAGCTAGCGGAGCAAGGCAACATAAGATATGGAAACCTGGAGAAAGACAACAAGCAATAGCACATGATGACTTGCAGCACAAGATATGGGATCCAGGCATCCATAGATCCAAACACATGATCAGGAGATCATGATTAATTTTAAGGTTGGGTGTATGATGCGGGAGCATCAAGACCATTCTGAATTGTAAATATGGGGTAAAAAGGGGGTGTGATAAATTTTAATATTTTGGTATTTTAAATAAAGTAGGAAGTGAAGATTATGTAAATATTCTTCTTCTAAATAAAAGGGTATGAGGGAAATAGTTTAGGAGCAGAATTTGGGATAGAATTTCTATGTTTTCAATTAAAATTAGGATGAGAAGGAGGATAAAGCTTCACGCTTTAAATCGTTATGTAAAAAAAAAAGGAAAAGCCTGCTTTTGTAAAAGATAAGGATCAAAAAAATGCCTATCTTTGATTATAAAACAAAAGGCAGAAAATCTCTCAAGAAAAGAAGGAAAGAGCGCGCCTGAGCCTACTTTAAGGCAAGAAACCATGCGCTCTGCGTGAATTTTTATTCATGCCTCTGTATATATATATATTCATAAGATTATGGAATAAAGTGTGTGGGCGAGATGCCAGAAGTATCACTGTGAAATTTATCTCTGGCAATTCTAGTTCAATGGTTGTTAAAAATCTGCGTGTGTAGTTTATTATTCTTTTCGTTGAGAGGTGGAAGCGTTCACTGTTTCCACGTCAAACATGGGAGTAGTTTCTTCTCCAATTAATACATAGTTTAAATTGATTCCATGTTATAATGTGTTTAGACTTTATAAGTGCCGTGCGCCCTTCAGTGTGTAGTCCAATTTCATGCAATTAAGGCCTTCAGTGTGCTCCAGCACAGGCGAACTTTGGAGTTATGAATCCAGCGGATCCAACCCATATTGTCGCAGAATAATTGCATTAGAACCGGCGTTAGCAGGCATGAATGACCTTTTGTTTCTCTGATTATTATTCGACTGTGGGTATTAGAACCAGCGTTCTAATTTCATCTCATTACAACCAGATCCAATTCCTCTGTTTTGCGCAGAATAATGTTTCAACATTATAGTGGTGTCGAGGAGACCTCAGGAGCGG
Source organism: Pinus tabuliformis (assembly GCA_031772625.1). Classification (NCBI taxonomy): domain Eukaryota; kingdom Viridiplantae; phylum Streptophyta; class Pinopsida; order Pinales; family Pinaceae; genus Pinus; species Pinus tabuliformis. The sequence continues at coordinate 1,002,844,009 of CM062816.1, forward strand.
CGTTGTGTGTTCAGAATACCTGCAGTTCGAATGGAGACATATTAAGACAGAGCTGAGTAAGGAGATTGAGGGCGATTCAATATAAATGCCAGTATATATGTATCGCCTGAACCATTGTGCGAAGGTGGAATAATCGCTCATCAAATTCCCGCGGAAGTGTTAACTATCGCATAAGAGGATATTTGTTCAGGAGGAATGAGTTTGTATGGAGAGCGCAGAGATATATATATGCCTTGCCTATACAATATATGCACATAAGCTTTGGTTATAAGAAAGTTCTGACTATAACCTGCAGTGATATCGAAGAAAGAGGAGAACATCCTACGACTGTGCGTAGGTAAATACATAAATATAAATATTGTATGCGCATGTCTATTTTTAATATGTTTCTTTTAAGAGTTCTTGAAGAGCCTGCGTGCTAAACAATTATGATAACAGGATTTCCCAAGAAATGAAACATCAGTTTAATGACTGATGTGTCCAGAACATAAAGAAGGGCATTTGATCAAGATATAGAAGAGCTTGCCAGCAGAATAGCAAGATTGTCTCTAAAGCCTGCAGACCCGCCATCAGATAATGTGTTGATGTCGATAGGATAAGGCTTGTTGGCAGGTGGGCCTTAAGGAATCCCACGTCAACCAACTCGAGTACAAGAATAATGACTTGAAAGATACATGATTTGAAGAACTCATACAATTTTACAAACATTATTGGGAACTTTTCCCACCAGTTACTTGGTTTTCAAGAAAAGTCCCTCTCCTGTTGCGCCAAACAAGCTGGTTTTCACAAAAGGACTTATTTTTCTCTTTACTATTTTCATTTATTTATTAAAATACTAAATTTCCTACTATACTGAATAAAATATATCCCCCTTCAAGTGAAAGAGAACTTCCAATGAAGCCATGTGGAGATTAGGTACAAGGATATATTCATGCTTCGATTTAACATATAAAATTTAGAATATACATGAGCATGAAAAGTTAGCAGCTTTGAAAAATGTGATACAAAGATTACTTGAAGATGAGAGTGGTACATTGACTATATTGTGATCTGGAACCAATGTTGGATGTAATCCTGGTGGTATTGGCTCATTTCCTCATTTGGACCACTCTGAAAGTCCTCCTCAATCGTGCCAGGAAAAATTGGATAATTGGTCTGTGGAATGCATACAAGGCTTGCTTCTAGGCATGGTGAAACTTCTTCAATCTCAGGTTTAGATGGATCCTCCCCATCAGATTTGGTACATGATTCCTCAATCTCCTTGGTAGATAGGGAAGAGGAATCAAGGGAGATTTCCAAATCCTATTTTGGCTATGGAGAGACAGATAATTTCTTGAATGTGGTGAAGATGAACTCTTCCTCACAAGTAGATATCCCAACTATTGTTAATATTTGAGAAAGTACTTCGAGGGACATTCTTCAAGATCTTGATCATTCTTTGAATTTCTCCTATTGTTTTATGATCCATGTCTTGCAACATGGATTAGTACAAAGGGGTTCTTACAACACCCAAGAATGTTTTATCTTTAAAGAGCTTTCAAATTTTAACGTAAATGAATTAAAAACTGCTAATTGCAATAAAACTTACCGAACTTGCTTATTTGGACAACCAAACTTTGGAGCAACCCCACAATAGTGGATGCGTGGCTCTTCACTCACAACTTATTGTGCACTCTTCTCCCTCTTATTTCCCAGCAACTAAGATCACACAAAAAACTTGTGAAAGTAACTAAGATTTGATCCCCTTAGCATCTCCCCGACAACAACGTCAAAAATGTTGGGGAAATTATATTTGTTAATTCCAACATTAAATTATCAATCCAGGGCTTGTAAGCTTCGAGGCACAGTTGCATGTAACAAAGGATCAGAGCATCTAATATAAACTAGAAATGAAACCAATTTACTATTTAAGTACAGAATCCCTATTTCTAACTGAAACTAATCAATTAAGGAAAACACGCTCAAACAATACGAATAAGAAATTCTAATTAATGTGCAAAGACAACTAACTCTAATTAATCATAAACCAAGCAATACAAATGATCATTCGAGCGATTTCAATCTTAATCCAAGTAATGGAAATCTTAAATCAAACACTAAGATCTATTTAGTCTAAATGCAAGAATCTTAAATCGACCGAGACTAACTCAAAAAGGCATCAATCTTATGCTAATTTCAATTCAAACAAAACTAATTATAATCCAAATGATTTAAGCTAAAGAAATAAACAATCCAAATAATACTGTGACTTAATCTAATTCCCGGGATCACACAAATGTCTACTACTTTTAACCTCAAATACATCAACTACATTCAACTTAAGAACCTTAAACTAACACTATCGAAAATTGAATCTTAAATGAACGCTTTCAAAACCGAATTCAGGAAATATAGCACTATCATAATGAAACTCAAGAAATCCAAGCGCAAATAAAGCTTAGAAAATCGAACCTTGATTGAACTTAGGAAGTTGAATTACAACTCAAGGAATCGAAATTAAATCAAACTCGGAAAATCTATTTTATGGAAAGCATTAACCTACAATGGTAAATTCAACCACACTTCGACTCTATGGGATCTCAAAATTGAACTATAGTCATCATTATGTCGTCATGTCATTGTCGGTCATTTATAAACATGATTTTGCAAAACTTTTTTAAGTACGTGATCACTCTGTTTAAGTATAGAATGACTCTATATAAGTATAGAATGCAGAATTATATAATTGATCCAAGCCTAGTCTCAGGATGCATGCAATAAATCGATAGGAATTTAAATTTTGCAAAAATTGACAAGAAGTCGATCCATAATTTGACAGTCCATACCAATGATATCAACACATCCAAAAAGGATCGGGACTTCAATTCCCAATTAAATCATGCTTTTATTATGCCAATGGATTAGAACAGCACTACAAGTTCAATTAATAATTAACACAACCAATATTGTTTTATGTTGTTTCTGATTATTCTTATATAGACATGACACTACAAGATAATCATGCTAAAAAAAACAAGACGAATTCTAATTGAATGAATTCTAGAATTTTTAGTTTTCAACTCTACAAGACAAAGTTTTAAGCATAAAATGATGTTGGATTTCACACAACAAATTTCTTGATGAAATTACACTCTGAATGTAAATCCTATGATCTAGATAAGCTAAAGGACTTGCTTCCAGTTGTGGTGGGCCCTTGCCAGTCCTAGAGCAAGCCTAAAATAACTCAATAAAAATGAAATTCAGAACACAGTCATAATTCTTACAAAGAATTTAGAGATGAAGCAAAATTCAATTAAGATTCAATTATTATTACAAAAGAGCTTCAATCCATCCTTTATTCCATCCCTGCTTCTCATACTTTCAAAAAACTCTCCAAAGCTTCCAATACAAACCATGGCTAAGCCATTTATAAGATTTACAACGTGAATTAGTCATTTTCCTCAATTATGGAAAATTGAACAATTTTAACAAACGGACCCCAAAGATATTGGCATATCTTCCCAACCATGGTAAATTTTGGAAAATTGTTTGGAGGGAACCTAAATTGTTATATTTTCAACAAAATAATCTCTTGTATTTGACTGATTCAAATCCAGTTCCTCGGAAATTGTGCCCAAAGTTGGTTGTCTCGCTCTTTTTGAAAGATTCTAGAACTCTGGAAAAACAATCATTTTTTTATAAAACTGCCTCCAAGCCCTGCTTATAACTTTTATAAAAATTTGAATCTAGAGAAATGATTTTGGATATAGATAATTGGTTATATGTTTAACAATCCCGTTTTCTCATATTTTCCAGATTCACCTCCACCAGCACATAAATTAAGATAAAACTTGGCAGTTTGGAAACTATGCACATTTTGAGAAGATTTGTTAATTAGCTCCTAGGGACCCACATGTGTGACCTGGTTGCAATAAAACACATGGAAAAGTACTAGGACATTATCTTGGAGAATAACCTCCCTCGGTTTTCCCCGAAAGCGTGCTGAAATGTCGAAACCCCAAATTGGATATTCACATACTCTACTTGTACCAATTAGTTCAACTGACTTGTGAAGAATTTCTGCGATGGAACCTTGTGACAAATGAACTTAGCGAAACCATCATTAGTAAATCATGAAAAAATCATCTTTAATCATAAAAGAGTCAAGAAAACTAATGATAACCAACCATAGAGTGTAAGGTATGTATTTGGCGGCAAGCTATGGAATTATGGTACGAACTGGGTTAAAAGTACATGAACATAGGGTATGAATGGTGGTATTGAATGATAAAAACATGGTCATATTTGAGGCCCAATAGTCATTCCAAAAAAAAAACAGGTGACCAGTCTGCAAAAGTAATTTGAAACCAATATCTCTTAAATCTTCGAACATAGTACAAGATAAACTGGAGAATAGCATTAAAACACTTTATAGCATCACATAATGCCAAAGCATTTGGTGCGCTAATGTCAATGATAAACCAACACAAACTTTGTATGGAGGTCTTCTAAATGACACTTCATACTATTATTTTATTCCAATATTAGAGAGAAAATAATAATGATTGTACGAATCTAATTTGTCTAAATGTTGGGCGCTTAATCTTACTGGTATATACATCAATCTGATTCAAATTCTAATCAAAATAAACACCCATGCCATATCCAAACTATAAATTCGTGGACATCTTTTCTACAAGGCTGCAACAATTTTCCCAATGTTTTCAATGGAGAAAAGTCAATCGAACAGAGTAATGACAATTGAAAGAAATTTTCTAGAGCATTACAGACTTTTTACGAAAATTTCCACCATTTTAAATTTTTTTTTTCTAATATGGATTCCTCCTAGACATAGAGAACAGATACACTACCCACGAGAAACTCAGAGATAGAAATTTTATATCATATTGTTCTATCACCATTGTAAATAACTCAGCCGAAGCCGAGAGCTTTGGGTAGGGTAAAAAAACAGCTCAGGATAAAACAACCCTAAGCAACCTCCGGAAAGGAGAATTTGTATAAAATGTTATGGTCTCAGTAACTTCATTGCCTCCCATCACAAGAGAAGGCAAGATGGTTGCTGCAGCAATGATAACCATAAAAAACAACAATGCTACATCCCTTGTCATCGTCAATCGAGTACCATACTCTTTCTTCCTTTCCCTTTGGATATAAACACAAAATATGAGAAATAAAAGGAACTACATAAAGGCCCAAGGAAAAAGGTGCATATTCGAGCTCACAAGGTCTGGGTTTTATAGCCACTGTGGTGCTCTTACAACAATCTTTTTTGTAATTCAATTGCCGGCACGACCAAAAAATCTTGCGGGTTTACCCTACTTTTCTTGAAAATAAGATTAAAAGCCATCACCTCTACATCGGAAAGGCTTATCCATAAATCTTATCTCTTATTATTTCAGATAATTCATATCTCTAACACATTTAATTTTCTCTTCGACTACTTTTATCAGCGTTTCATGGATAATATTTCTATATGCATAAGAAGGAAGTGGACTTTTGGGATCATACCTCTTCGGATCATTGGATGAGGTTGAGATCTCACGAATGTTTATGAAGCCGTGGATAAGGTCGAACATATCTGAATCTATATGGTAAAGCAAACACATACAAAGGAAACCGCAGTGTTGTAGCCTTTTCTCCAACATCAAAAAGGGAAACAGGGATTGTGACTTCTTTACTCTTTTAAATTTGGTGTACATGGTTGCATTACCCACAAAGCATGGGTCAAGAACCACCCAAGCCGGCATACATACCATTTGAGTAACCTTCCAATTAAAAAAGGAAAAAGTTGCTTTCTTTAGTAATGTAGGAGGAATAAAGCATCGTGATCAATCCATCATGCACCAAGTCACATGGGAGGAGCGACCGTTCTTCTGTCGTGTAGCTTCTCAACCCACCAAATTCACCATGCTCCATACAAAATCAATATTACACATCGATCATAAATGAAATGAATAATAGTTGCACATCTGGTTCTTAGAGCCAAACAACATGACTTCTTTCTCCATCTAAAACGTTTGAATGCAACCCTATTGTATCAACATCGTTGGGCATAGACTTCTGCTATAAGGAAGCTAGCCCAGATCTCCAATTTCTAATTAGCATTCGTAGCCTGATCTCTTCACGTATAATCTACATTCGTAAAGAAAGAAAACCTTCAGCCTAAACCCAAGGAATTTCACAAGGGATTGTTTAGCGTTGAAATAGTTAACATTGTCATAAACATTCATGTTGAACTGGTCTTCAACAACATAAATGCAACATGTTAAAGTCGTCATGGAATCTTGGTGTGGTCTCATAATTTAAGTTTTAATCTAGTCCATTGAGAAGTGGAGCGCATTGACTGCTCTGATGCGATGGTCGATCAGGTCGAGTTGGTCCATTGACTAAGCACCAACACGAAAAATACACAAAACACTATGTGTTTGGAACACGGGTTGACCAAAGTTTTTTCAACAAGAAGTCCATGTTTGTGTATGGTTTTCCATTTTTACTAACATACCCAATTTTGATGTGTAGTTCTATTTTTAACAAATGCGTACCTTCTCTGATATTTATTATCTATATCCCATTATTAATTACAGTGTCGCATGTAAACCATTCAAGTTGTTATTTTTTCATATTAACTTTGCATGAACATAGGACATGTATTACAGGCAGCCTCACTTGACTCGTATCATTGTGTCACTTAAATAGAATGAAGGTTTGGTCCAAAAGAGCGAACCTCTTTAACTTTTAATTTAATCAATTAAACCTTTATTTAATAAGGATTGTTTTCATAAAAACCCTGTTTGATGGTAAATACTTTTGAAGTATAACATGTTATATATATATATATATGTTATTGATCATTCAATAACCATGGTTATGCTTGGATTCTCCTTCAAAGAATCCTAATTTCCATTGGTATTATGAATTTCATGTGCTTAAATTTCCAGATGAATTTTGATGTTATTTTTCTTATAGACTTTTCATAATTAAAACCCGTCAACAAAAATGACACGAAGGTGGATTATTCCATGGGCTTCATTGTTTCAACTTGAAGCTTTGATACCATTTTTAACCTACCTCCTGAGCCTACCCATAAAAGTAGCTCCTAGGCTCCATAAATTTTAATTTTTTCCTCCATTAAAGTTAATATTCTTGATTCGTCTCAAGTATAGTGACCTCATCATCACACACTCAAGGATTATCCTTGCAACTATACCCATGATCCTAAATACTACACAATATTATAGCAATGATCTTACCTATTCTCCTAATCCACCTTTACAAATTTGATAGGAGAATGAATCATAGCATGCACTCTTTCATAAACCCTTACAAGTAGTTATGGATCATTGGTGTGAGTCTATTGTAACTAGCATGGACAAGAGTCATGATCTTATTCCTCCTTATATATTCAAGGGTTTCATGATAGAAAATTTATGCAACATGCAAACTAACTAGCCTCCTCCAATACAATTACTATGGCATGCATGGAAGAGAAAACCCTGAGTAAGTGATTATACACTTAGAAGCCCTATACCATAACTATTCCACATGCATTAATGTCATATGCCTGAACAATTGCCATGTTAAACCATAGATATCATATAACATTAAAGGCATATCATGACCCTTCATGATAATCAAGTTTAGATTCATAGAAATCTCAAATACTCATATATGATTTCCCATAAGCAAGTAAATGCAAGTATTTATACTTGTCCATAATGGTCATATATAAATTTTAACATGAGTAAGAATATCTCCATGGCCCAGGTAATACAACTACCTACAAAGCCTCTACTTTGAAGGCAATAAAATTCACATGCATTCATCTAAACTCGACTCATAAATCCATAAACACAAATAAGTCTACTTATGTATAACTACCACAAGCAACTCATTTATTTATTCTCATGTTTACAGATGACACCACATATACACATATGAGCTAACAATTTAACAACATAAAAAGGTTAGGAGTAACCATACATCATTTTTCATGCAAGTAACAACCGACCAGAATGGAGTAGAACATCAGTAAATCTACTCATAAACAAACTGAAATTATAACAGAGAAGAGAAGAAAATATCATATAGGACATTCCACGCAAATGAATCCCACAAAAACATCATTTGGAGAACGGAGCACCACCACCCAACCATGAATCACCTCTGATTCCCCCTGAGCTGAGGTTCTTTCCATGGATCAACTTCCTCCAATTGATCTATGCAATGGATATTTAATACCCTTTTTCATGATATGGTTTCTATTAGCGGTGTCCCACTTTTATGGATTTTTATCCATTTTCCTAGGCCTTTTTTGGAAAATATCGCCTTTATCTCCTATGAGGCTTTTCCTCATAAAATATTTCCTTTATCCCCCACAAAGCTTTTATGTTTTTTCGTCGATGGATATTTATCTCCAATCCATCAAGCTTATCTAGAATCTCATCTAGAAGCTTTATCATGAAAGATTTATCCTATCCCATTCCTCAATGGGATTTGGCAAGAATCTCATCTCTTGGTGTCTCGCTTTTCCAGGTGATCACTTTATTAATTTATTTAATAATGCATTTATTTTCCATATTACACATCACACCTAGGTTTCCTCAGCTTAGGTTACAATAGTCTGACACACAAGGGAGGGATGTTATATTTAACAGCTTAAGGAAAAATAAAGGTATCATCAAATACTCCCCTATGTGTTCCATTAAGTTGACAAAGATGTCCTTTTTTCTTTTGAAAATATTCCAATATTTGAACATCCCAAATGAACAATATCCTTGAATCCTACTTTGTCTTGCAAAATAACAAACTGGTACCAAAATTATGGGTATTGGTTAGTTGAAACAATGTACAAGACAGTTGGTATGAAATACTAGATGATGTTTCAATGCAATCATTTCCAACTTCACATAAGATTCCAAAAATAATGGTCATGGTTTACTTTATTGAAAAAAAAAATAGAAACAAATCTAACTATAATAAAGAAATAATAAGTGGGAAAGAAAAGTAATAGTTGAACCATGTTGCAGTTGGAAATGAGACTGAGTCACAATCTTTATTAAGTATAATATGAAGGTGAAAGAGACCCCAACAGAAATATGTAATAGGAACATAGATCTCCAATTTTCAACTAATTACCTTTGAGTCGTTAACATCCCCACTTATATAAAACAAATAAGAAATATGTTGCACTATATTTTATAACTAAACTAACTACTATATAAAGTTTTTATTTATTATCCTACTCTGCTTGAGAAAAAGAAATTCCTCTCCTCAAGTATAGGAGTATTTCCAATGTAGCCATGTGTGTAACAAATATAAAAATGAATTCATACTCAAGTTTAGAATATAATCTTTAATGTAGACTTGAGTATGAAGAACCAGTTGTTTTAATGATGATGTCAAGAATTAAGGAGGAGTCAAGGAGCAATGTGGTCTTCCAGTTGTTGGCATTATGATACAAGTGTTGTCCTTGATGGCAACTCACTCAGAGGTTGATACAGGTGATGGCAACTTAATCAGAGGACAGATCTTAGTACAGCAGGTCAAGAAAGAGATATACGCAGGTTCATTGTGACAAATCAGCGTATACACGCGGGTTGGACGTGCCGAAGATGCGTATGCATATACACGCACTTTCACGCAAGGAAAAGCGCGTACAGGTGGGAAAACTTATGTCTTGGTCCGTGGTAGTTAGTCCTCGGTATTTGAACCTATGGTTTTGGACCATGGTATCTCGACAAGTGTGTTGAACCCAAGTATTGGGCTCTTGGTATTGATTTATTATGGTTTTGGACCGTGGTATTGAGCAAGGCCTAAGACTATAAAAGGAGGAGAAGATCATTAGGCAAAGATGAGAGGTAAGGAATGGATGTCTGATGAAGTGGGAAGATCTAGTATTGCTGGTTATCTGTTTGTGATGCTTGGCTAAGGTTGGACCTGACAGTGAAGGTATAAGTAATTATCTTTAGATCTATACGCAGGTTGTCTCTGGTGAAAGCGCGTACACACGCGGTTTTGATATAGTCAAGTAGCGTATGCATTATGAGATTTGGTGTTTCAGGTTGTTGTTGATTCTAGTGGTTGTTGCAGAGTTCTGGGCTCTGGTTTGTGTTCTGTGTTTTTGATGACAGGGTTTCAGTGATTCAGTATTGGGTGATTTAGAGATTTATGATGCAAGTATAAGTTGATGATTGTATTGCAGCAGTGATTGTTTTGTACTCATGGATCCAGTCTGAAAATTAATGAAACGTGGTCCCTGAAGAAAAGAAGGTTGTAGCCTTCTGTAGGTCAGCACCTACGTACTAGTATATTAGCTAGTACAAGAGCTGAGGGGGTTGTAGCCCCCTTCCATAAGTAGCTGGAAAACGAGAGAGGGTTGTAGCCCTCTGCAGGTTGAAGCCTGCGTGCTGGTAAAGGACTGCACCAGTACATTGTAAAAGAAGTTTCTTATTAAAGGAAGAAAGAGACGAATTGCAGCAGGTGGTTTTCACCCACATTGGGTTTCCACCTTATATCTTGGTGTTCATGTGTGCTACTTATGTGTGATGATCTGTTATGTTTTACTGCACCTGATTACTATTATTATGGTTAATAATGTTCTGATGAATTTACTGAAGATAAGCTAACTGAATCATAAGATTACTGCATGTACGCTAGTTGCATTTAACACAGTCGCGTATATACGCTGATATACTGAACTGAAGCCGCGTATATGAATCTGAGTATGAAATTGAAAAGTATCTGATTTGATAATACTGATTCACCCCCCCTCTCAGTATTATTTCCAACAATTGGTATCAGAGCAGGTCCTTCAGAGGTAGCTTGATCGCTTGAAGGAAAAGATCCATCAGAATGACTAATCCAGAAAGAGAGGCACACATCAGGCCACCAATCTTTGACGGGAACAATTTTACCCACTGGAAGATAAGAACCACTGCATATCTACAATCACTTGGAGCAGAAGTTTGGGGAATCGTAGAAGGAGGATACAAATTCCCATCAGCAACTCCTATAGATGCAGCAGAGAGAAAGCAATATGAGCTCAATGCCAAAGCTGTTACTGTCTTATTGGGAAGTTTGACACAATCAGAATTTATGAAGGTTATGCATTTCAAATCAGCTAAGGAAATATGGGACAAAATAATTCTGAGCTACGAAAGAGATGATCAGGTAAAAAGAGCAAAGCTTCAAACTCTCAGAATCCAGTATGAAAATCTTAAGATGCATAGTAATGAAAGCATAGCTAATTATTTCCTGCGTATGGATGAAATTGTAAATTGTATGAGGGATCTGGGTGAAGAATTTAAGGAAGTTGTCTTAGTTGAAAAGGTTTTGAGATCTCTGTCTGCTAAATTTGATTCCAAAGTGTCTGCCATAGAAGAAAAGGAGAATCTGCAGAAAATCACCATGTCACAGCTTCACGGAATCTTAACTGCTTTTGAAATGTGAAAAGAGGGACCATCAGAAGCCGCATTCGAAGCGTCAGGATACATTTCAGAGGAAGAAGATGAGGTAAATTTTGTCAGGAATCTTGAATGGGGAACTGGATGGTTCAAAGGTAAGCTACCTTTCAAATGTTTTTCATGTGGTAGAGTTGGTCACTATGCTGCTAGATGCCCTCATAACAAAGGGAAGATGTCTGAAGAAGGTAATAGAAGCTATTATACCCACGTTAAAAGTAATGACTCATTCAATGGTAGTGAAGACATTAGAAGTCTCATGGCATATGAAAAGAAGAATGCAGAAACTGAGGAAGTTACCAAGTTAAACGAACAATTGGAGACAGTAATCAGGGTAAGGGAGAAATTGCAGGATATAGTAAATGATCAGAGCATAACAATTCAGAGACTTGAATCAGAGATCCTCTCTCTAAAGGAAGAACTTGAAAAATCAAGAGAGCAGAACAAAGAAGCTCTTGAAGATCAAGAACATGAAGTGATCAAATTAAAGCAACAAGTGGAAGAAGGAAGAAAAGCTGAAGAAGACCTAAGGAATCAGTATCTGGAAAAGGAAGAACAACATCAGGTTGAGGTAAATATCCTAAAAGGTAAATTAGAAGAAAAGGATAAATTGTTGTGATTTCAAGATAGTACTAAGATTTTGGATGACATTCTTGGTAGTCAAAGATCCCCTATTATCAAAACTGGTCTTGGTTTTTATGAATCCGTTGAAGGTGAATCTAGCTCACAAGGTGAGGCAAGAAACTCTAATAAGAAATCTGAAATGCTCAACAAGGAACAACCAAGGAAAGAAATTCCTCAAGGAAAATCCTTTACTCCTAACTATGGAAGTGATAGACGATTATTTCCTCCACTGAATAATGTTGAATGTCATGTATGTCATAATCTTGGACATGTTGCAACCAGATGTAGAAGTAGAATGGTTCAAGACCATCACAAAATATCATCGCATCCCAGGTATTTCAGAGGATATTGCTTTGCCTGCAATGCATATGGACACAAAGCAATTGATTGCAATAGAAGGAACATGAAATATGTAAGATGTTATACATGCCACAAACTTGGACATAAAGCAAGGGAATGCAGGAGCAAATTTCAAAATTCAAAACAAGAGGACCATACATCATCACAGTTCCAGGAATTGAATAAGACAGAATTAGAGACAGAAAGGTGTGACATAACTAAGTTAGCTGACATAACAAACACAGGGGAATCTGAAAGTGAAGAAATTCAGTATTCCATCTTGCATACGCTGATATAATGAAGAAAGGGCAGCAGAACAGACTCAGGAAAATGTTCGGTCATGGTTGGCTCAGGCTCAGGGGGAGCATATACTTCAAATAATGCATTGTTGGCATTATGGTTAGAAGTTGTTGATAAAGCTAAATGATACAATTTGTTGTTTGATCAAAGGAATGGTATTGCAGGTTTGGATGCTGATGCTTATGGTACAGATCATATGATGAATGATAGTCATGGTCTTGAATGAATTGCTGGTCTTAGAACTTGCATATGCTCAGGGGGAGCATGGATGGCTTGATACAACTTGGCATATACAAAGGGGAGCTCAATCAGAAACTTCAGCATGTATTTAGGGGGAATATGGACAGCAAAAGGTATACCAAGGAAGAGAATATCTTGGTCCGCCCTTTGCCCTTGATGTCAAAGGGGGAGAGTGACTTGGTGTGGTGGTTGCCATCAAGTCCAAAGGGGGAGATTGTTGGCATTATGATACAAGTGTTGTCCTTGATGGCAACTCACTCAGAGGTTGATACAGGTGATGGCAACTTAATCAGAGGACAGATCTTAGTACAGCAGGTCAAGAAAGAGATATACGCAGGTTCATTGTGACAAATCAGCGTATACACGCGGGTTGGACGTGCCGAAGATGCGTATGCATATACACGCACTTTCACGCAAGGAAAAGTGCGTACAGGTGGGAAAACTTATGTTTTGGTCCGTGGTAGTTAGTCCTCGGTATTTGAACCTATGGTTTTGGGCCATGGTATCTCGACAAGTGTGTTGAACCCAAGTATTGGGCTCTTGGTATTGATTTATTATGGTTTTGGACTGTGGTATTGAGCAAGGCCTAAGACTATAAAAGAAGGAGAAGATCATTAGGCAAAGATGAGAGGTAAGGAATGGATGTCTGATGAAGTGGGAAGATCTAGTATTGCTGGTTATCTGTTTGTGACGCTTGGCTAAGGTTGGATCTGACAGTGAAGGTATAAGTAATTATCTTTAGATCTGTACGTGGGTTGTCTCTGGTGAAAGCGCGTACACACACGGTTTTGATATAGTCAAGTAGCGTATGCATGATGAGATTTGGTGTTTCAGGTTGTTGTTGATTCTAGTGGTTGTTGCAGAGTTCTGGGCTCTGGTTTGTGTTCTGTATTTTTGATGACAGGGTTTCAGTGATTCAGTATTGGGTGATTTAGAGATTTATGATGCAAGTATAAGTTGATGATTGTATTGCAGCAGTGATTGTTTTGTACTCATGGATCCAGTCTGAAAATTAATGAAACGTGGTCCCTAAAGAAAAGAAGGTTGTAGCCTTCTGTAGGTCAGCACCTACGTACTAGTATATTAGCTAGTACAAGAGCTGAGGGGGTTGTATCCCCCTTCCAGAAGTAGCTGGAAAATGAGAGAGGGTTGTAGCCCTCTGCAGGTTGAAGCCTGCGTGCTGGTAAAGGACTGCACCAGTACATTGTAAAAGAAGTTTCTTATTAAAGGAAGAAAGAGACGAATTGCAGCAGGTGGTTTTCACCCACATTGGGTTTCCACCTTATATCTTGGTGTTCATGTGTGCTACTTATGTGTGATGATCTGTTATGTTTTACTGCACCTGATTACTGTTATTATGGTCAATAATGTTCCGATGAATTTACTGAAGATAAGCTAACTGAATCATAAGATTACTGCATGTACGCAAGTTGCATTTAACACAGTCGCGTATATACGCTGATATACTGAACTGAAGTCGCGTATATGAATCTGAGTATGAAATTGAAAAGTATCTGATTTGATAATACTGGTTCACCCCCCCTCTCAGTATTATTTCCAACACCAGTTGCTTGAAACCAACTTTCAACAAAATCAAAATGCTATTGGCTTACCTCTTTATTTGGCTCATTCGACGTATCCTCCTTTATCGTGCCATGCAAGTCTTCTAGCATTAGATGATTATCCTCTTGTGTGCTTAGAGGATTTGTAAATAGGCATATTGAAAATTATTTAATATCAGGTTCTGATTCCTTCTCTCCATCAAATGCAATCCATGATTCTTTAGTTTCCTCAACAATTTTTCAAGAGTAATGATATTCATGTGGATGTGATTCATGGTGTTTTTGTTCTTCTATCACTTATGGGAAGGAAAATAATTTCTTGGCTATTGTCAAGATTTGTTCTCCTTGAGAAGAAGAGACCCCAACTACTGCTAGGATTTGAGAGAGTTCTTCCAAACTCTTGATCATCCTTGAATACTTATTTTCTTGTTTCTAATCCATGTCATGCACATGGATTAGTGTATGGAATTCTTCAAGTACCAAAAACTTTAAAAATCCTAAGGAAATAAAAATAAAATGCACTTAAAAAAAATACAAGCAAACCAATAATGTAGTTCAAGAGACAGCATGCTACTAAGACCCTGTTGTCACCAAGTTATCTATTCACACAAGTTACACTTCTCTTCTTTCAATGAATCAAACTAAAGGAAAGCACACTTGCAATGAAAAATAACGAAAAATGACACTTTGCATCCTACCTTTAATTCTAGCCATATGAAAAAGAAACTTGAAAATAAATTAGAGATAACCAAACTTTGGAGCAACTGCAAACCAAAGCAGATGTATGGCTCTTCACTCATGTTTTACTGTCTTTCTCCACCCTCTAGTTTCCCCGTAGCTAAGATCACACATAAAACTTGTGAAAGAAACTATGCTCTAATCCCTTTAGCATCTCCTTGGAAACAATGCCAACAATGTTGGTGGAATTATATTTATTCTAATTCCCACACTTAATTATTGAATCCGGGATCATAAGACTTAGAGATGCAAGCACAAGAAATGCAGGACTAGAGCCTATTCTAGCCTATGCTAACAATTAAGATAAAAAGAACTAATTACTGAGGATTATCACTTGTCATTGGACTACAAAACTCTAATTCTTATCGTGTTTTAAACCATAGTCTTTTATTACCGACAAATAAAATGTTCATGTGGTTCTATATATGTAGCTTTTTAGGTCTTGATACTTTGGTGGTTTTAATCCTACAGTGATGAAAACACATTAACCATACTACATAAAAGTAAATTGCAAAAAAGTAAATGTCGATAACTATATTCAAAAGTGTGTGAGACAAGTAAAGAAAACAAGGCAATAAACTACAAGAAATGCATTAACAAACTATCAAAAATAAATGCTAAGCAGGTTTAGAGATATATTGTAGGTTCTTATTCATTGTAGGAATATTTTACCAAGTAGCTGCAAAGATTCATCAATTAAAGAGTCCTAAACTAAAAATTGTATATTTTTTATACCTTGTTCTAGTACAGTACCTAGTATTGAATTAAGTACAGAAAGTCTGGCAATTGAAATTCTAAATAAGTACCGAATTAAGTACATAAATTCTGTAAGTTCAAATTCTGAATATTAAAACGTGTTAAGAAACCAATTTAAATTTGTCTGACTCTGAAGCTTGAAAATATGAATTCTAATATGATCATAATGCCTTTTAATTAACAGATCTGAGGGTAAAACAATAGATATAAGACTACGTGAAATATAAATCTAATAAAAAACTAAAAATACCATCAAATAAAATTTGCAATCAGAAAAAAAACTAAAACTAAATATTAACCTACTCTCAAAATAAAAACTAGGGCGTCACCTGAGTCGAGGGGCACTTCCAGACTTGGAAACCTTCCCAACAACTAATTCAAACTAGTACGATGCTCAAATTGCAATAATTAAATCTTCATTATAATAGTCTCAATTTCAACTTGAAAACAAAGGTTCAAATTTATTTCAAAACATTAACTCAGAATAATGATAACTTCTATGTGTTCTCTCTTTCTCGTTATGCAGATCCATTCTTTATATTACAATGGAGAGGAAGTGATGGTCCAAAGGATCATATCAACTTCCATAAAACTCTAACTCTTGTAGTACAACTGAGATAACAAATAATATTTAACCATGGTCTTGTTATGATATTGGAATGTATTATATTAGCATGGGAGATAGAAACGATGACACCTAGCATTAGTTTTACTTTCCTCCAATTTTGAACATAGCTACAAATCTAAGCATGGATACCCATAGTTGTTGGTGCGCAGGTGCAAAATGAGGTACTGAAATAAGTACTGAATTTCTAGAAAATGCCAAAGTGGTATTGAATTAAGCATTGAAATCTATAGGTGGAATTTAGGTTTGAATAACATCTTGACCTTCACATGTGAGCTAGATGTGAACATAAATCCATCCATAAACATATAGTTGCAACCCATGTCATCTCGAGAAGTGCCAATGTCTTAACCATTACTTAGTACCGAAACTGATATAAGTAACGAATTGTCAAATTCTAGTACTAAAACTTATTAATGGTTTGTAGATTTCTATGGTGTGGTTTTTTAGAAGTTGAATTCGGATATTCCATAGTTTTCATCTTTAATTTGTTGACGTTTTGAGTCTAGACCAAGACTCATCATCAGGACTGATTTACAAAGAAGAGAGACAGTAGTAATAAATATGGTTATGGTTGTGTGAGATGTCAAGTTTGTAAGCCGACCATCTAAATGATTTGAATTTAAATTCATTTTTATTATTTAATTTTGTATTAATATTCTTATAATTTTTAATGATATATTACAAAGTTTTTTTAATTTTATTTATTTTACATGAATATAATTATTTTAGTTTTTAATTAATTGCTTAAATTGAATTCTATTGGTTTTGGTTTTAGCATATATCCTTTGATAAATTACCTAATTTATGTTTTGTAAGTGAGGGATGCTTATTGCTTTTCTTTTTATTTGTTTTTTGTTTTAGTGAATTGTTTATGTACTAAGTTTTTTATTTTATTTTATTTTATTTTATTTAAATTTTAAATAAAATAAATTAATAATAATATTTTTTTTTAATTATTTTAAATTTAATAATAATAATTTATTTAGATTCAATTAATTTTAAAAGTTTAGTTTTTTAGGAGGTTAATGTATTCTTAATGTTGTGTTTCTAAACTTATATGTTCTTATGTTAATGGATTATTGTTTAGGCACTGTTGTACCGGCTACAACCACCCTTCAAATTTTTTCCTTAGCTTCGTTTTGGAGCCTCATTACCAACCATCATTACTAGCATGTCTTACATTGAGCAAGTACATAGGCTTCAACTATGTTTCAGTGGCATGTCATCATGTGCATGTCAACTTGTTTGTCTCCCACCCACAGGCCAAGGATAATTTTAGGGGCGAATGTTCGCCCTTTGGCGAAATTAAGGGGTTTTAAATTTTTAGTGGGCGAATATTTTGTATCATAGTACATTTTTACAAATCACCTCAAATAGCCCACCTTATTTTAAGGGAGAGGGTAAAAAAGGTAAATTTAGCCCTTGAAATTAGGACTTACAACCTTCCATTCGCCCATTTTCAAGAATAGGTTTTATTTAAGTGAATCCATTCGCCCATTTTCAAGAATAGGTTTTATTTAAGTGAATCCTATGGGCCAAATACCATATTTATAAAAGAGGTATGGTAAATTAATAAAAATATAAATAAATGAGAGGTATGGTAAATAAATAAAACATTTTTTATATTTACTCCATAAGTCACCTTATATACATGTAAGGGTGTAAACAAATAAAAATATAAGTAAAGTTGAGGTATGGTAAATAAATAAAAATATAAATAAACTAGACGTATTGTAAATAAATAAAACCTCTTTTTATATTTAGTCCATAACCCTCGTTCTATTTATGAAGGCTCAAGAAAGAGGTTTTATTTAAGTGAATCCTATGGGCCAAATACCATATTTGTAAAAGAGGTATGGTAAATTAATAAAAATATAAATAAACGAGAGGTATGGTAAACAAATAAAACATTTTTTTATATTTACTCCATAAGTCACCTTATATTTACGAACACTCAAAAAATGGGTTATATTTAGGTGAAACCTATGGCCAAAATACTATGGGACAAATACCATGGACTAGATTGTTATTAATACCATGCAAAAAACCATTATTAACCCTAATATTAGAATTAATAAAAATAAAAATGGCACATGGTATTGACCCATGGTATTCACCAAAATGGCACATGGTATTGACCCATGGTATTCACCTGGAATGTAGCCTATTTAAATGGGGGAATTAAACCAGCATGTAGCCTATGCTAAGATTCACTAGGACTTTACAAAGTTTTATTATTTAGTGAAAGACTCGCCAAGATCTTACAAGATTTTTAATTGAGTAAAATATCCGCGATGCCTGGTGAGAGATTTGCCAAAAAATTATATATACATATTATATTATTGATAAAATCGCCTTCCATTTTTCCTATATACCATGGAGATTCGCCCATTTATTATATTTATAAATTTAGGGGGGTTCTTAAAATTTTCCCTGCCGCACGCTGTCATTACAGACTTAGGCAAATCTCTGGCTGAGATTCTCCCTCAAGAAATTGCGAAATCCAACCCGACATTGGGCTTCAACCTAGAAATTGTGCAATTCTACAAGGCAGTGACATTTTGACCCCATAAATTGTGCAATGCTTGAGGGACAGCCAACCCTGCTCAGCCCAAAAACTACGCAAATCCCTTTTCGAAGCTTGCAAACTGCTGCATGTCCCTTTAGGTTGTCCGGTTCCCTGCAGTACTGAGTAATATTGATTTGTATGCATGGGCTGCTTTTCTTGAAATAGCAAAAAGCAACATGCAAAAAGAATCCCTAGATTTTAGGGACTTATATTTAGCAGTTGGAGGTTACATGCAAAGATGGTTTTAGAAAAATTCCCTCCAGGTTTTTCTTTTTCCTAGATTTGTGGCATGTGCATCATAAGCTTCAAAATTATTTATTCGACATTGCAAAGCTCATTCCTCACATTGATATTGGAGCTCTGACATCCCACATCGTGTCTAGGAGTCTTCGACACATCCAACTCAACATTTTGCAGGTAAGTTTGTTTTTCATGTCATTTGCTACTTTTTTGTCGCTTTTTGTATTTCGCTTTATATGAATGTTGTTTGCTTGGTTTTGTTGAATGCCTCTTGTCATTTTAGTGTATGTTAGCTCTTAGAAGCACCATTTCATTTTTTATTTGCATCTCACTCTTGTTGCAAGCATGACACTATTTCTCACTAACAGTGGCCGTTGCGGCGACTCATTTCACACATATGCATGCGTTCCCATTTTATGAATCCTGCATTCACTGTTTGCATGCATGATCATTCACTCTTTCTTACACTCAGTCTCACCATGCATCCAAACCTTTTCATGTTTTCATTCGCCCGTCGGCGGGTCTCGATTGCCTTGGCCTGGAACTTGCCTTACCTTGACAACAATGGGTATTTTTGGAAGTGAAGGCTCTGCCTTCCCTCCAAAAACTATGCAAACCTGGCCATAACTGACCTCCAGGCTTGCATTGCACAATTCTTGGAGGCAGTGCCTTGCTGACCCAGAAAATTGCACAATGCAGTCCCTCGGCTTGCATGCCCTTGCTGACTAAAACTGCACATTGCACAGTTCCAATCCTCAGTAGGCCAAGGTTGACTGTGCATTGCACAGTTCGAGCTATCAGTTAGCTTCTTGACAGCCTAGAGTGTGCCTTGCGCAGTTTTAGCAGTTAGTCTCCTAGCCTCCCAGTGAAAATCACGCAATCTTTACTGCGAGTCACCTAGGCGTGTTGTATGTCAGTCCTCAAATTTGTTTTGGCTTTGATGATAGGTTTCTTACCATGAGTGTCTTTGTGTCTCCATGTATAGAAAGTGTCCATCCATCTCTCATCATTGTAAGTACATGGCCTCCAAGAGAGCAGGGTCAAAGGACACTGTTGGAAGTGCAACTGGAGATGCAGTTGAACAAGGTTCTATGAGCTTTCCCATTTACAAAGACACCAAGTGTTCATAGACAGAGACATCTAGATGAAATGGTAGAACATCAATGACACATTGTCAGGCACATTTGAGGAAGATCTAGAAGACCGTAGGGTCTATGTCAACATCCACAATTCTGGCTTGTATCGGATTGCATGTAGGTATCCCACGTTTCCATGTGCAGAAATGATGCATCGGATTGTCCCACACACTGATCATGAGATGATGACATTGAGAAGTGTGAGTGGTACCGAAATTGCTACCTTTAGGGTGAAGGACTTTCAGTAGATGTATCACTTGTCACAACCGGTGCTTACAATGGAGAAACCCTTCAATAAACCCATTAGCAGCGCAAACTCCAGAGATATATTGGGTGAAAGGGCCAACCAAGTTCAAGACAACACACAACCTGATTTACAAGATGACGATACTACGAAAGGAATTACGGTACTTAGTCATCTTTGCATGCCGCTTATACAGCCAAGAAATCATAGAGACCTTCTCGCAGAGCTGGGTGATTGCGTTGGACCAGATGGCTAGTGAAGGTAGGCCATACAGCTCGTCCGACATGTTGGCTCTTAGGCTGAAGGAACAGGTGGCAGAACCCTGGCATCTGCTGAAGGGTCAGTAAGAAGAGATATACATGTCACTTACATACGGGATGCAGTCTGTGCCCATCAGTAGTTCCCATACTTGAGTTGGGCATGGACACCTTCGGAAACCTCTATGCACACTTATTTTAGATTATTCTCCAAATGCAACTTCCGCGGAGTTATCACACCATTTCCAGACCACTTTGTCAACCAGGTGTAGAATATGATATTTGAGTAGGATCCTCCTTGCGTGTCGCAGGCAGAAATGGAGACATTAGTCGACATAACATATTGGTATGCCTCACCCCTTGGCACCTTCATATGAATGTACAACACGGAGAAGCCTCCACATGTTTCCAAAAGTTTTCCATGGACAAGCTCATCATGCAAGAAATGTCATATCACATCTCGACAGGGTTGTCAGCTAGACTGCATAGGAAGAAGAAGGCACCTTGGCCTGCTCTTCCTTTACGAATTGAGTTGTACAAGATACAGAATCTCAAGCATGCTGAGGCCGAAACAAAGGAGTTCAAGAGATTCACCTTCGACACCAAAAGTTTCAATCCATATGACCTACATTTCTTGGTAAAGGACCAGTGTGCGAGATTGAAATTTCCTTGGATCCACGGGGCATGTCATTGGCCTGAGGAAGAGCCATGGAGATATTGTCATAGCTTCTCCAGGCTCAATGAACTAGTCAGGATAACTATGGAATGGTTAGCAAAGCAGAGGGAAGAAGCATCTCAGAGAGCACCATCATCAACAACAACAAAGGGTAATAAACCTGCGCATGAAAAAGGCAAGAGAAAGGTTGTTGACAACGCAGAGGCATAACAGAGTTGCAACTTTAGAGTAGATCGGCTAGTGATGAAGGTAGTTTGGAGACTGAGGCTAAGAGGCGATAGCGTGCCAGGAGGAACTCACAAGGGAAAAGAGAGAAACGAAGGATGGAAGAAACAGAAAAGTATTTGTAAGAGTTGAAGAAGCAACTCCGAGAAGAACAGGAGCTGCGTAGAAGAGAGAAGGAAGTGCAGCAGGGACAGACACAATAGGAGGTGCAACATGCACAAATTGATGAGATTGTGCCCATACAAGTTATAGACTCATCTAAGCAGCTAACACAGAGCAAAGAGGGTGAGAAGTTGTAGGAGTGGGACTTAGCTCAAGAGATTGAACATATACTAGGGCATATGGATACAAATGTGGTGTAGCTGGATTTCGAACATGATATTGACCTCATGCCTCATAACTGAGAGGTCATGCCACCCGCTTCACCAGGTGTAGAAGTAGAGAAGGTCCCAAGCGATCAATGAGACACAGAGATCCTTGAAGGCAATCCGGAAGCGTAGATGCACAACATATATTTTGACGAGTAACAGCACAAAGTTCTGTAGTCATGAAGAGTGCCTACTCCAGATGTCTGTACATCTCATTCACAGTTTGAAGAATGAGAGATCGTATCCGATGTGTGCAAGCATCCAGTAGCATTGGCTAATGCTACCATAACATATGCCGAAGCCACCAACTCAAGTGTTCGATTCTTGATAGCAGAGAATGAGTGAATGGCTAAGGAATTATAAGCGGCCAAGCAAGGAGGAGAACATATTACATCATTTTCCCAAGTAGAGTTGAGGAGAGAAATACTAGATGAAGTATCATCTCTCGAAGTAGTCATGTGGATGTCGTATTCTAGATTCGGCACCATGAACAAGTCAGTTGTCCATATCAATGGTTGGAAGTTGTGTTGTGCTAGGAGAGCAAGCATCTTGTCAATTTTTCACAGTGTTGTTGATCGCATGCAAACATGGACAATGAGGTACAAAGGAGCCCCATTGCACTTGCCAAAGATGAGGAAGCCCAAGGTAGTAGAGCTGAAGGCACACATTTGGAGTCAGATCCAGAACTATGAGGAACTCCCATAGCTCATCACTAGTTTGAAGACTTCACATGCATGGGTGTTCATAGGAATGGATCTCATTGTGCACATGCACGCGATCCCATCTATTGGCACACTCACCGAGGCGAAGTCAAAGAACCAATTCTGAATGGAGCTAGACATGTACTTTTATGAGTTGTTGTGCGTAGCCACTAGTGCAAACTTGGAGATCAACACAGACACTATTCATCAGTTTGTTGTTGGTCCGGTTGCACTCAAGACTATGATGTGCATGTTAACAAATGAGTTGGAGTGTACGAAGATGCAACAAAGGCGAGAGTTCGCTTTCAGCAAGATGTCACCATTGAGCACGTGGACACCATCACGAACTACCAAACTTGGCATCGGTTCGCCACTGTCGATCATCATGAGGATGTCAAAGAGTTAGTGTTCCTACAACTGTCCGAGTCTTAGTAATCTCTTGCATGGCTTTCTCAAGCCTATTTTGTCTCACATGAGTATATGTGTAGATTTTAATGTAACATCTTGTAAAAGTCAAAGACCAAGTGTTGATGATCGAATGTAACAGTCATGTAGTAGTTGAAGAGTCATGAGGGTAGGTGAAGAGTCACAAAGGGGAATGTCAAGGATCACCCCACCCTTTGCTATTTATAGAACCTCATAACTCATTGTATAAGCTTTTGGGAGCTGTTAGCGCTCGAATTTGGCCTCAGGCTGAAGAAGGCAAAATCCAAGGCAACATCAAACCACTTAGCCTCGTAGCTAGCCCTACGGGGACAGGAGAGGGCTCTCTCGGGGTCTATCTCGGCAAAAGGTTTTCAAAGGGCTGAGATGACCAATAAAGAACACTAATTTTAGGCTAGTAAACTGATAGGAAAATTTGATTTTAAATTTTTTAGGGTTTTGTTGGAAAACTGAGCACGGCAATTTTGGGTGCGGGGATGAGACACAGTTTTTGCAGAGGTCTTTTTGGGGCAAGGTAGGAGATTGTCTTGATGCCTTTGAAATAAGTGAATGGATAGATATGACTGGTGAGGAGTTAAGGAGAGAAAGAAACCATCGAGAGTTCTCCTTAAACAGATGAAAACATAGATATTAAGCAAACTTAAAGGCAGAGCATAGGAACCATGAATTCTACCTTAACACTTCATTTACTTAATTTGCAGAAGAGAAGAGTAGGAAAATGATACACATAACAAACTTACAAGTACACGAGAGAAACACACCATCAACACAAATCACCACAGGAATCCCAAATAGTGCTACAAAACCCTGGTCCTTCCTTTGCCAAAATTGCAGAGATACAAAGAGTAATACAGTCTAAGCTTATCCCTCAAGAGTCCAACCTCTCCAACCATGAAAATTATTTGGAAAATACATAATATAGACCATGCCAACCCATTCCCTAGCCTCTAGGGGTCGAGCTCATCATCCTAAGAGCTGTTTCAACCAATTCTAAACTGAGCACTACAATCTAGGCAATCAAAACAACTTGCCTCTATAAGCTAGGAAAACAGTTCATTCATTAATTTTTTGCCATTTTATGAATGAATCTTCTAGAATAGGTGAAAAAGTGTCATGTCAACATGAAATTACATCAATTACATCAAAGAGGATGAAAAATCCCACCAAAAAGTCAAAACTAGTCAATGTTGCGTTTTCCTGAGCTGAAGGTGCAAAACTGGCAAATTTTCCCAACACGTAGCGCGCCATTTCTCAACACGTAGCGCACCTTTCAGGCCACTTTTGAGGCACTTCCCGGCATCCAAATGAGGCATAAGTGGGCTTGTTGGAAATTTCTAGATGTCTACTCTCCATCCCAAGTGGAATTTCGCAATTTGGTGGCCATTTGCCCCTCCAAAATTGCAATCTCCCAAGACTGCTTCCTGTGTGTCCAAAAAGTGGCAGAAGGTCATTTTTTGCTTGTTTTTTGACCTTTTGGGGGCTCAAATCTCCATGAAATGTCTTGGCAGTGGCTGAGAAAGTGTATTTTGTCATGAAAAATCCAAAAATGCTGAGTTTTTGTGAAATGGACCTCCCCAACTTAAGGGTAGCGTGCGGCGCGCTACGCGTTGAGCCAAAACCCTGACGCGTAGCGCGCCTGAGCCCTACGCGTAGCGCGACTTTCAGATGCTTTTTGGAGGCCTTCCCGGTGTCCAAATTGGGCGCAGGATAGCTCGTTGGAAAGGTATTTGAGTATACTTTCCAACACAGCTAGAATTTTTCAATTTGGATTTCTTTTTCTCTATCAAAAATCAAATCTCCCAAGACTAGTCAAAATGTGCCAAATGAGGCTGCCTCAAGGCAGAGTGCTGTTGCAGTCAACTTTTTGATGTCTTCCTCAACTCCAAATTTAGCTCATGATAGTTCATTGGAAATATCATTGTGTCTAGTTAACATTTGACTCATCATGAAAGTCATTTGGCCACCCAAGCTAGGAGAAAACTTGATTTTCCCAAGGTCACTTCAGAGGTGCCTTCAATTCTCCTGAGGCAACGATATTTTTGACATTTCTCTAAAACCATGACACCTGTGTAAAAAGTGAGGGAGGTTTTTCTTCTTTGGAATGTTGTGGACAAAAAAGTCTCTCAGTTTTCCAAAATTCATCTTTTATTGCTCTGAAACATCATTTGAGTGAAACTTACCCCGATGTGTGGAACAAGGGATTTTGTCGAAATGAAGCGAAATGAAGGGGATAGGGGGCTTATAAATTCTTGGGGAAATTTTGGGGAGTAGGGAGGGATGTTAGGAAGTAGGGGAAAGTGTAATCTCAAATATTGAATGAGGGGAAGGGGTCCAAAAAGGCAAAACACAGGCCAAACCTACAAAATTGCCAAGTTGTAGCAAGAAACCAAGGTTTGTGCGAAAATGAGGAATTTGGGGGATCTCAGTGATGGGAAGTGTCTGATAAGGTACTTTAATGATAGGGGAAGGTGTATGAACATCTGGATACAAGTTTTGCTAATGATTTGACCATCCAAAAGAAAT
This sequence comes from Pinus tabuliformis, assembly GCA_031772625.1. NCBI lineage: Eukaryota > Viridiplantae > Streptophyta > Pinopsida > Pinales > Pinaceae > Pinus > Pinus tabuliformis. The sequence continues at coordinate 1,002,870,038 of CM062816.1, forward strand.
TGCCTTCAAAACCCTAGGAGAGGCAAATGAACCTTGCCTAGGCGCAACTGAAGCATGAACAAGGAGTAAAATGACCCAATGGAACCTGACATGATAATGAAAACCCTTTGAATGATGATAGACTCAGCTGAATAGTGAAATAGACTGAAATTTGGGTAATTTTGAAAGGAGTGAGAGCAAACCCTAGACCTAATGCCTAGTGACCAAATTTTGCTTGAAAACTCTTTGAAATGACAAAATTTGACCTGGACACTCTGAGACCACTTTGTAAGAGCATATTTGATCACTGGAGGAAGGCTGGAAAGACTGACACTAACAGGAGCCAAGCTTCCTATAGGTTTATCTTAGAGAAATCTTGGAGTGTACTGTAACAAGCATTGGCTTCTCCACAGTCAGAGCTAGTATATCTCTTTGGAGGAGTAGGCGAAAGTGAGTGTAACATTCCGTTGTCAGGACTAGTAGTTGCACATGTTTTTGTGTATGATTGGAACTTTCACTTTCTTAATATAATAGAGCAAACATGTTTCATGTACATGTTATTATTGTATTCCAATTATCTTGGTTATTCTAATGATATATGTAGTTGTTTCCTTACGCGCGTATGTATGGACTCTTTCTATATATGTATGTATGGATCTTGTTGAGATGTTTTGTTGGTCTAACCATCACTTTGGATCATTGGTTCACCTGCCTTCTAGCTTGTGATGTATCTTTGCTCGTGTGTTCCCTTCCAAGCCATGTGTTTCCATAGGTTTCCAAGGGGTGCTCTTATTCTACTTTTCGTGTGTTATAACCCTTCATGCATCTTGCCTGGCTTGCTCCGCTGGTCACACCCTCGCTACCAAAAAGGAAATCTTACTTTCCTCTGCATGCAACCACAGTCAAGGTGATACTGTACAACCCACTGCTGGGACTCCTACACCAAATGGTCTAAGGTCTAGTTGGGACTTCTTACCGAGGAGATCCCTTGACATGTTGGCGGGTCTAGCACCATGAACATTTCTATCGGTAGAAGGAGCTCCAGATGACAATCCATGTCCTCTCATCCTATTTTGAATCTTTACATATCCACCATGGATATTATTAGACTCACCCCTCTGCAATGTTTCTATAATGCCAAATATCTCAACATCAAGCGAGAGTTTTTTGATCTCTTGTCTAAATTCACATATGATGGGGAAGCTAAAGTGGCATAGCCTGAGTACTTGGAAGACTTATTTGCATTTGTTGATGATGCATATGAATTCTATGAAGAAGAGGTCAACTTCCTACTTTCACACACACTTCGTGAATCCCCACAATGATGGTACAACAGCCTACCACCAGGTAGTGTGCACTCACTTAAGCAGTTTTGTGATCTCATTTAATCTAATTTCCATCGTTTTGATCTGGAACCTCTTGACAAAAAAAAAGTTAAAACAACAGAAGACTCTGTAAGAATTGCCTATGGATTTTTGGTAGTGCTTCTGTGTATTGCAGTTTGAAGCTTCGACAATCCAGATGAAGTTTCGATATCTATTAGAAAGATTCAAATATTGTCTTAATAAATAAGTCAATCCCATGATGAATTTGAAGTTCAAACCCTTCTCAGCATACTTCAGTGATGGAGTTGCACAATCACAAATAGACATACTCGTTGTCACAAGTGAATGTCCACCATCCCCTCATCAAACAACTTCACCATCGCAGAGTGATGTGGGAGAACATGCACACACATCCATTCAACTGTCACATCCTCCCAACATCACTTCTTTGAATTTTCATGTAGATCTGGTTGCGAAGCCCATGAGTTGTCACGTGCATCTATTATCATAGCCTTCATCTTCATGTTCTACTGATCCTCCAGATTCCACTTTCTTATGTTCTTCCATACCAAACTCTACACATGTGGTGAATGAGGATCAAGCCATTGACAGAGTTGGTGCTGCACAACCAACTTGCCTTGTCATTCATGAAGAGTATGACTGGGAACTTGAACATCAACTCGTGGCGAAGGATGATCTCCTTTTGTTCATGCCTCCTTCACCTTTTTCAGACATCTTTGGTGATTCTACTATCTCTGACTTTTATTGTGTGAATGTATCTATTGTTGATCATTTGCAGAACACACCTGATGTATGTCCATCATTTGACATCGAAGAGGAACAATAATTCATTGAAAACCCACTTTATTTTTCATAGGATTTTTCCATAAATGCAGAGGGT